>JACEOJ010000120.1:426465-596628 GCA_013761285.1 Campoletis sonorensis
AGAGAGAGAGAGAGAGAGAGAGAGAGAGAGAGAGAGAGAGAGAGAGAAAGCGTAAGAGAGGAAGGCCTGGAAACAAAGAGCAAGAAAAAGACACTATCCCATGTCTTTCCCTTCACGTCCTCCAAGCCGTACCTTTATACGTAAATTATTTCTTGTCACCCTGCTCTAATAGTTTCCTTACGTAGTACCCGCTGGCGCAAGCCGTTTTGGTATAGAGCCATTTTATCACCGAAAGTCCATTATCACATCTTTCTTCCTTCCCCTCAAGCCGCCGGGCACATCCATGTTCGCACTTAATTCTTTAACCCTCCCCCCACCCCCCTTTACTTCACCACTTCCCATAGCTTACTCTTTTCTTCCGATTCTTTCACCAGCACTTGATATATAATGACGTCGGAAACAGCACAATGCCCGAATATTTCAAAACTCGAACCTCTCTCATCAACAGTCACACTTTTGTCTCCATACTCTCTGAATTACCATTTAAACCACTTTTTTTAATTCTAGACTCTTTTTACAACCTCTTAATATCCAAAAAAGAAGCAGGAATCATGTGGTTTGGGTCCCATTCGATTTTTAAATGAGAAAATCGATCGCAATTAATGATTACAATGATCTTATTTTCATGCATGACAATATTTTGATAAAAGAACGCTCAGTGTACCGTCAATTTTTGTTTGTTTTGTACTATCATTTAAACACGCTTTCGGTTGCGTGTCGCACCGAAGTTTTTTTCTCCTGGTTATGCATGAGAAAATTAAAGCAGAGCCAGTCAATCAATTCCATCAATTATTCTCCTATATTGACATAAAATATTCATCCGTCAGATAGATGTTTCAATTTCGATGTAAAACATTCAATAAATCGTGGAATTTGTAATTTACAAAAAAGCTGTGTGCTGACAAACGGATATTGGAATAAACAAGATGAAAACAAATATTGAAGTTGAAAAAAAAAAAATGAATATTCGAAAAATGTTGGATACATTGCCTTTGGAAAAACCTTTGCAATCGTTGTTATTACTTTACTCAGAAATCTGTGATTAAATTTTATCCGGCTCCAATACAGAAGTTTTATCACATTCTGATTATTTATCATTATTCAGACGATATTGTATTTCGTTAAAATCAATCAACAAACTTAAAGTGACACTTTACCAAAGGAAAAGAAGTTTCGTGCGACTTACAATTTCCAAATGTACTGAGCTTCATGTCATTTATCTTCATTACCACATGAAAGTATCAAATTTCAATCCACATCACTTGACAGATTTTATTGAATGATTTCCATTGCAATTTTTTTTTCTCTTTCTATACAAATAAATTTAGTATGACAACGAATATACCAGTGTCGAGAATATTTATGCATGAACGTTTCACTAAATTTCATACCAGTTTGCATCAATATGAATAAACGAGAGAAGTGCGTTTTGATTTCTCGCTGGCGGAGGTGAACCAGAAACGAAATAATTATTTATTCACCTGCCATGTATCTGACAATATTTCATTAAATTAAATTGTCATTTACACCGCACAACTCCTGGAAAATTAAACTTTATCTCGGAGTCTGTTTTTTTCTTGCAAAGTTTTGTGTTAAAAATACTCAGGCCTTGGAAAATTGATCTTATCGCAGAACCGAGAAAAAAAAGAGACGAAGATTCAAAAAAAGGCAAGAGATTCATTCAGTGAATCCGTTTTCAGAGTCAGGAATTTCTAGAAAAGTTAAACAGTCTAATCCACTTTAAGTGCGTATACAACTTTGATGTGATTCAAGTGCGCACTCGGTTCACAGTCGAATCCTCATTGTAGCTAATAATAAATATATGTACATAGATATATAAATGTATATTCACACGTGTTTATAAATAGATATAGACGCATAAATATATAGATGGTACATAACAGATATTAGCTGGCGCCAGCGAGCTGTGGAAGTGGGTCGAGTAGTAGCGAAACAATCATTTTTCTTGACGTCGCACTTCGGGTGGAATTTACTTCGGCGCCTTATGACTACTTTTTTCCTCCTCCCCGGAATCTTTTCTTTTCATTCTTTCTCACCCTCACCGTTTCTGGTATTTCTATCTACTTGGCAAAATTCGTGACTTTTACCAAGCCGTATCATCACCTTGAGAGATAGAAATTCTCAGTGTGCCACCAGCTTTTCTTCGTATATATCAATATAAAAAATACCTGCTTTACATTCTCTTTTTCCATCTTACGAGGATCATCAATGCTCTGCCTTATTCCTTTCCCCCTTTTTTTCTTCAGTTTCCGTTCTCTTTCCATTATATTATCCATCGTGCTGCACTCTGTATTATCTTGTACCCAATGGAGCTCTCGTCTTCAGAGCTTTTCTTCCATTAAGTGTACCAGCGATTTAACATTTCTTCTCTACAGTTCGCCCCTCTTTATTCCTTTCTTTCTTTCTCTTTCTTTCTCATCCTACATCTCAACACTTAGTTACCTTGATGGACCTATTCATTTTTTATATCGTACTCGTCCTTGGATGCTGACGTGCTTCAGAAATGTTGACGAGTTTTTCTATGACGACGATAACTTTTAACGATGTCCCACTGCGTAAATGGATAATTCTTATTATTTATCTTTATCCTTTTTCATTTGTCTCATTCGATCGATTCAGTATTATGTCGTGGTAGCAATTAATCGACGTTGTGTCCCAAATATGAAGAATTCCCATGCAGTTCTGTACTCGTCACTGTCTACTGATGAACGTGAGGATAAAAATATTTTTTCGAACATCAAAAGAAAAACATCAGGGAAAGATTATAAATGGCGTGAAGTTGTTCGGAGACAATAAAAAAAAACATGGATCATATTTGTTTATTTATTCATTTGATGGGGAAAAATGTGTTGTTGATAATCAGCACGACAGAAACTGGTGCTGGAATTTGTCTGCTTTTGTCTTTTTCAATATGTTATCGCCCCGCTATACAGAAAAGTCGTTAAAAGCAATGAGAAAGTTAATATCATCCCTTATCGATCCCCACAGCTCTTTAGACACCATTTTTCCCACCTGACGGTGTTATTTGCTGCATGGTTGGAAATGTCTGAGGGACTCTCACAGCTATACCGTTTATTGTGCATTCTTCCGAGGATAGAAATATACAAAAGCCCCAAGGACAGCTCGTGATCGTTCTCGTATGCATTTCGCTGAAAAGTTTGGATCTTGAATCGTAATATCTCTTCCCCTCTCTATCTCTCTTTCTTTTTACTTTTTTACTTCCTCCATTCTTCCTTCGCTCACTCTACTTCTTACTCCTTTTTGGTAAAATGATAGGGGGGCGTGCTAAAGAGCTGACGATCTCACTAATGGTTTAATGCTCTGCACCCATTTTAATTATTTTTTTTTTTACCATTTTTTTCTTCACGTTCAGATTCACAGTAGTTGTAAAACCGAGATATAGAAAAGAGCGAATCTGCGATTATTGGCATGAACCAGGTCAGTCGTTATACACAGGATGATTCAAAGGAGGTGAAAACTTTTCGTTCTCATCTTACCCAAAGAATTGGTAAAGTTAAGTCACTACCAAAAGAGTGTGATTTATATTAAGATTGTCAGAATTAGGTTTCGGTATTTTTGGAAGTACAATAGTTTTGCAAATTATAAACAACTCTTTTCATCGACTTTTTAAACGAATGGGCTGATTGTTCCGCATCGGAAAATTAATTTTCTGTTGAAAAAATTTGTCGGATTCCTGGGGAAAGCAGGGGAATGTACTTCGCGAATATAATCAAGCATTCAAAAGTGCCATCCATCACATTTCAAATTCCACCACATTCTCTAACTCGTAATTGGTTAAAATACTCTTGATAGAGAAAAGTTTGTACACGAGGGAAGATGAAGCACTCGAAGAATTTGTGGACGAATGTTCTTAGGATCAAGTTTCCGTGGAACTTGGATCTAATGTGGGCGCAGAGATGTCGAACAGGAATCGAGTTTAAATCGCGAAGCACTTCTCAGATGGAATATCCACGACATATCCTGAGAATGAGGCATCGAAATTTTAAGTGGAACGGATCTTGATGGGTAAAGCGTTGCGGCGAATGAAAGTAAAGGAAACGTCTCTTATCCTAATGGAAAATCCAAAAGAGGCTTCAGACTAAAAGGTTGATGACATAAACTTAAGTTTCTACTACCTGAAGTGGCATTCCTTGGCCACGATGATTGTTTGTATCGCCTGTAGGATTTCTCACCATTTTTACGTTTATGTATTCGAGCTACTGTTATGATCGCCAACGGTCAGTTTTGATGATTTTCTGCGCGATGTCATCCAGTCATCGGATCCTCATTATGACCAAGTTTCAACTGCTAAGTCGAACGAGACCCGAAAAGCTAATGCAGTAAATCGAATTGCCGAGCGTGCTAGTCTGCAATTAAATTTTACTAATTGAGTTTTCTATTAATCCTCTTCATTCCACTTTCCGACCTGTTCCACCCCTTCGAAGTTTAGAGGATGATCCTCTTTCACTAGGTCCTAGTCTCATTCACTGTCTCATGCCTTTATAGATACGAACAGTGGACGTTGGACGTCGTTGGGTATCGATTGAATAGTTGCGTTTGGTCGTCGATGTCATCCTATCCCTCTCTCTCTCTCTCTCTCTTCCTCTTCCTTTCTCCAGGGTGCTTCTATCTCTGTTCGTTAAGGACATCAGTGCACAATTAAACCAGTTCTCTCACTCGTGCATTTACCGTAAACGTCTGCTCTGTTGTTGCCGTAATCGTAAGAGAATTCGGACTCGGCAGTCTGTGCAGCCACGAGGCACAGATGGCTACGTTTTGCGGCTGTTTGGGATTTGCTCCAAACACACGTTCCTGTACCTGGTTACAGCCTCTCTCTCTCTCTCTCTCTCTCTCTCTCTCTTGCTTATCGTCTTGTCATTCTCTCTTTTCTTCGTACGAATCACTGCGTTGGAAATTGTGTTTGTTACGAGGTTTCGACTATACCAGCTGAGCGCGCATTTCGAGGCACGCCAGAATTAACCGTATTCAATTTACTATAGAAACGCTTGTGGTTTACATCTCTGCCACACTATCTACGGTGTTTCATGATGATACAAGATGGTGCCGAGGTCTATGTCGTTCAAGCACTTGTGTCCACACTAGGAGTTCAGATTGTGGAAATGTACGCGACATGGAAATCGACGAAACAATGTCTTTCAATGGTTATACCTCTCTTCAAAATCTTATTGGCTGTAACTATAACACAAAACTTCACCATTGCTCTTGGTCATTCATGATATAGCCATTCGTAGCTTTACAATCTCTTGTTATTGTTTCCGCAGCTGGTTATATTTGATCAAATGTGCTTCAGAGTTGAGAACCACTTCATCCTTCAAATGGTTTCAAGACCTTTGTTTACAAGAAAACTTTCAATAAACAATGGAAGAGTATTGCTGGCATTGGAAGTTGGAGCTTTCGATGATGGAGAAATTCTAAATCCCTTTTTGAACATTGTTATTTCTCTCAATAACTGCCATCGATGATACGTTGGAATAGATCATTAGGAAGTCTATCATTTTATTGAATAATTAGCCGAGGAAAAAACTTCGGTTTTGTAATAAATTTCTATCTCAATTTCCGGTGAAAGGGCTCGAAATTTGATGCCCACCCCAACCTTTCGAAACTTGAAAGCTATCCAATTTGATTACTTTACACGTATCGGGGATGAAGAATAATTGAATTGTATGGAATTTGGCCAAAAAGGTAAAAGGCTTTATAGAATCCAAATTCCCAATGGTCCCAAAAATTCATGAGCACTTTTTAATCTCGTTTCTGTTTTTACATCCTGCTTCTATTGAGATATTTGAATAGAGTGGAATGATGGAAATGTTAATGAGAATGTTGGACGCATTTTTGGCCGAATTAGTCCAAAATTTTCAGGACACATGAGAGGAATAGCTTTTAGAACAATTTTTGTTCGATTCTGAATGAATTTTTCCTTCAACATTGCGCACAGATTTTAACACAATACCGCGTTTACGACCGAATTGGCATATCCAGTTCAAGGAATCCTCGGGTCTAGTTTTCTGTTGACTTTTGGTTAAAACAGCTGTATACATATAAAAGCAGAAATCCACGCACATAGCAGAAGTCAGCGTGCGAGCAATGGGGCATCTAGGAGGGTTGGATGGTTGCCCACTTCCGGCACTTAAATTGGATTTAACGCCAAAACCCACACAGGAAGAGCGAGTGGGAAAGTGGCTCAGAGGAATAAAGAGAGAGTGGTAAGAGAGCGGAGGGGGTAAGGACGAGAAACGAAGGGAAAGGAAAGTAGTTTATGCGCTGATGACTCTAAAACCCTCCGCTGGTGCTAATTGAATTGACGTTCTCATTACGTCTGCACGCGACCGTATTAAATTTAAACAATTCTCTGAAACTCGTTGACGGTTATGCATGTGGTCACCGTAGGGCGTGTGTATTTTCGAAAACAACTTTCAGAGTGTACCGAACACTCCAGCTCTATTCTATGAATAAATAACGATATACAAATTTACGGTCAAATTTTACTTCGAAGCAAGGCATCGGTGTTTCAAACAACTAATCCATTGACAGAGTTGAAAAATAACGTGACTTGAGATATTAAAAATAAAAAACATGTCAATAAAATTGGTAAATAAATGAAAATGTGGGAATGGTCGTGTATGATAATTAAATTAAAAAATTAAACTGTCGTTACCACAAAGTTTACAAATTGGAATTTAATTAAAAACAAATCTACAGACGCGATGGATAATCTTAGGAAGTCCATTATCGACGAAGCGTCATTACTATAGTGAACCTTGATTTTTATCACTTCTTCGTTCTGGTTCTAAGCCGCAAGCAAAGGGTCGATACTGCAGATCTATGAAAAGACCGTCACTGAAGCACTTTGCACCGGATTATTGAAATAGATTGCGGGTTTAAAGATCAGCATCTTTTCTGTTACCTCGTAACCGAGCGTCCTGTTTTGTCGACAAGAGACGAGTAATTTGTCGAGACCCTTTCAAGAAAAAGCTCTCGAGGCAACAATAAAGAAGAGTTCGCTTAGATATGCAGGCACAAATTGAGTAGAAGTAACTCGATTATTTCGACATTTCAAAGCCATCAGGGACCTTGACTTTATTTGGTATATTGCATTTTGAGTGTCTTTGTAGCTACGAATATCTTTCTTTCGAATGATGATAAGAAAATAATGAGCAATTTTTTAATTGAAATCATTGGTCAATTTCAATAGTTATGGTTGATTATTATCTTGACCTAATAGTATAAGTCAAGAGCAAAAAATGCTGGTGGTGGTCAGTCCGGAAATGAAATAGAAGAGGCTTTTTGTGAGAAAACCAGTTGCGGGTAAAAAGTGAGAAAGTGGGAGGCTCCAAAAGCAGAAACAGTAATGCGTGTCAGCCCCTATCCAGAAAGTCATTTATTTATTAGGTCGGTGGTGGTAAAAGAATCGCGCCCGAGCGCCAGACCGTTTAACTCTGTCTTTCGTTATCAGATCGCGCCTTCGTGCAAGCAGCTCTAAGCTCCAAATCGCTTAAGAGTGCTCTCCCAACAGCACTTGGTCCGCATCTCCGAGTGCCAACCTCGCTTCCTCCTGGCGGGGTATAACTCTGCTCTCGGTTTTTCACTTCCATAACGTCAACGGATCCGAGATAAGGCAGAGGCAGCATCATTGTAACAGGGTACAGGAGAAGTGGGTCTTATGTTTTGTTAGGAAGCCGCGAAGTACTTTCCACAAGAGTCTCCACTATACTACAATCCTCCCATTACTTCTCCACGATTTATTATCGTATATAAACTGGCAACCGGTTTATAACAATTCCTTGACTAAACGTCTCTGCCAACCTCACGTTTTTTCCACTGAGTTTGGCGCCTAGCGATGCTCCTACCATTATTTATTTTGCTTCCCTGCTTTGTGAAGGTCTCTCATACTCTTTGTATCTAGTTGTTCAGTTCACTCATTGTGGTCAACATCAATGAAAGATCATCTGATTCCACAGCGATTTCCATTTTCGAAAAATTCGGCAGGACGTAGGAAGACATTCTAAGCTTTGGTAGGGGCTAGTAGGGCTCTTTGAACACTTCGTTAGTCCTGGCTATCTTGTGATTCAGTAGATAGCAGCCTGTGCCTCCGTGTACTGGGTTACGGTAAGGAGTTTACCATCAAACGAGACTGCATTCACGGCACGTAATGCAAGTGGGCTGCGAGAGCCTCACGTCTCTCTGGACATCGGTAAACTGGAGGATAGTGAAGTTTTCGGCTTGAATCAGCTAGTAGACAGTTAGGTTACAGTGACGGACTAGCATCATGAGAAGGCGATGGACCTTATAGCCATAGGTGAACCGAATCGATCGTCAATGTTGTCACGCTCCCTCGCAACAGGGGCGTGTGATGGCGCGGAGACAGAGGCTGTTCAGAGGATATACCCGATGTTCTACCAGCTGGACCAGACCGCCGGAGCAACTACCACCAGACACTGGGACCAGGGAAGCGTGAAATGGAGATAATGACTATCGAGCCAATCAGCTAACCAGCCACGTTGGCTCCAGCCAGTCGACTAATGAGCATCTATGCTCTGTGATGTCGATTTTCACTTTTGAACAATAATATACCAGCTTTTTGGTGTCGCCGTAGAAAATTCTACTTCAAACATTATCGGCAGCTGTGGTCATTGTAGAATTTTCCGAATGAGAAAGTAGCAGAAGGGAAGTTGCTAAATAAAAAATATCGAAAATTACTTATTTTGAGCCAAAAAATACAAAAAAAAAAAAAATTCTTTCTTCCGTTTTCCCTGTTCCAAAGCTAATCTCTCGTTCGTATCCTTTTTCAAAAGACTACGTCGAGATTTTGAGTTCGCTGCTTGGGTCGAATCGGAAGTTGATGACGGTATAAAGAAAATTGTTGTATTTACATGAACTTATTGTTAAAGTTTTAGCAGAAATGTTGTGCGATATCATGTAGGGTTTCATTCACGGTCAAGTGCACACTGAGAAACGATTGTACGTGCAAGTCGATTACGGAAGCTCTAAAGAGCTAGAACAGGGTGCAAAGCGGTCTAGCGCATTTCTGGACTGCCAATTTTCACGAGCCGAAGCACATGGGTGAATCGTAAACGTTGATGCTCTACGTGTTCTATTCAATGTAGCATCGCGGTTAAGCTTTCGGAAGGTTGCTGTAGACGACGCTGGTTCGAGGCTTCCGGTTCGCAAGTTTGAAGCGTAATGAGTCTGATAAGCATTATAGTTGGACCTCAGACTCGTGTGCTTAAGATAACTGGTTACGACGAATGAACTTATACAAAAATATTATCAAAATTATAGCTGTTAAACAATTGAAAAGAAATGCTTTATAAATAATGTTTGTTTATTGTTTTTTTTTTTCAATACTAAACCTTGGCAATGCTAAAATATCATTGGAATTCCAAAGAAAGTGTTTAGAAATGTAATGAATTTTTTTTAGGATTGATCTGTGACGATTCGACATGAATAACACTTATGTTTTCATATAGACATGAATATAAAGACTTTAATCCACGAGGATGGGCTGAAATAATAAAAAATACATTGCTTGTTCACTCGATCACACTATTTTCATTCACCTTCGGTCTCTTTGTTAGTTTGTCTTTGTTACCATTGTTCTAGTAGGATTACAATAACGAATCTAGAATTCGGATTCTCTGTTTCAACATATGGCGTTCATGAGCATGCAGTTGCAGGATAGCCACAATCTCTCTCGCTTCTTGCTCCACGCTCGGCGTTTTCGCAATAGCGATATATTATCTGTTATTATCACAGCCACCGTGCGCTACTCTCGGGAGCATATAGACCTCGACAATGCCGAGCTTTACTCTCGTTGATCTCCATATTTTAATTAAAACCTCGAGTTGTTCTCGGGACCTCACTGCTGTGAGTGAGACTCACCGGACGTAACTCTTCCTGCAATTGTGGGCTCTGAATTTCGCTAAATGACAACCGACTGATCATTACGTAATTAAATATTTTTATCAATTAAATTCTGAGTTTGTTTCTCGATATACTTTAATGATCGAAACAATAATTGACAAAAACCACACTCGTTGGTTCTAATCAGCACAATAACAATAAACATGAAAGTGAAGTCAAGTTTGTACGGAATACCTTATGTACATCAGAAAACATAGAGAGTGGCCAACGTACGAGATAAAGTTCAGAAGCTTTTTTAGTGGTGAACGTGCTTGGAGCTTGTTGCTTGGCTGAGAGACTATATGGGGGTCAGTCGAGGATGTTACTGGGTTCTCAGTGATTTATTTTCATTGAAAAAAAACAACGGTGTGAGAGAACAGACTCGTAGTTCGGACTGTGTGAAAATGGTGGCTCGCTCAGTAGAGGGTAGTCCGGTGGCTGGAAAATGAGCGACAACCACACGTGTGAACAGCGAGGAATTCCAGGGGTGAATGTCTCCCATCCCGTTAAAATGGTTAGGACTCTTTGGGTCCATACGAGAAAGGATGAGAATGGGGGTGACGTCTCGATACAGGGTTGGCTTGAAAGCTTTGGCTATTTCGCACCAACCCAAAACTCATGCTAACTCATTCTACGCCAACATTGAGAAAGTTTTTTCATGAATACGCCCACCATTTTTACTTTTCTCTGGCAACGTCAACGTTAAACGTATATTTGGCTACGTATTTTTTGTTCCTTGACCACTTCCCATCAAATTCAAGGTCAGATCAATTACAAATAAATATTATTGCTGAAAGAATGACTTTGTATAAATATTGGTTGAAATAGAGTTGCAAACAACACTGAATTGACGTGATAACTTTTAAGATTGACTTTACTTTGAAGATAAGTCTTCAACATTCTGAGCCATTCAGTATTCCAGGACATTTATATAGATTTTCTGTCTGTCATTGTCTTTTTATGCTTCTGTGTCTATCAAGTTAGTATCAACACCCTAATATAATGGGTATCCATATGACCTTGTTATTCAATTATCCTGTATGCCCTTGTCTCGGTATCCTTAAACATGTTCATGCAACGATAGTTCTACATCGGAGAATTGCAGGTACAATAGATCTACCGAGAGTGCGATACAAGTGAAAACTGTCTTGGTCGATATTGCAAGGTCTTGTGAGCACACACAATATCCAATACAAATGCTCCTCGATTTGGTTGAACCCCAGCAGGATATTCCAATAGTACAATGTACTTTCTTCACGGTCTTCGACGCTGAATATGCCGATGAAATACTCAAATATTAATATCAATTAATGACCCCTGACCCTTTGAAAACATAAAAGTGATAATAAAATGATTCACTCAAACTGACCATAAAGTTGTAAGAACATAACGTAGGAATGGAATTAACAAGCAAGTCAATTTAAATCATTTCAGACATCAGACTTATTGATTGCATCGAACTAAAACGACGTCATCGATCAAATACGTCTAAGAAATGAATAATCTCTTCTGGTCATGCAACAAAATAAAAATTGTGTCAAATGGAACAAATCAATTGATAACTATCCAATAACTTAACAGTCGATCACCAATTTACCTGAAAATTTACCTTATTTCAATTGATTTTAAGGATTTCCTCAGTATATTAAGGTACGTGGCCCGTTTTTTCAGAGGATTATGAGCTGGCGAAGGTGGCAGAATGACTAAAATGTTCACGAGGGTGAGTTTGTCATGAATCCTTGATACAGGGTGTAAAGCAACGTATGCGTCTCTCCGATAGCGATATACATACATGTTCTATTCTCCTCCCGATAGTACACTACCCACGCAGTGTACATCAATATAGATATACATTAGAAATAGCTGTACATAGAAATATAAACACTCACATCCCTGCCATGCTATACAGTCAGTGGATAGATATAGTTTGGTCAGTGCATACGAGGCACCTGCTGCACGTGTACCACACGATTACATACTTACGAGATCCTTCTCATCCCCTAATTCGGTCTCGTAATACTCGTGCATGAGACTGCATACTAATGCTTCACGAACATAGAATGCTTGATGGTATAAGGACGGACATTCCACAAAAATATACATGGTGTTACGTTGTTCCACTTTCGCGAACGAGAAAACCTCCATCTGCAGAGTCGCCCATGGTTACCTGACATGCTTGCAGGTCGGTAGATTATGTAATTCGGAAGAAAAAACTAATTGGCTACTCTTCTTTCCGATGTGCGATGGGATAGGCACCGCCCCATTCGTCTTTTCTGCTCATCTCATTGGCTTCCACTCATCGATTGATACTTCCGCAACGCTCGATCAGAGAGAAAAATGTATACGAAGTTTTTTTCTGATAATTTGACGTTCTAACGACTCTTAGTTCCTGGTTGGAATTCGATGTCATGAACACCCTATGGTAGCATGTACTTCTGGTTCGATGTGTAACTACATTGCGTGGTTTCACAAGTACTCCCTGGCTTACGAGGCTCTGTGTCAGTGAAGCAGTGACACAGAGACACAACGCACACAGAGGCTACCGGCTGGGTGCCCTGACTCGTGTATCCTTTCAATGATAGTAGATTGGAAGGAGAGTAGAGTTGGTCGCGTGGTTTAGTCGACGCTGTACATATACGTGGCGTTCTAATGCTTGTATAACCGGCACGTAGTCACGTATGTTGCGTAAGGTGAAACAGGGACGAAACTATACTCGTATACATAGATCCCGAACGGGTAACCCATCTGAAACTCGGATGTGCATCTCCGGGAGCTCGTTGCTGTCCTGAAGCGCACGTATACCTCCTGACAAGGGAAAGCACGTGCAATTACCTGCATCGATGGATCCGATACTATGATATGCAAAGAGGAAACTCTAGAAAAAGTTTTGTAAACACACCAACGTTGACTTTATGCTAGTTTTTGTGGTGAGCCTCAGCAAAGTCTTTTTTGACTCTCTCCAATGTTCAAAAATACAAACTGCGTCGGCTCCAACTGTGCCATGCATTGATCGTTTCTCTATTGGATCACTCGGTCCACCGAAATCATGATGAATATGTAGTTTAGTTTAGCAGAGAAGAGAATATTCGTTGTCACGGATCTTCGTTGCATTCGTTGCTTCGTTGTCAAGAAAGTTCTCCTCGTTTATGAGCATGATCAACGATGCTGCAATTTGGAACTATCAAACGTTAGGATTTTGTCGATGGAATTCCGTCGAGCATTAGACATGGTCACCTAAATTTTTTAATGAATACATGCATTTTTCAGCCTGTTACTCTAGTAAAACCCCTTCATAAGTTTTGGTTAGCAAACAAGCAAAAATAAAAAAAGATCTCTATCGGTAGAACTGAAATACAGCTCCAGTGAATTCGTGGTTGACAGTTGGTATGAATATATACATATTGATAAATATGCATATATTTATACACGTACAGATTTATTACACTCACAAATTTATAGATATATATTTGCGATAGAAAAGAGGAGACAGATGTGTTTGTATACGCCCAAGAGCGACACCTGCACCATGAGATATGCAAAAAAGTTTTTGTTTCGGTACACTCACCAGGAACAAAGGTCGCTAAACTTCAAATTGGTTATTCAATATATATCCGTTTAAGGGTGTGTATCACGGCGCGCGTATTTTCAACGAAACAAACATATTTCGGGACAAAAGTTTCTACGATAGTTTTCAACTCGACTCATATTTTCCTCCACCGAGTTAAACTGTTTCAACGACTTTAACAACGATCACACGTATTTTTAAAGGTCAGCCAATTTTTTCCATCGTTTACAACGTTTCCAATGATACAATAATGTTTTTATGAAATATTCAATCATGCTGACTACCGATTTATATTAATATTAGTATTATAATCATTATTATTACAGATAAAGTTCAACCGAAAATGTCATTCACATTTTGTTGCATTTAAGAACACATCTGCAGCTAGCAGGGTCCATAAACGATTTTTCAATAGTTCCATTTTCGAAAAGTTTCCCATTTGTCAATATGTCGTCTGCACATGACTAGATTTTCGAAGAGATAGTTACGATAAAATATTTTCAACCCCTACTTTCTTGAAATATCGTTTTTTCAAATGATACCGAAAGTATTTCGTAAATCTATTAACTCATTATTTTTAACTTTTTTTTTTTGTAGAATATTGACAATTCAAGCATTATTTTTAAACGAAACTTTCGTTCCATTTTATTGATTCAGATTGATCCTCGAAATCGAGGGAATCGTTTTTGCAGTGTTCGTTCAAAATGCCACGATCTGGCGTTGCTATGTCAACTCACCCTGTAAATTGCTCACACTTTGATTTAACTTTCGCAAAGTTAATGATATGAAGATTCTACGGGTGTTAGGATAACACACCGATTCACTGTTATTTCGGGCAATGAGACCGGAAGGGAACACAGTCGGTTGGCGTCACATCAATCACGATAATAAGGAATTTAGCCGTAACGCAACCACTGCTTAAACACGCCAAATATACACGGGACACACAATAGCGTTAAACACACTGACATCATGAAACATGTCTTTCTGTCTTGGTTCATGTCATAAATCATGGGCTATACAAATTTACCTCGCATGTTAGCAGCCCATAGTTCCAACTGGGATATTCGGTGGTTACAATAAGAATGAGTTAAAATAATCTCGAAATAGTGGAACAATCTTATGATTTCGAAATCAAATTTTGTAATCGAAAATAACAAATTTCGATATATTTCTCGAATCTGAATAATAATAAATCAGATTTAATTTCAATTGAATCTGTGCATTGTTAAATTTATCATCGCCAAGCAATAATTGACCTACATTTGCGAAGGAGTGGACTTCCGGTATTTCAGGTTGGATGGAAAAGTATTATTTTCCGAATTTCTATGAAAAATACCTTTCCTGATAGAGAGAAAAATCCTTTGGAAAAGAAAAGACAAAAAAAAAAAACACACTAATCTATATATCTCCGAAGCAACGAATTTGACATCGCATTGCAGATCTCGTTGTAAAAGGAGACAATGGAAAGTATAGTTGACTGGGTTGATCCGTGAACGATTTCATGGAATTTCTGGCTTCGTTCAGCTATTGACTTGCTTCAAACAAGGGATGTCCAGAATTGGAGGAGTGGAATAACGTACGTAGGAGTTATGTGGATTAGCAGAGGATGGAGACAGTGCACTGATGACACAGCTGCTTGAGTTTCGACGTCCCTTCGTCAATTACTCGCGGATATCCTTCACTTGCCTATAGATGGATTTTTTTTTTCACCTCCCACGTGTTGAAAATACTTTTATGCCGAGCTATACAACTCAATGCCACGTTCTACCACCCACGAACAATTTACTACCGGTTTGCAAAGATTTTTTTTGCTTTCGGCACATGCACTGAATCAGGTGCACGATTTCTAGAGATCCGACCGAGGTCAATACTTTTTTAGGTCCACTTAGCTAGACATCGGCCTGTGCATTAATCGTTGACAAAAAGAAAGTTCTCCTGAATCTCTGAGAGTGATAATCTACTGAAAATGAACCAGGGCCAAGGTTTCCACAGTTTCCCTCGTGGGATAGTGGAAAAGTGGGTGCTGGCAACACTTTTATGTGGTTTCTAGAAACACGGTAATTAGTGAAGTGGGAGTAGAGTGTTAATAAATGGGATGATTGAGAGAAACAACGCGGTTATGTTGTAAAATGAATAAACCTATGGATTTATTATGTATTTTAAAGAAACGTATTTCAACGCGAAGAAATTGAGTTTGTTTTTCGTGTTAAATATTACCTGTAAATATACCTTCTCCGTGTAAATGTAAAGTAGATTATAGTTGGCAGTGTGTGTGAGCTTTTGTTCGTTATCGACCCAGCACTCCTCGTTGGAGTTTACATTCACCACCACACTGTTCAAACTCTTCCTTGATGCTTTTTAGATTGTGAACTTTCTCGAGAGTTGCGTGTCTATCGTGCAACTTTCCTCTATCCCTTTCCTTTTCTCTGGCTATTCTTTTTTCAATCTCGTGCTTTTAGCAAATTGTCTTTCGATGAACCAGCACGTAATTTTTCGTGTACGCGATGCACAGGCCAGAATGTATGCCAAACTATTCCGAGAAACCAAATCGCTAAATAATTCGACTGACTTGAAAAAATAAAGTTTTCTGTTCTCTCATTTCCGACTGCCCTGGAATATCGTGAAGGCTTGGCTAATGAGACTTCACGTAAATAACTTGAGGCTTTGTCGATTGCCTCAAATTAGCTGGTGATATCCTGACGCTTGCCGAGTCTAATTTTCTCTTTATGTCTCTTTGTCAAAAGTAATTTCCACCAAATTGCACGCAGATTGCAAATCTAAAGATATTTATGCATTCTGACATATCTTTACATAAATGCCAACGCGTTTGAAAGGATGAAGAACCGGACGTTGATAGTTCTTGTCACGAAATCAGTTCCATTTGGAGGATTTAAATGCGTTGAAGTCAAGTCGGGCAGTATTTGAATTCGTGGGTACGCACCTCTACGAAGTGTTAGAGCTTGAGGAGAGACTATGCATACAAAATCCGTGAAATATCCTGCTGGGTAAATCTAGCAGCCTCCATTAAAGTTGGTAAGAGTAGTAGGCTAGGCTTTCCTCTTGCAAACCACAGTGAATCCCGAGGTCGCTGTAATATCGGCCAAGTTACCGCGTTGTAAATGCCATATAAAGCCTGGATAAATTAGTTACATCCATTCCAGTGTTTCATCTACTCGAATGGAAACTAAAAGGTAACTGTATCGGATTATGAATCATCCTTTAGAATCGTCTGCTTTCAAGTCCTCGCCGTTCTCCATCACTAACTTTTTAATGAATATTTAATCAATATAAATGTATTTAAAGTTGTAAAATTCTGGCAAAAATGAAAGACATCAACATAGATTGGCGTGAAAGAAGAATTTTTATAGTCTCTTTGTGCTGTTACTTCATTGAGGCGTTGAATTAAAATTGTAGAATTTAGAAAGCAGAGATTTTGTGATAAAAACTCAACATCATTGTATTGAAAAATCTACGAAAGAAATAACCTTCCAGCTCCATTTTTTCTTTGGCTTACTCGTCGTTCTGATAATTAAAAACGTCGAGTCTGTCCAAACGTTTTATAAAATGGGTAGAAGCAATATCGAAGGTTTAGAAGGATTGGATGAATCGTCGTAGATATACAGCCACGCTAATCGAGGTCGTGACTCGTTCGCAAAACCCAAAGAGCTTACTCTTCCCTTTCCATGTGCGCCGCACATTGTCGAGACGTGAGAGGGTTGCAAGAGAAGGAACGAGTTGGCCCCCAACTCTCTGTCTGTCTTTACATTGCTTTATGGGTGCAATTAAGCTGTGCCTTCGTTTACAAACCGCAGAGATGTGCTGCCTCCAAACAGGGGCAGTCCGGAAGCACAAAAAGAAGCAACGAGGGTGCTCTCATTCTCAATACCGCGGGAAAACCCTTTTCGCCCTCTTGCCCCGGAAACCCTTTGAAAAATAACAGACCCAGGGCAGTTGAGGCCAAAGCAACCTCAGAGAAGAGCAAATCTTTCAGTGTATGTGTGCTCATGACCCTCCTAAAACACCTTTCTCTCTCTTTTTCTATCCTTCTCTCAATCCTATTCCCTGCTTTAGCTTACGTGTTTACTTCAACATTTCACAAAGCTTCAGGGCCTTTTCTCACGAGAGAAAGATAGAATGAGAAGAGAAATTTATACTACATCGAATCACTCTCTCTCACCGTTCTATTTATTCCTCCTTGAAAAACCTTGGAGAACACGAGCCTAGATAGTCTTATTTGCAATCTCCATGAGAAAGAAAGAGAGAGAGAGAGAGAGAGAGAGGATAAAAACTCGTAGCTTTTTCTTTCTCCTGAAAAGCTTTTTTTTTTCTTCCTTTCGCAGGATCACCGAACGAATACGAATGCACTAGAAATCTTGGCGGTTGATTTTACCGAAATTCTTCTCGTCCGAACCCTCTTCTTTTTTATCTTCTTTCCGTTGCACTACGAAATATCCATCTCTTCCCTACATGTTTTGCTCTTCTTTCTGGCGGTGGGGATTCCAAAGATTTCGCTAGAAAAGATTGCCCGACGTTTTCAAACTGCTGCATTGTGCCGTACCTCTCATTTTTACACGTTTCTTTGTATAGACTATGGAAAAACAGCTTACGCAGCTATACGCAAATTGAAAACAATAAGATCCATCTCAAGAATACTTTTTTTCTTCTCATTTTCCCACAATTTTTCAATTCTGTATTCCATTCCAGGCCAATGCCAAAACTTCACATAAAGTATTTGATACCGAGCACGTTGAACTCTTTTTCCAGTTATTACATTTTTGTAGCAGGACATTTTACATTTTTCTAAAAGAAAGTGTATTTTGGACGGAATTTTTTTTTCATATTTTGTCATCGAAACTAAGTTATTTTTCGATTACCGCAGGCTCAAGGAAGTGAATTGACCATTGTATTTAAATCGATTTATCATGATAAACGAAAGAAAAAAGAAAAACTGTAGATCAAACGTGAGAACGAGACAGTAATTCTTCGATAAAAAAATGGAATAAAATAAAACGGGACAGCGATAATGATAGAGAAGACGAATGAAGAAGAGGGGTTTTTGTATTTGTTTGAAAAATAAAACGAGCACAGTGAAAATACTTTAGTCGGTGGAACAAGAAGGAGAGAAAGAAAAAAGTGAAAAAGGACTCTTGGAAGTGATGGAAAACGAAAAACAAAATAATATTAAGCCACGAGAACTTTGAAAAAGAAAGCTCAGCATGAAAGACTGGGAGGAAAGACAGTGAGTGAAGGGGCTGAGAAGCGGGAAGGGGACACTTCGATAATTCGCTCGACAACAAACTCTGGAGGTAGTAGAAGTGGCCCGCTATAGGCTTTTGTGCGAAGACCACTCGTCGGTCACAAACAGCCAATTACTCTTACGCTTTGCTCTTTCTTCTGTCTTTTCCAATCTTCCTGCTCTTTCTTCTTATATAAATATATATATATATATGTATTTTTTTTTTCTGTGTTGGCTCGTGCTTGTCGCTGTGGCTGCATTCGACTGAACAGCCTTTGTAATCTGTGTGCACGAGCATCTCGACTCCGGTAAACTGACGCACAGTGTTCGTCGCGGTGATAAGGAAAGAGAGAGAAAGAGAGAGAGAGAGAGAGAGAGGGAGAGAGCAAGTGAGAGAATTTGAGCGACAAAGAGAACGAAACAGAAAGAGCGAGATGAGAGAATGAGACGATTCTTTTTTATTTATTTTTCCTCCCTGTACAGTGAGTCACGCTATCGGTTTGTATTTCTTTTCTTTACAACTTTTTCGTTCGACCATCTGGAAAAGCTCTCAGAGAAGAAATAAATAACAATGGATGAAAAGAAGAACGCGGATAGGGCGAGCAGAGGCGGCAAAAAAAGAAGGCTCAATGTTTTCGCAGAATTTCAAAGTCTACGATCTGTACAAAGTCACGAGACAATACATTTATTCATGGCAAGGTTCATGGATAGCGCCAACAACAATTCTCCACAACATCATCCGAACCGTCCCTACGCGGTTTCCCGCCAAAGGCACCGCCCTCCCCCGTTCTCTCCGTAGGCACCCGCAAGCATCACTGAAAATACCAGACAGAAAAAACGTGTGCCTATACAAACCGTCGAAAAATGCGTGTCACTGCGTTTACAGGATCAAAATACGTTTTATTGCGTCGGAACGTGAACCGTATTGCATTCATTGTCTTCATTGGAACAATAAAGTTCGGACAACAGAAAAAAATTTATTGGAATATCGAACTGTACACTGAAGTGAATGAAAACAACTAGTAAACTGTTTTTTTTTTTATCCCAATGTGTTCATACAAGCCCATCATTCGAATTCCTTTTTCCCCCAGAAACTTCCATACTGACGGTCAGTTTTACTTTAGAATTTTCTGACATATTGGCCTTGCCCGAGAGCCACCGATGCGAACAGCCATATTTTCACTGATTTTTCATTTAATCATGCCGAACTCTATTAAACTGCCCTCAGCAATCAATACTTGAGCCACTGCCAGGTCCAGCGATCACCCATCCAACTACTGGTTCTGCCCGAAGCAGCTGAACTTTGGTGAGAGCCAAAGCCACACACTGACCACGTAAACATCGTTATCGATATTTCGCAGCAATATATTCATGGGAATAGCCGCGAGATATCCTACGAGTTGGTTTGCATGATTTTCAAGGAATTATATCAGGGAGAATCTCTCTTAATACTTCATTGATATTTCAAGTATTATGTTTGTTTAGCTTTGATGAACGGGAGGCCTGTTTGGTAGTCTATACAATTTGAGTTCACTCATCGACTAATGGCGTATCAGCTGGTCGAACGATGTAATCGACATCACGACTATTATTGATGTGATTGCCAATCGAATTGCTGAGATCGTAAATCCTTCGACGCAGCAGTTTCAAATATGCATGAGAAACGTGCTTTGACTATGAAACTGATAACTGGTCCTAATAACTATTGGTTTTATTTTTATCATAGAAAATGTCACATTGATTGATACATGCATTTTGCAGTCGACTTCTATTATTCATTCCTTCATCATGGTTGAATAAATCGATCGAAAGATTGACGCGAATGAAAAAGCATTGGTAAAGAGTTGAGAGAAAAAAAAGAGACGTTCGTATGGATTTTGATATGGAACAATTATTCCAGAAACATTTGGGAAAGTACCTCGACCTGAAATCAATAGAAAACAAACGATAAATCATTGTTCTTCGCATTGATAATCAAAACCAATGAGATTTATAATTTTGTTTTTGTTTTTCTTGGATTTTCAGTACCGAAAGTCGAAATAGTGGACGAGCACGGTGCCACTGCCAGTGACAAATTCTACAAGGCTGGCAGCACGATAGAACTCAAGTGCGTAGTTAGCAAAGTGCCAAATCCATCTGGTTACGTAACATGGAGGCACGGTTCGAGAATGCTGAATTATGACACAACTCGAGGTGGAATCAGGTAAGTTTTTTCTTAGGATTTTTCATACAAGTTTTTCAAATGCACTGATGACCATCCATCGTCACGGACATTATATTTAAAAAATATAATAAGGATAAAAAAAAATCCAAGTCACTGAGACTTGAAATAGGAAGGAATTATGTTTGCTCAATTCTACCAAAATGTCACGTATTTTATAGTAGCAACCAGGTGCAAAAACTGGAAGACAGCAGTTCCCTATTTGGCCACCATTAGTCAAGATGACAATTTCGAGTTTCTAACATTCTTTATCAATCGAGCCTGTCTGTTAAGATAAATAGGTGTCAGAATTCAATGAAGTGAATTTCGTTGAGTGAAAAGAAAGAGGATGTAATTGAAGCCATTATTCCACTCCATTGTCGATTACGAAGACAATGAGTTTATTGTTAAAAAATGTCTGACAATCAAGGGTTAATTTGTAGCAATATTTTTCGAGATACAGTTCAGCCTGAAATAAAATATGACATCGATTTTCCAAATAGAAACGTGAGCAAGGATGCTCTTTTAATCTCTCTCTTTTATTTTATGTTCAACCAACACTCTCGAGTTTTCTGAGCAGTGTTTCTAGCAAGTGATCTCACTCAGAAGCATCCGTGACGTAATTTTACATCACATGGTAAACCTGGCACCTAGTTTATTATTGCCGTATGGAAAAAAGTTTATAATTGCTCTAGATAAAAAATGGAACATCGCTTGCACTTTGAAATCTCTTCGTTAAAGCCGATGTGCAACTCGCTGTGGATTCTCCCTGTTTTATCATAAATATCTGCTCCTGCCTAAATGGATGTCCCGATTCTCATTTACCTGCAACAGCACATTCATGCCCACACGTACACAGCAGCTAGTTGGGTTTGGTTTGGCTGGTTTACCTGCTCTGATTGGTTGTGTTATAGTAGAATTCATGAATTTTAAGTACCAATGCGCAATCACTTGATTGGTCGTCATTATCAGCATCGTTTTCATCACCGTTTGACATATGCGCTGCTTTCCAATCAAATCGCTTTTCAATTTGTGCCTCCTTCTTCATTTCATGGGTACAACTTTACTTTTCAAACCGCCTGTGTTCCGGTTATTTCAAAACGATCGATTTTACATTTTAATGTAAATTCTATTTGCAGACTCGTGTTTGCAGAACATATCGTATTTAATAACTGCAGTAAGTTTCTTCCTTTTGAACGTCGATTCAATTAAATCGATAATTTTGTGGCAATATGTAATGGAATCTTTTTTTTATTTATTGCATTGTAGACACCCAGAATATCTTAATTGAAAAAACAATGAAAAATGGTCATAATTGTTAAAACAAATTCGCTAAGCGATGCGACGTTTTGCAATTCCGTCCAGGATTTATTCGAAATGACATTCCATTGAAGTTGAATGAATAAAAGAAATCTAATGAAAAACTATGTGCTTGCCACTTCAAACGAAATCGTTATTAAGTTCTCCCTAAAATCTCCGAATCGAACGTAAAACACGTTTATTGACATTTTGCCACAAGGTTTTTCATCTTCCGCAGAGTTGTCGATAAAAGTGGCACGATTCATCGTATTCCACTGATACCTGTGCGTACAAAGAACGACATCAACTGTGAAAGGCAATATCCTTGCTCTTTGAATGGATTTTCAGCTGCAGCCTCTCTCGAGTTCTCCAACTTACTCACATTTTCTCTATCACACTTATTCCCTGGCGCGCACGACACGTTATATCAATGTATTATGGACTCCTGCATATGAAGGACGTCAAACGTCGATTTTAACCGAAGCAAATAATCAAACACTTTCTGTCAAAATGAAACCATCTATTATTGAAACTATTATTTATGGGCCATCACATCGTGAAAAAAAAAAAAAACAGGCTTTTACATACTTCGGTACGTTTATAGAACATTGAATTTGCAAAGTAACGTATGGAGAGTGAACACTCAACTGTTTTTCCCCGAATACCTCAATATACGTATGATTACATTGTGCTGTTTAAACAGAAGCCACGTGGCCTTACTGTTTAACAAATGCTTACCAACTGAACTTGATAAACGTTCGAGGATTATGGAACCGACAGGAAATCTACTAACTCCATGCTTCCATTTTATTTTCCTCTTCATTCTAATTACCTTCTATTTCTCTCCCTTTTTACTTTTCATCTCTCTCTCTCTCTCTCTCTCTTTCCCCCTCTTTCTCTCTTTCTCTCTTTCGATTCAAATGCACCAGTTTACTTTCCTTTTTCGAGTCATTCCCAGAATCAATATTTTCAAAGAAGAATACGTTCGAAAATAATCGTCGATTTGGAAAATGATTAACCCTAAAACCATTTTGATTAAAATTCTGTCTTTAAAAAAAATAATGCAATTTATTATTTTACTGCATTTCACAAGTGAAGAGACAAAAACTTTTGGGGTCCTCATATTTCTTCAAGAACTTTTATTATAAATTTTTAATTTGAGAGTAATGTACATTAAAAACCATGGAGGCTCATGGAAAGAGACAAAGTGTGGTCAATCGTAGATCATGATACTGATAAGTACAATTTCCTTCGTCTCCTCCCTTCTCTCTCTTTTTCTTTTTCTTCGTCCCCAATTACGTTCTACTCTATTTTTCACGAGCTCGCTTGAACAAGGTTCTTTCAAACGAAATTACGTGGTATTAGTTTCTCGTGTTAAGGTTCCATCGATGAACGTGGTTTTCTATCTAAGGATATTATACGTCAGAAGATACTGCATTATCTATTTTTGCAACCGAGTCTCTTGGTTCACCAGGTCGTTGAACACGCCTTCAATTTTTCGTAGACCAGTGATTTGCTTTAAAGACATCGATCTCTGTCCAACAGGATGCTTGCATGCATTTTCGAAGGCTTTTACGAGCTTCTTCGGGCCCTCATGCAAATGAATAAGATTTTTAAATTCGGAGCATCCGCAGCTTGAGTGTAGCGTGTAACCATACAGAAAAAAACGAATTGCGATAGACAGTACGTTGTATAAAAAATGTCAAAAAAAGTTTCTAGTTGGCAGCACGATGTCATGGAAAAAAAAGATAATCAGCGAACTCTGGAGTTCTTCAAAAAATTTCCTTTCATCAGATTTGACAGCCAGAATAAATATATTTCGATAGAATCCAAATACGTGCATCGCAGTTGAAAATAAAACTATATATAAACGAATTAATTAAATTTTCGATGACCGTAATGAAATATCTAGAATTTTCATAATTAAGAAGATTACAAATGCAATTGATTTCGTCTGTTTAATTGGTTCTCGATAAATTGAGAACGAATGCAAACCTTAATTAATTCTTCGATGTTTGCTAGCTTAATTGTTAGCACAGTTCAAATTGGCGTTCCCTTTGGTGAACTCCCTTAGACTTTGGAGACTTCGGTATCATAAACTGAGAAGGGCACTCTCTCACATGACCTTTAGGAGTTTGACCCGTGACTGGCTGAACTGGGTTGACCACTTCCGCTTCTGTTATCGCCCAGTTTGCCTAGTAGTTTGTACGCGGCGTACTCGAGGGGATAAGAAATCTTATCGTTGACTAATTTGCGAGTCTCTGTTAGCTAAATGACATGGCGTGGCCACTGAACATCGGAAACAAGAACTGGTGAAGAGGACAACTAACTTCCTCCCTTAATGAAAAGTCCCTTAGGCTACAATTTACGAACCAGGAACAAAATTATTATGTTACTAACTTCTTACGAAGCACATCAAACAATTAGAAAAAATTTGCAGTACATTTTCGTACTTTGCTGCAGTAGATAAAATGTAGAAAAACTGGAAAGCCATTTCAACAGTCGTCCCTTTAGCATTTCGTTCATTAATTCAAAAGTAATCGTTCTCCCAAACTTTTTCATTGACATAACGAAGCATTTAAGAACTTCTAAACCCTCAAAGAAAAATTTACCGTTTTTTTTGGATCCTAAATGTTTAAATTAATTCTCATGTCAATTCGAACAATGATTTTTCCCTCAAATATTCAGAATATATCGTTAATGAAGGGCTGATTTGATGATACATCGTGATAAATCTGTTCCGCTCATTCACATCGTCTGTTATCGAGATTGTTAGCAGTACAAGCAATTTCAAATAATTAATAACTGGCCTAAATAAAGGCACTTTGTAGTTCGCGTGCACGTATACGTTCAATACATGGACAAATGAGCTTTATTGCCCACTCGGGAAACGCTTTAATAAAAAAAAAGGTACATCGACAGAAAATATATGTATCTCACGGTCTATACACACGCGTGGGTATATAGAGAAGTATTTATGGTGTACATAAAGCTTGTGAAATCGCTGGGTGACCGGTGACAGGAAAATTCGAATTTTGTCGTAAATTCGAGAATGGCCAGTATAACAGTTTGCTGGAGTGGTTGAACGAGCTGGTACTGCGATACGATAAAATCTAGATTCGGATATCGAGGCGAGAATGGCACTGGATTCACACTCCCACTCGAAATCCAGAGACACCAAATTTCCGAATTTCATATACATCGAGCTGTCACATATTTTCATGGATTCTTCAACATTGTTCATACTTATGAACTGTATTGAAGAATGAAGAGAGAACAAATAAGAATGTGCTTAACTAGAACGACAATGACCGGATGGACCACTCGTTTACAGTAGTAAAGGTTTTATTTAGTCAGACAAGTGTACGAGAGTCGTAAAATGAATGAACGATTAATAACATACCGACGTGGCGTTTATATACTGACAGGAGAATTTGAATGGAATGACTAAAGAATGTCATTTAGATAAACGAAAGGTATTTGAACAAATATTTGTTCTAGTTAAATGTGACATTTGAAGTGGCATTTTTTTAACTCAACTGAACACTTTCCTCAGCAGATATGTTAGCAAATAAAAGTGGAAGGAATGTTAATGCTCGATCCAACATTGAGGCCAGGAGAGATTGCTGCAAAAAAATATACACGTTTGCATAAATAGGTTGATGTTCATCTAATAAATAGAGCAAATTTTACACATGAAGAAACATAGGATTTCGATTCACCTGGAAACCTCTTTGATCTCAGTCGGATAGATAAATATTGGCAATTTATGAAAAAAGGATATTCCATGGAAACTTCCAAAAGGCAATTGCTACAGTTTCTGTATCAGCAGTTTTTAAATATTGGGCAAAATCAATCGGAATGCAACCCTGAATGATCGATGGCTTCAAATTCCCCGACGTGCATTTTTCGTCCTTGTTTTTTCTTTCAATATTTATATCTTTTAAGTTGTTTTGTAAACAGAAGATTCGAAAGATAGTCCATTGCAATAATGTATCGTTTTTTTTTTTTTTCATTTTAATAAGATGTTGAATTTGTTTTCCAACCGTGGCTCCATTAATTTAATGATTCACTGTGCACAAGAATATATTTATATGTGGATATGAACGGGAGAGAATTGAACAGGCGTTTTCAACAATACTGCACTTCAAGATATTACGAAAAAAAAAGTGAAACGATGAGAGTAGTGAAATGGAACGAAGAACCTGCTGTTCATCGTATCTGGCATAATGCCATATCGTGCATCGTACACTCGTCAAATAACCTCCCACTGCT
The DNA here is from genome assembly GCA_013761285.1 of Campoletis sonorensis. Lineage (NCBI taxonomy): Eukaryota > Metazoa > Arthropoda > Insecta > Hymenoptera > Ichneumonidae > Campoletis > Campoletis sonorensis. The sequence continues at coordinate 452,986 of JACEOJ010000120.1, forward strand.
TTACACACTCTCTTTAATAAGCGAAAGAAATATGTCGGAGGCTCACCGCACGGGGGTGGGCGGGAGTTTCGTGAAATCTTTGTTCGTACATAATCAACACGGTCTTTCTCGTTAACAGCGATTGAGGTAAATTGATCAGTGAGAATTTTCATGTTTTTTTTCTTGCACTTCGCAAAAAATAAATAGGAGCCACGAGGAAATGGCTTTTTTTTCGTGTTTTTGTGATTATCGGAAGAGTCTTGAGATGTTCTTGAACACTAATGAATGTTTCTGTCAATATTCCTTCACTTCTCCATTTACAACTTCGTTATTTTAGTATTTTCCGGATAAACTATTCCGGCAGACATTCGTTTCAAGTTCTACGCTCCCAATCTATTCGACCCACTTGCACAGCCCAGTTTATCGATTTTTATTTATAACGGCGAGGGTACGAGTGCAGCCTCGTTTGCCTACAAAACTACGCTGAAATGTGAATGTATACCTTTTCGAAGCCGAACAATGTGATGAAAACAAAGCGATTAAAGCGATTTTGTTTTATCGGCCACAAACGTTCGTGTACTTTTCAGTTCATCTCTCGTTGCCCATGCACTGCTGGATAATAGCTGCAATAAATATAGTTTACGATAAATGACCAACACAAACTGCCACTTCCTTGCCCCTTTTTGGAGCGTCGCTGGAAATTGAATTTTTATTTAGAGCATTAATTTTGATCATCAATCGAATACTCTGTCAAGCTATTCCGACTGGAAACTTTTGATGAAATAGTTTTTTGAAAAGCAGTCACGTAGGTCACAAAATAGTCGAGAGTTCTAAATGACCGACAGACTTCCAAAGAATAAGTCAGTAAACGTTTATAAAAAATGACAATAGTCAGAGGGACACGAGAGATGACACTCGCAGCGACGCTTGAGATCCGCTGTGTATTCTCGTCTCGTTTCGTTGTTCGTCTTAACAGGAGGCACGCAGCATAATGCTAGACACTAGACAAAGGCTTTCCGTCGGATAAAGAGGCGCGGGGAGACACGGTACCATAAGAAAAAATCTTCCATTTACATAAAATTAATTATTTTTGAACTTGAACAAGACGGAAGGTAGACACGAGTGTAAGGGAGCTAGTCACAGTTGAAAAGCAGTTGTTGAGGCATGGGGAAAAAAACGCGGGCGTCAAGACAAGAGAATTCACGATGGCTCATTATGCCCTCATCCCATTCCACTTTTTTCTCACACCGACCTTCCTTTCACCCTCCGGCGAGGATGGATCACGCTGTAACGTCGTTCATGAAAAAAAAACGAAGAATATTCTTCATCTCGGTGCCTGCTGTCTTGCTTCAACTTCCCTTTTTTTCGATCCTATCGTCTCCCATCTCGTTAAACGGTTGAACGAGATTCTACCAGAGCTCTTCTCTGTTTCCGTTCCATGCTCCACATTTTTAACTCCACTGCAATAATATTTTAGCCGCTATAATTACGAGAATAATGAAAACGTTAAGATGATTTTTTTTTCAGTCTCTCAGAGCTTGATGCTGAATTATTCTCAGTCGTATTTTTGCGCAATAGTTGTTGGTACCCTGCAACCATCAGTTATGAATCGGAGAAAGTCGTAATAATTGAAGTGCTCAATGTTTTTACATCAAAATACAGCTTCCTACACTTCTCGTTTCTATTATTCAAGAGTATTCAAAAATTGTATTGTGAAGACATGGAAATAATAGTGAATTAAAGAGAATTCAAACGCGTCTTCGAAAACGCTGGGGAAACTTCCTTTTGTTTCACCCAAAATAAATATTGATTTTCCAACATTTGGATCTCATCACGAACAATCGTTATTGTTAGAAAAAGTAAACCTCTCATAAAACCATCAGTCGAGCTCAGCTTTTCGGCAATAAAAGGCTTCACATTCATTTAATTTATGAATTCATGGAGTGAAAAGTTATTTAAGGGCTTTTTTTTCTTTATTTAACTTTCAATTGACGTGTGATTGGAAAAAATATTCGATATCTATGAGAAATTGAGAAATGGATATGCTAATAAATGATATTTACCGAAATTGTGATGAAAAGTTAATAAAACATAATCGATTGTCTTATAAATAAGGACGGACTGATGCCAGGAAACTTCGAAAACGATTTGGAAAAGCGTTTGGGTAACGCTGTGAAAATCGTTGTGAAAGCTAAAAGCCTGTAAAATTCATTGTACAAGCACACATGCTCTAAAACGTCTTCAACCATCGCTAAGTTTCTGTCTTCTCGTTTTACTCTATTTCCGTTGTCGGTGAGTCGAGAGGTCGCTGAAACTCTTGCAAGGAAGAGAGAAAACTTTGTTACTCTTTATGGCTTATTTCCAACAAGAGTGGGTCAACTCGGTGGACGTGCACACGAGACGAGCAACTGCATACACAAGTACACGAGAGTGTAGGTTAATACTTTTGTAAAGTGCGCAGCCAAGCAAATGAAGAGCTGGGTATGGTTTGCTCATAAATTTGTGTACTCGACTTCGCGTACCCAACAAAGCGGCTATATATTTCTTGTTAAAGGTCATCCAATGCTCCTCTTTCGCCATAAAAATCTAGTTTTTATAGAAACTCTTCGATTATATATCGCTTTAACTATTTCAACGATCCATTGAACGAAGTTCTTGGAGAAAACTAAAACGGAAAATATATTTTTTCTCATATCTCGTAAATATTTCTCATTATTTTATCGTTCACACGCTCATTGGAAGACATTTATTTAGTGCAGAGGTAAAAATTGAATCTTATTAAAATTTTGCCGATTTTTTGAAAGGCAACGTTTTCCATGAAATTGCAAAAAATAAAAATAAAATAAACCACTACAAGATAATATCATTTTGATACTTTTTTATGAGAGATGAACTGAGAACAATTTTTTTTTATGACAATGTTGTCTGCACTCATACGAAGCTATTTCTCTTATTTATTCAAATGATTATGCACTAAATAAGATTATGCAAGGACGCTTAGCATTTTTACGGGTACAAGAGACGGTCGGAAGAGAAGTAGGAGATTTGGAGTGAGTGGTCGGAGATTTCACAGTAGCAAACCACAGGAAGCGAGACACGTATTTATAAACATAGAAAAAGAAAAAAAAAGGAGAGAGAGAGAGAGAGAGAGGAAAAGAGAGTTTCAGAAAGCTTCCTGGGAATAACTGAGCGTTAATGAGATGGAGAAGCGAATTAAGGGTGGCCGCACCTATTTAGGAAGCTGCAATAATTCAGCCTGGGGAAGTTGGTCGATTCTTTTGTTGCAAAAGTGTTACTTTTTCTTTTCGACAATATCTCTTTCTTAGCAGACACTAAATTTCGAAAAGTTTCTATTTCTCGAGTACCTGAGATAAGTTAGGAAAAGAACCACCACCTGTAATACATCGACGATATCTTTTTAATTGCGAAAAAGATAAGATGATCTTAATTCTGAAGAGAGTGCGAAAGAGACGGAGACAGAGAGAAAGGAAGAAAAAAAAAACGAATGTAGAAGATTCTCACTCCGGAGGAGAATAGATTTGGAAATTCTTTGCCGCATAAAGTCCGCTATACACCAGATGCTGCTGCGAGAGAAAACGATCGAGGGCGATCGAGGGACTTCCGGTTCGCTTGAGTGGCTTTCCGGTTCGTATATATTCTTTCTACCCGGCTATTCGCGACGAATAGTTTTCCTCTCACCCTCTCAACTTCACGTATTTTTTTCTCTCTTTATTTCTTTCTTTCCATTCTTTAGCCATCTTTTTCCACACTTCTTTCCTATCCAAGTGAACACACTTCGCTTTAAATCTCTCACTCTCTTATTCTCTTTCTGTCTCGATGAAAAGTAGAAGAAACTCCTTTTCTATGCTTGTTTTCCGAAGCAACGCACCCACCATCAGTTCACTGTCTCGAATTACATCTTCTCTTCCTTCGTGCATATGGATATAGAGTCATTGAACATTTCCAATGTAAACAAAGGTACAAGATAGAGGCGATCGTCCGAGGATAAACTTTCTCGTTGTTACCAGAAGAAAATATGATACACACGGTGCACAAATAACCCATGTATCCAATGACATTCGTTTCGAGAGCAGAATGAAAAATCTCTATGAAACAAGCAACGATAAAAAAATATGAAAAAACTTGAGAAAAATCAATGTGAAGAAGTGAAATGTTGCAACGTCCATTGCAACGAAGGAATGAGCTGAAAGTTCACAAATGATTGCACAACAACTTTGTATCGATATCAAAATATCGAATCTTATGAATCACGTTCGATGCAGTGGAAACTCGGAAACTTGATCAGAGAACACACAACTTCAACATCAACAACTTTAATCCGAATTGTTCGAGTTCACCGCAAAACAGAATAAGCACATGGTGCTTTTTTCATCTCAACCATTATCCCCATTTCATCGATACTTTATTTCCTTCTATTTTCAAACCAATAATTGGATAATTTTCCAATACCCATTGAAAATAACGATCTATGAAGATTGGCTCAAATTAATCCAAGAATAAACTTCTCAAATACAGTCCCAAAAATTGGGAAGTAAATTCAAAGAAAAAGCGATTGGAAATCGATTCTCTTTTCATATGTATACACGTTTTTATATTCTTCGATCAAATAAACGAATTTCATGCACCAGAAGCCAAAATTCCTATCATATTTCAAACGATCTATCTTGATCCACAGGCAAGAATCCGTAAATGTACACATTTACGAATTTGATCAAGGAATCGTTGTGGAGAGAAATATCTGAGTGCACAGAGAGAAAATCGAATGAAATAAGACGAAGTTCTTGGTCTCTCTCTCTCTCTCTCTCTCTCTCTCTCTCTCCAGGTATATCGAAAAGTGAACAAATATTGGCCACCCACTAGAGCTAGTGCTTCGTGACCGGTGTATTTGAGTCCATAGCTATCCGTTGCCCCTCAATCTACGAATATTTGTGATGTACATATATTTATATATTTATATGTAAGTTTACCCATTCGTCCAATAATCCTTCCAGTATTTGGATAGACACTGTGCCAATATATCTTCATGCTCCACTCTCTTATGCACAGTACACTGTTGTTGAACTCAAAAGAAAAAACAACAAGTTCCAATATTCATTCAGTAACAAAAATAAATTGACTTGTTTCAATCATTTTGAGCCAATGAAAGTTTCTTCTAATAATATCAAAATAGGTCACGATATTTGGCAACTTTTTGTTTCATACATTCATGATTTTTGATAACTGTTCGATGATTTTTATTCATTTGTATTAATAATTGGTCACGAATAAGGTTAAACAAGTAGTACATTTTTTTGATCTTTTTTCATCGTAATGAAACGATCCATTTTGATTGATTTTGTTTATATATAAAAATGGACCAGTACCAAATTTTTTCTTACTAAAAAGTTCACACTTTTTCATTAAACTTTTGAATTTACTTCTCCAAGTATTTGAAAAAGTTGAAAGTACTCGAATCATATTTCTCACTAGTATCCATGACATTATGAGGAAGTTTCATTGGGTCACGTCCAAGAAAAGGCAAAGCAATTGTTATCGTTGTTAACTGGTATCTCATAAATAAAGCGAATACGTATATATTTACGGGTTTTTGGAGATCCAACATCTGCACAGGCCAGCAGTCTATTCACAAATTCAAAGGAGCGGCCAAGTAATGGTGCATTTTTATACGAACACATGAAATAAGGACTGGAAATAAAGTTTTTGTAGGAAACAGCAAGCAGCCACACCAGTAGACATTGTCCAGAAGTTTGGTGGTTGGTACTCGAAAGTCTTGACTACCTGCCATCGCTGTGTTCTCAGCCTGAGCTTGAATCCGAGGGTGTTTGATAGTAACTTTGGACTTGTATGTACGGTCCGAGTTACATTCAACTGAATCCTTTTTCACATTTATTTTTTGTATTCTTTTTATTTTTTCGCTTCACTTTCTTATCCGCCATCTTGTGGGTGTGTGTGAATGCATCGTGCGAGCATCCGGTGCCTTCCGTTGATCTGAACGACTTTGAGGTTAGTTCGGACATAGTCCAGCCTTTCCTCACTTTTTGCACAATGCACTTTTCTCAATGTATACCAAAGTCTTTTCTCCCTTTCTTTTCGCGTCCAACCAAAGAATCTTCTCTGGTTTTCTTCTATTTTCCCCCCTTTTTCATTACACACTGCTCCCAGCACACGAGAAAAAAAAAGAAAACGGTATTAATTTCTTACGAAAACTTGTATCCTTCAAAATCCATACGACCCTTCGATACCCTTGAATATGGACAAGGCTGCATCCAATGCTTTAATGGCTTTCGTCCTTTGAAGAACAGCCTATTCGAACCGACAAACGACAAAAGTTTCAATCTCTTCCAATCGTTCACCAATAAATGACAAACTTTTACGAGTTTTGCGTCAAATGAAAATTCCTCCGCACTCGATGGAGTCATATTTTTAAATGTTTTAGAGAAAAAAATGTACAAAACATTTGAAGAAATCAACTTTATTCGTTTCCTCGACTCTTAAAAACAGTTGAAATCTTTGAACGAAAAGTCTTTTGTTACGATCAAAAGGAGTTTAACGTGATCCATGTAACCCCATACTTTTCCTCGTATTTCTTTTTTAGACTCAGAGATGTTGACATGTTGGAGAAAAATCGTAATAGCGATAGTCCGTAAAGATATTTTCAGAAGGAGAAATCCTTCCACCAGAAAAAAATACATATCTATAAATACACATCGACATTGAACTTGTAACGTACGTATATTTTCCATTTCTGTATACATTCATGTAGCTATGGATAAAGAAACGTCGAAGCAGCTCACGTTTTCGAAGAGAAGTTTAGTCGATCTCCCTCAGGCTCCCGTTAAATCCGATTCTCCAGCGATCTGAGACACGGACCGCTGACTTATACGATCTTTTCCTGCTTCTTGCATTGTTCTCCGAAAGAATTTTCTGCAAATTTGTCCCGTGGGTCCCACCTGAACCCCCTGTGATTCTTCGCGTGGAAAACGAGGATAAAAAAAATAAAATAAAAACGGTTAACGTATGAAACCTTTGTCCTGGAGTAAGACATTTGCTCGTGGTGCTGTATGGGACTGTTATCAGACAAGACAGGTGTGTTGTCCTGAATCCCACGAGACGCGATCGCTCACTTGTAAGGAATGTATATTCATAATTGATAATTATTCTCGTGAATCTGATAATAATTCTGGTCTCAGTGAAACGAGCTCCGCAGTAAAAAAGTCATTGAGAATAAAATTCAATTCAAATTTGCATCGTTTTTTTTTTGCATAGAAAAGATGAACCGATTTAACGTTTATTAAAAAAGCAGATTATGTGTTGAATCCTTTAAAAGATCGAATCAATATTTCTACAAGTTGCCTATTCTCGTCCTTTATGAACAGAGCTCTCTTTACTCGAAGAAAAAATTTCGGCTTGTATGTGACTGTGAATGCCCGTGATTTTGTTAAGAGTCACTCTTAGTCGAGGAGCCTTGAGGAGCCAAAAGTGTCACTTGAAATGAGAAAGTATGCCTAATTGACTAAAAATGTCGCAGACTCTGGAGTGGATTTTATAACAAGAGGGCGACTCGAGCACCCTTTTGTAAAGATCTCACCTGCCACGTGTCTCAAGCAGCCGAAAAAGACTTCAAACTACAACCAAAATTTACACAACCTTAAACAGAAACTTAGACTATGGAAACATTGTGGCTTTTTTTTTTATCAACGTGTGTGTGTTAAAAATTAACTTTTCTTAACTTCAAAGAATTTATTGCCCAAGTTTGAATGAAATTGTTACATTTTGGCACTTTTTTTTTATCGAACCTCTTTAGCGAAGGTTTTTCATTGAAAAAAAAAAACCGAAGAATGTGGCTTAGTTTGCACAAAAACGAGACCATAAATCGTTTTGCATTTCAGATTTGAGTTTACAAAATCCTTCGGAGATAATGCTGGAACTTCTACGGTTGCATAGCGAGAGATTCAATCATGAAGGCAGTTTTTTTGTCTTAAACAAAAAAAAGTAGGAAAGGTTGAATCAAGTAAAGCATATTGGAAAGTATTTGCTTTGAACTTGGAGCGAATCTCACATTTCCTATCCTTCAAGCCATGGTTCCACAAGCAGAACCGCTCCTGAGCAGCTTGGAAATTAAATTCCATTTTCAATTTACCTAAGCCCTCTTACACTTACCACGAATACTCTCGACAACCAGTATCCGATGCCTTTTCTTTCGCGATCCTTGAGTCCTTTTAAAACGAAAACTTTTTCTTTTTTTTATTCATCATCTCTCTTTTCCTTTGCACCCTCATCCCTCATGAGCGAAACAAACAAAGTTAGTGGCAGATGCACATTGACTGCAATCGCACGGAACGAAAAAGCAGAATTGCCATTAAAATTGCACCGAACAAATGAGAAAACATGAAATTCAAGTTTTGTTTGTCATTTTGAATAATTGAATTAATTGGAATAATTAAACATAGTTTAAAAAAATATTGTTTCCGGCGACACTGTTTATTTGTTGATGAACACGATGTTGAATATTCGAAATGTTTTTTGTGGACGAACCAAAATACAGAGAAACGATTTAACGGAATAAACGTTGATTTTCAATAACACATGTGCCGAAATCATAAAACAAAAATACGAGTAATAAAAAAATATTCTGATCGATACGGATTTTTTTATTTGTACACCCATACGATTTATCGTAGGCAAGTTCAATTTATGGCATGGCACGATATCGTGGTCATATACAACTCATCCATTTTAACGATAGGAAAATTTGCATGTGATGCATGAAATATGTTTGGTAAAAGGCCCTCATGCTTTTATCAATAAAACACAATGGCTATAAAAATAAGAAATAATAAAAAACAATGATCGCTGAAGTCAAATTGTAACAAAATCGACAAATCCTTTTTCCTACACTTTAAATATTACCCTATGCAGTCCATTCGTTACAAACATAACGATCGTTTATTTCGCAACTTATAACCGACGATTTCACACTATTAGACATTTTTTCAATTATAAATCACCATTTCTAACCCTTCCCTTTGCCATCCTGAAACTTGCTATTGAAACTGTGCGAACAGAAAATTCTACAGTCACAGATTCACTCGTTCAATGAACCCGCAGTCTTGACATTATTATTTTTCATTATGTTCGTCATTATTATTATTATCATTATTTTTGTTGTTATTGTTCTTGAAATATTGAACTGAATGGCCATTTTTAATCAAAGCTTGAGAACCCCTGGTGCAGGATGTCGTTCCAATTTTTCTAATGCTCTGTTTTATTACGAGAATTTTTTTTTTTTTACCCCTGAGGGCTCTTTACGTGTTCCAAGCGACAGCCGTTTCTCCCTTGATGACGTGAAATGTGATTAATACGACGAGTGCCAGAGATCGAAGCTCTTGGTACAATAATTTCGAAGCTGCTGGGGGAAACAGGACAGAGAATTATTCCACATACGCCAGGAAATGTACTATTTCTCGTTCGCATGTCACTAAAGCTGATACAATTAATCAAAATGACGCTTCGTCTCGAATGGTGAAGCGGCGCCCCAGTTCGATTTTAATAAGTTGCCAGGATATCCCGAGAGGCTGATGGCTCCAATGGGATCCTCCACTCGGAGGAGAGAAAAAAGAAAATGTTCATTTTTTTTCCTATCCACTTCCGGCACTCTGGCGTTTCTCGTCACAAGACAAATATTGTGGATTTCCAAAGCACTCTTCAGTTTTTTTGCATCCTGTTTAATATCAAATACGCTGCTCATATTTGTGTACAAAATAAAAGAAAAATGTGACGTATTTGAACATGGAAATGTTCAAAAATAATATAGAATCATATTTTTTTGAAATTTGCCAGATTTTTTAGAGTGAATTTATTTTCTTTTTTTCTCGACCTATTTTATGGCAAGTTCCATTTGTAGTGAAAAAGAAGAAAAAACGTTTTTGTTGATAACCTGGACATTTAGTTTCTGGATACAAATAGAGGTTTAAAATAAAACGTAGTGTAATGAATTTTGATGTGTATTTATCTCAATATTTTTATACAACAGCATTCTGATGGAAACATTTTACCCGACCTTCCTATGGAAACATATTTTTATTGGTAACTGCATAAACCATATTTATTCGTTCGTTAAGCACGGTTTCAAATTTCCGGTGTTCAGAATACCTGCAGTTTCGAAGTAAATAAAAAAAGTACAAAACATTAAACGGTCAGATATTCTGATATTTTGGTCAATAAATCTTTACATGTTGGTTGGAGAGTAAAAAAAAAACATTTCACGACTTTTTCCACCTATTTATAAAAATATCCATTCGTAAAAACAAAATATATTGTTAAAATTGTAATTCACCTTTTTTCACACACATGCCCAACACAAAAATGTGTGGTGACTTTGAAAACATATCTTATTTCGTATTATCCTCGGTGATGATATTTCTCCTGGACTCCGGATTCCCCACGTGATTCAGCATCATCTTCTTGCATCCACTTGGCCGAGTTTTTTTTTCTCCATTGTACTATACATTAAATTCAACTGTATGAGCGTTTTCCTTACTTTTGTACAGTCCCTATCTTTTACTATCCTCATATTCACAGCATGATCCAGGGTCCAGTAATATTTCGACGACTCTCTTGTGTCGTGAGGAAATTTATGTACAGGATATTCATGAGGGCCTCTTCTCGACTATTCCCAGAGAAAGAACGAAGAAATAGTAAACGAACGATATGAGAGAGGAGAAGCAGAGATGAATAATGCTATATTGCCACGAGAGTAAAGCGTTGCTGGAGAAGTCGTATAAATTGGTGCCTTGCCCGTCGCTCGACAACGAATTTTGGGCCATTTAAACAGATTCATACAAAACACATACACATACAAATGAGAGATTTATTTATTTTTATTTCCACAGTAAAAGGAAGCTAAAGAAAACAATGAAATTTTGTTAAAATTTGGAAAAATTCTAGAAAATAAAAGACGAGGAGAATCTACATTCATTTATTTTTATCTTTTTCTTCATTTTTCTTTTTGAGAAAGAAACACAGTATCTGCGAATTGCTGATCCACATTGAATTGACCAAATAAAACGGTTCATTCATTTTCGACGTGGTAAAAATTCATTTTTCAACTTGCTTGGGATCGAAAAACTTGGGGTTGACATTTCAAGAAAACTTTTTGATCTTTGGAAGAAAATTCCACTCACAGAAAGCAACGACGTTTATGGTATTCACAGAAAAATAATAATTTGTCCTCAAATAACATTGGAAATTAAATATTGACTTTGAAATGTTATTTTCAGACGGTTTTCGTTTTCGGAACTTGAATTCAGGTTCAGAATGACGGAAGTTTATTTTAGGAAGAAAATTGCAGCTGAGTTGATTATAAATAAGAGAGACGTATTAGATTTTTCATTGAAACATATTTGCGAGTTTACGAAGTAGAATATTCTATGAAAAGCAACTCTTTCGCAACATTACGTAGAGTTTTCGTAATGGACTGGTGGTCAAAGTTTGTCGAGGAAAAGCAAAGCGATCCACTTAAACAGCGTACACATAACCGTCTCTTAGCTTTTCGCACTAGCCTCTGCCACAGGGGAGTTTCTTAGTGGACTCCGAAGTAAGAGGGAAGGAGAGAAAGAGTTCGTCCAAGAGGCCAAAAGTATCTTTATACTTACGGCTATCTGTGAGCATGAATTTTCCCTTTTTCGCCTGCTTGGGCAACCAGTAGACATCTTGAACCACCTTAAAATACGAGAATGTTCAAAGTCGCAGCACTTAGTAACCCGTTGCAAATTTTTGCCCAAGAGAGTGCACGTTATTTCGCAGTTTACTGTCACTAAATAACGCATCTTTCCACGTGTTAGTGGAAAATCGATATTTTCAATATTACGGAAGTCTTGTATATGTAAAAATCAGAATATACTTGATTTCAACAAAGTTTTCTGAACTGTGCTCTCATACATTTGTGGAAATCTCTTGAGAAATGAAAAAAAAGCCATCAAGCTTGCTCCAAAACTACAGTTTGAACTTCTTAAGAATTATTAAATAACAATAATAATAATAATAATTAAGAAAAAAGAGACTCTATTCAATCCTCCTCGGATCTTTGGCTACATTGCTTGGGTTTCCACAAATCGATCAACATCTCGACAACGATGAACGAAAAAGAATGTTGGTTAAGCTATTTTTTGAAATGCAAAAGGTCACGATCTATTTTGGTCTGTCAAGGTGTCAGACGATTTTCCTTTCGGATCAGCATAAATTGGTATCAGCGGTGCTTCGAAAACCTTCGATAGCCATTGACCCAATTTTGTATTCTCTTAATCATGCCGGTGAAAAGATTTAGTTGAAAGTATGCCACGAAGAGAGAAAATAAAGAGAAGAGAGAAAGCGAAAAACATCCAGAAGGTGGAGTATCAAGCAAAAAAAGAGGAGATTTTTTTATTTGTTTTTGTACAAAAAGCTTCGCGAAAGGGCTCCCAGAGGGTTGACGATAGCTGGTGTGTATATGGCTAATATTTGAGGCTGGATGTTGTACATAACCTGTTTCCGGTGAATATTTCATGACTCCCTTCGGAGTGCCTGTGAAACTCGTTGATATAACGATGTGCTATGAGTTTTTAGAGAAATTAAAACATCTTTGTGATACTGGTTGGTTTATATGGTCATAGAGTTCCCAAGAGAATGTCTCATGACTCGAATATGAATACTTATTGCATGCAACCACTAAAACAATCATGAATAAGCACTGTGGAGGAATTTAATCACGTAAATATAACGGTATGTTCACAGTTGCCAAAAGACAGCAAACTCTTTATTGTTTGTTGAGAATTAGTGAACATTTGTAGTTAAAATTTCAACTAAACCCGCGGAGTTCTACTACTTGGAGTTGAAGGTAAACGTCAGTTTATTGACATCACGTAATGTGAACAATGAAATTTATCCTGAATTTGCTCTACTCGAAATTTTCTGAAAAAGACTAAAAGTTCTGTGAATTTGTCAGCAATGGTTTATTGCTCTTAACTTTTTTATTTGTTACTCCTCGACGTCCTCAATGTCTAAAGGGCGTAAAGCTAAACTTAGGTGAATTTCAATGTGTCGCATTAACGATATGGTAATGGATCGTTTGGGATACAAGTAGTACATGTATTCCTGTCAAGTAACCCTTGTGGAACGTGTGCGAATGCTCCTTTCTCGATGTATCCTATTTATCGGGTGTACTCATGCACGTCCACATACATCGACTCTTGGGAGCTCGTCCTCCCCCTCCAGCATCTCTCTAGAGTAAACATTGCAATTGGGTTTCCATTTGGCCGTCAGGTAGACGAAGCGATGCTTTGTAATGTGCCAAAGCACGTACAAGGCACGACTACCCTGTATGTTTACCACCTCTCGTATTGTAGCTGAAACAAGGATCAACGAATTATTATGGCATTCCTTCTATTTCGTAGATATTCTCTACATTCGATTGCCAATCGTTGGAAACGAAAAATATTGATGGAAACATCGATAGAAACTATAAATAAGCACAATTGTTTATTTTTTTATTCATTTATCTATTTATATATTCTTTTTTCCGACGAGAGACTCTCGAGGGAAAATGAACATCTCATTTATTTTATTTATGTTTGTAGCAAAGTGTCATCGTCGCACGAATTGTTAAATTTATATGAACATTTGTTAAATCGTTGTTTAATTTCCCTGTCACAATATTGTCAAAAGCATCCCTTTGAAAGTAATCTCTCCCAACTAGTGCATTTAATTAATCTTTTGTTGAAAAAAACAAATGCCATATTGCATTTCAACAAAATGACAGAACCGAGAAAACGTTTCTGTCATATTTAATTCATAATCTCGTAATGTTATTTACACGCTTATTAAAAAGGGATTACGTCTGGAATTGACTCGAACAAACACTTTGCTCGCAACTGTTAACAATAAATTATTAATGTCCCGATTCAAATGTGCACCGAGAGAGAGCAATTACACATTATTTTACGTGAAAGAATTTGTTACGTAATTGTAGTTTAATTATTAATTCATTCATTTTCTCATTATTATTCACTCTTTCGAGATTTTATTTTTGTATATTTATTTTTTAAACTCTTACATTTATTCTTCGGAGAAAAATATAATAAAATACCAATAATTTGCCGCTGATCCGGTTCTAATTTACTAGTTTTTTATCTGTTCAAGTACTACGAGGATCTTTCACTTAATTCCTATTTATTATTTGGCCTTCCGTGCTTTCTGTTCTGTCTTGTTTTCTCCGATGCTTCGTTCCAGAACTGCCATTTTATTTCGCTTCTCGGTGGATGGGAATGATTGTAGTGGGATGAGCGAAATGGAAAGGGTTTTAGCAGGTTGGAAACGTCGACCCCATTAATTAGTTCCATCGGGAAAGAGAAAGAGAGAGAGAGAGAAAGAGAGAGAGAGAGAGAGAGAGAGAGAGAGAGAGTAAATACTCCTGCGATATCTTAACACTAGTACACGTCCGTTAATTTCCAAGTCTGAAGGAATTCGCGCAAATTTAATTAGCGTTTCTCGGCTTTTCACAGCAGGTGACGACCTACGAAGAAAATCGATAAGATGTCATGCCGACGAGGACAGCAAAGTCGTCAACTAGACACTGGAAGGTCCTTATCGAATATCCCTTTTTTTTTTCAACGAAACTTTTCCACATCGAACACTAATTTCATTCGTTTCAGACAACGCAAGAGATTCCATGAAAAGGAACGGAATTAATATTTCCGAATTGAAAAAAAAAGGTAGTTTATAAACACTTTTTTAAATTAATTTCCCGAGTGGAAAAACACAGTTTTCCACAGTTGGCCCCAAAACTTTTCCCAGTCTGTTAATTCCATTCAAATTTCTAATTGAAACAGAAATCGTGGTCTAATCATATCAATTAAAGGTTCGACGTGAACTATGAAAACTCTCCCGACCAGAGCTTTCTCCTGAATTCGCAAAAATAACAAATAATAACACGAAGCTTTGATGAACAAAGTGTCAGTGTCAACGAGCCATTTTTTTTTGTCACCAGTAGAATGTCCTTGTTTTTTTTTCCATCAAAGAATTATTAACTATCAAATTGGTGATTTAAAAGCATCGCCAGAGTATTGGATGGCGAAAAAAATGCGTGCATATACATTCATGAAATTCAAAGGATGTTAGTACGAGGATGTGTACGAGGACGAAAATAGTTGAATGAAAAAAGCTAGTCCTCGTAGTTCCCAAAAGCATTATTCGTACGTTCAACTTTATCTACAATTTTAATGTCACTCTTTTGGCTCTCGTGGCCTCGTAACGAACCGATTCGTTTCATGTACATATAAAGTCTAATATTTATATATTGTAAACCATACAATAATATAGATATACATATATATATTAAAACGTTTGTACGTTATTCGGTACTGCGTGGGATCCGTGGGCCCGGAGGGTAGGGAAACTCAAAGCCAAAACTATTCGGGAACGACTGCACTGCAGTAGAATGTGAATGTTAGCGGTATAAAATTGCAAACGAGAGAAAAAGCATATCCCTGAATTGGCGAGAGAGATGAGCTTCAAGTTCCTAAAGAATGAACTGGCTCGGCAATATAATATGGCGGAGTGTAACACACGGAATAGAGCATCCCACCTCTCCTCATCTGCCATTTACAATCGACCTTCTTCCATATGTATTTCGACCTCGAAGCATTTCGTTCCATTTCATTTATTTCAATCGACACTTTTCGGTACCACCCCCTATTTAACTCGTAAAAACAAGACCGTGTGTTACTTTTTTTTCCCTCTTTTTCCTTTTTTTTTCTCGTCTTGCCAGAATACCAAATTGCCTTGACTATCATCGAATGGTTTTATATTTTCGACTATTAATTCAGCTCAATTTTCATCAACGTCTGGCTTCTATTCACGCATCATTAAAAATTGTCACGAACGCTCTTACGAATTATTTCTAATAACAAACTCGGCACCAATACTTGGTTTTCACTTTTTTTTTTCTTCAATATCCAGTGTTATTTGTGATGGATATAAATTACGGTTCACCGTGAAAGAAGAAAGAATCCCTCAATTGCGTGTAAAAGTTTTTTGTACAAAAACTAAAGAAGTAGAAAATTTCGAATTGATCGATTATCGGAGTGCATTGAATGAACGCAACGCACGATTCCAATGCAATTTCAACGCAAATTCCAACGAGAATTCCGTGTTTATGAACGCATTAGTTTCCTGCTCGTGAATGTACGTTCGCCCTTCGATCCAAATTGCATCCCAAAATAATGGCGGATGAAGCAAAATAAAAATTAAAAAAAAACTCGGGTTTCAGGAAGAAAGTCAATAAAATGACCAAATTCGAGGAATGACGCTTATTTGCAGAATGAAAACTATCGAGAAGAAGATTGAAAAGCATAACAAGCACGAACTAAAATACTTTCTCAACGTATAATAATGATAACATCAATAAAATCATATAAATATATAAACATACGGATCCATAAATAAATATAAAAGTAATATACAGAAACGACACAAATACGAAAGATCTGGAATGCAGTGTTGCATCGGTGCAATATTTTTCTAAAAATCGTTCTATGTTATCGCGGCAGCAGTCAGCAGAGAGAAGGCATCAGCTTCCGCCGTGCAATTCATAGTTGAGTTTATGTGTTGATAAAAAAATATAAAAAAAAACAAACAAAACTGGAGAAAGGAAAACATGATATGAGAGAGAATGAAAGAACAGGAAAATATGAGAACACAATGAGGCCGTCACCCAAGCCGCATACATATTGGGTTGCATACAAAGAGGCTCCTAATATCATATCGAGAACGAGAAAACGATGAGACAGAAATAGTGTCTACTGAGTGTATAAATAGATATATGAATATTAAAGATGTCTCATGTATCATTTTCCAAACAAACATTTCGTAAAATGAGTGTTTTTGAATGAATATGTTGAAAAAAATGATTAAAATGCACGGTGATTGGTGCAGTGCAGCGAATTATAGGGAAGGACACTTTGATTTAGTATCTTCGCTGCTAATGACTTGTAAACGTTAATCGAGGCAATGATATATAACGAGAAAACGAATTGTTCATATTATGGAAGTTTTGTACATACCGCGTGAACAATATATAGAAAAATATAATCATGATATAACAGGGAGTTAAAGTTGGCCGAACATATCGAATAGTAATGCGCGTTTAATGTGAGAATCGTGTGTTTCACGCGCAATCAAGTTATTCCCGAGCCCCAAATAAATGCTCCGAAGTTAAATACTGCGCGATGAATTCGCATTAAATTTTGCGTATTCCACGAGTTATACAAGCTCGAGAGCAAACCATAAAAATTAATGATCTGGAAAAACTTCGCGCTTTTTTGCACATTGTTCGCGTTTGTTACGGATCTATGACCTGCTGTTTGTTTCTCTACACTATATATTTAAATGCACACTTGTTTTTCACCTCCCGCCCACGTTTTTCGGTACGAACGCACTTTAATTTTCTTATTATATGTAATAGTTATGATTTAATGATGCAAAAGATTACGTTTTAATTGAATGAATTTTCGCCCCCAACTTTAAATCATTAAGTTTTGGAATCTTCTTATTAAAATCATATTTTTTTTTGTCTATACTATGAGAATATTGATTTTTTGAAACTTCATTCACATTCTCGTCATTTGGAAATACTTTTGACTCAAGAAAAATGGCTCGTCAGGTACGTTGACACTGTCTTTATGCTCCATATGTCCTGCTTGATTTATGCAGCTGTATACCTAAGTGTATATTGTAACACGTTGCATTTTAGCAGCACAAGCAGAAGTGTCACTTCTGTAGAAAAGCCTGAGCATTATACACTATTCACAGGAGGTAGTATACAGTGGGAGCGAGTCAAAAAGACAAAGGAAATCCGGGACAAACGAATTATGTCCCTGTGGTGCTGGATTCGCACCTTGTCCAGGACTCGTTGTCCCGAGATTATGCATTCACGCGGAACACCCGAGATCCAACATAATGTCGAGAGGGAGAGGGAGACTGTGTGAGTTGCCTGCAAAAGTGGTCATGGTACTTGCTCATAATTTACCAGTTTGCAGCTAGAATTCCCGGGACTCCGCCCACGTATTCATTTTTTAAATCGCTAGCTCCACACCCTCCAAATTCTCGCGGATTTTGTTGCATCCGCGCTGGGACGGCTTTTATTGTAAGCAACGGGGTCTTTCTTAATGAAACTTCTGGAGAATTTACCTCAGTGGAATTCGATAATTAGTTTCTATTTTATTGCAAAACAGAATTTTAAATATTTCAATTCAACGAGAAGACATCCGCACAACCGTATTTACATAAAGATCCATCTCTTTTGTTCCATCAATGACGTTAAATCTGTTTTGAATCAAATTATTAAATCAAATAAAGAATCATTCCTTTGACTATTGAAACACGAGTTTGCGAACACTACTCTGCAATGGCTGACATCAAATTTTCTCCAATTCAAGTTACCATCATTCATTTGGTGACTGACTTGATCCTATTTTATGCTTAGGATAAGAGATCCAAGAGGATGTTCTGAACAAGTTTGAATAAAAATTGTCACATTGCTGCAAGAGATTAATTTCATCAGCTGTTGCTTCCAGCTTTGATAAAAGTTGCCTTATCATCACCCGTTACGTTTTTTCCATTGAATTATCGGCGATGACTTCTATTCACAGAGAAATGTATCTGGAGAGATAAAAATAAGAAGAAAATGTGGAGCGTGTCTTCCGGAGTCTTCGTGTGTTAACATCACATCGTGTAACATTGAATTTTGTTTTTATCAAGAACGTGTTCGCTGACGTTGAAAAAGAGTAAAATCACTTGCCGGTTGTTGGAGTAAGTCGGAATTAATAAACGAAATCGACGGTCCGTGATGTCGTTAGAAACGTGTCAAAGAACGAGTGATGATGCTTGGAAGTGGCCGTGATTCAATGAAATTCCCCAGACAGAAACTCTTCACTCTTGGCGAAGCTTGTGATACTCACTTTCCTTGTGATGCTTGTAAGCTCGTCCAACTGATGAGGCATCATTTGGGAAATTTCTCTTCCAGCGTGCCAGAATCAAGAGCCATGTGCATTTCAGAGGTAGAAAAGTCTAAGGTGAATTTGAAGCAAGGTTGTTCTGACCCCATCGCCAAACAGGGTATTGCACGATATTTCATTCCGCGATGTCTATCTATCCAACAGCAATTCCCGTGCGAGCTGAACAATTTTGCTATGCTACGCATGAGAAACGGTAAGAAACATGAGGTGAGACAGCAAACGAAAATAAAGACAGTAAAACAACGGTAAAATGGAAGAAAAAAAAACAATTGAGTCTTCCTGAACCCTGGAGAAAAGTTAAACTTTCTCATAATACCTCAATCTTTGTTGTATCAACAAAAACAGGGTTGGAAACTAAGTGGATCAATAAAATACGAGTTCACTCATCGATTTTCGAATTGTATTATGAAACACTTACAAATTTCATGATTCCTACCGATCTTTCTTGGTGATGAATATTGTTGCATCCCCGGATACGATAATTTGTTATTCCGCGGTTCCGCGGAAATAGAGTCAGGGTGAATTTTGTATTTTTTTAATTCGAAGTTACAGCTTGATAGTAATTTTTATAATTTTCTGATTCTCGATTTGATTAAATTTCTGGGATACGTTGTCAAATATGCTTTTTTTCAGTTTGTGAATACTTTACTGTTCGGGTATATCACAAAAATGAAAATCTCGGACGTAATATCAATTCAGGGGGATAGTTGTAACGGATAATGGTAATTGGAATCGAAATATTCTATGTCTTGGGGTCAGTTACGTGTCGGTTTACGATCAATGAAGGAAGGTGAGGTCGAAAGCTGGAGGCACGTCGCGAAATATTTGTTCAAACGAGTTTGAAGGGATCATGAAGTAGAAAGGGGTTGAGGGGAAACCACAGAGACAAGACTGGTTTGCGGTCACACTGAAGAACGTATAGGGAAAGAGAGAGAGAGAGAGAGAGAGAGGAGGGAGGACGAACGCGGTCAGCCACGATATCGCGAGTTTAGGACAGTTTAGCACTTTGGTTGTAGGATTCGTCGTCGACTCGGTGGTGATAGTTCCAATTATCTGGCGTTATAGGTTTCAGATTTCTCTCGGACTCTGCCTGTCGACGGCGAAGTATTCATTGGTGTAACAAACCGAATGAGATGAGCAAATGGCAAAGCCTGATGGTAGCAAAGTGAGTGAACAAAAGTGAGTGAGTGAAGCAAGAGACAGAGAAAAAGAGAACGAAAGAAGGTTTTTAGAGAGTTAGGATCATGTTTTTTTCTCATTTTTTCGGTGGAATGTAATATTTTTAAAACTTTATTTCTCTACCAAGTAAGTTTCGTTAAACTCGATCGTATCACTTGAAGTAAACAGGATGTTCTCATACTCACGAGATTATTTCTCGAGTATCAATATAAAAAAATTAATGAATGCTATTGAAAATGGTGTTTGGAGGACTTGAGGTTGGGGTGCTAAGAGAGTGACGTCACATCATTAGCTTCATCTCTGCGAATAAACATGTATATATAGCGTAATAAGTATCGTTGGGAGTGAAGAGGGTGAAAATCTCCCCAGGGCGTCATAGTTCTCCGTTTCCCTGCGAGAGCCTGGGGCTAAACCTTAGTTGTTTCTATACATGTAGCGTGTATAACTACGTTGAATGTAATATTCTCTCTTCCTGCGAGCTCCAGAAGCATGACAGTAGAATGGGTGAGTGTACACCAAGAGGAAGCTCGGAGGGTTCAAGTCGTTTATGGTGAACTTTGAATATGCCTTGCTGTATAATAACGCGCCAGGATGACTATCCGGGAGAACATAGTCCTGCGATTTCGTAGAGTTCCCCCTACTTCTCGTGTACAAGCTGTTTATCCGATCCGCTATAAAGCCAAGACGACAGCGACACGTTTATAAAGCTGCTGTGTACTTGAAAACAAGCAAAGGAACTGTGTACACTGTGACAGAGTCATTATCTACTATAATCTAAGCTTTGAAGAGCCATAGAAGAGAAACTAGTGATGCACACTGCATTTAATGGCATCCACACGCTGACGTACTTGAAAATAATCTTTTTCGGTCCCTTCATGTTCGAAAAAGCTGTCATTAATTGGAGAATAAGAATGTTTAATTTATTTCCACAAGCCGATTGGTGAGCTCGATGCAAAATGATGAATTTAAATTGACAACGAGTGATGAAAGTCGATCAAATACCTGGAAAGAGATCTTTCAGCAATTTCTCATGAATAATAGAATTTGAATAAATATGACTAGTCATTTTAGGCGATTTGGATAAAAATGCATCAAGGCGATTCAGTAGAATTTTAAATTGTCAGCGATTGTGGTCACGGTACAAAAATGGCGCTTGGTTCAGTCACATATCCGAACATCCGGGCATGCGATCTCTCCAACTTTTTTTTTTTCGTCCCATTACAAATGTATGTATGCAGGGAAAAAGCGAGTTACGGAATAATTCAAGTCGAATAATCTCGCTAAAGTTTCTGTAGGTAATCCAAATCCGCGGAGTGACGATTATTCGTGACTGGATGGATTTCGAGCACTTTCGATACAGTAAACAAGAGGCTATGGATGTTATAAATCATGGTCGTAGATGGCGTGAGTTTGGAGGTTTAAAACATCTGTTGGCCGGGCACGATCTTTAAATGGATTCGATTTTATCGCGCGTCATGTACGAGAATGTATCAGCGGTGGTGTGGAAAAACAAAGGAGCATAAGAAAGATGATGAACGGAAGGTTTGCTGCATGAAGCTTCAAAATTCTCGCGCCGGTTGCCTTTTATATGACACCGAGGTCCGAATTCACGTACAACTCTCATTCTTCCATCCCTCCATCGCGGCCCTCCTTCTTCTTCGTCGATACTTTAGACAGTAGATAATATTAACCAGTATGTCTGTATGTAACCATTCGCTCTTAACCATCGAGAAAGAAAAAGAATAAAAAGCGCAGAAGGAGGCAGGACGAATACGAAATTTGAGAGGACAACACGTACAGAATAAAAGAAGGACCAAGAGGTTTTTCCATGAAAATTGGATGCCACGAGGTTTGTGCACAAACACCATATCATGCTCGTGCGCGATGTATACACGTTTCATGCATGTACACCACGAGCTTCGGCTCAGCTGAGCTTCGACTGAATACACAACGAGAAGGTGGTTTACCCGGAGCATCGGGGTTACCAGGCAAAGATGCCTCTATGCGATTGCGGAGGAACAAGAAAAAAAAAAAAACAGAGATTACGCTTGATACTCACATTCCTCCTTTGTGACAGCAGTTCCAGTAGGTAGCGATGGTGGCATCTAGGATTTTTGCAGGATCCACCATACTCGTGATATTCAGTTGGTTTGGTAAGCTGTGCGCTTCTTCCGTTAAATGGGTATGGGCGCTTTGACTGGTGAACCTTTGTAAGGAAGGACACCACCTCGGCCAGGATATCCAGAAGCACACCCATAGCGAGGATGCATCTGAACTTGGAAGCTGCAACTTTTCCCATCAACAATGCACCCTAACTCTGTACTTTCTCACCCCATGCCAAAATGTAGTAGGAAGTAGAGGGTTGGGTAAGCTTGTTATGCGAAGCTTGAAGCATGTAACGCCAGATGCCGCATATTGGTCCACTAACACTACCGCCTTCCTTCACGTGACCCACTTGCTTGGCGGGAGGCCACCTTCAATGAGCGCAGTATCGATGCACACCACAGCTTTCAACCTGGTGGCCAGGGTAGCGCCGAATCGAGAGAGGAATCTGGATGTGCTGTAGATATTTTTCCACTTTTCAACGTGTGGTTTACAGGAAATTTACTTTTATTAAAACGGAAGCCTCTTTTTCAACCACCGAAAGCTTAACCTGCTTCACAACTATTCGACGAGCAGTAACAAACGATGTTTCTTCCTTCGTTATTGTTGTTGTTGTTGTTGTTTTTATCCGCTGAATTTTGTAACCTGCACAGTCGATGAGGAATGTACGGAACAAAAATAGAGAAGTCTCCGGGGAATAAATACCGTTTAATGTTTTTTTTCGTTTTGCTCCACCCGTTTCCACCCTTTCGGACCTCACCCCTAAATAAATAATTGTCGCGGAGAACGATAAATTGCACAACGCGAATTTCTCGTATAAGGCTTTATGTTTATAGATATATTTTATCATATACATCAACTAGTGTGTGTCTCTCTGTTCGTTTGTGTCGCCTCGACTATTTCCGACCAAATTACGGCAATAAATTGCGTACAATCAGCACGCGGCTATTAATTGCTCTCCGGTGCGCACTGACTGTCGTCGTTATTCATCCGACAACAGTGAACTGAAATTTTCTCACCCTCACATCCTTGAAAGTATGGGTTGCGATCATAACACCGTCACAGAGGCTTCATATGCTAAGGATATTTGTACTGCTTATAGAAATATAGACCAACAAGAGAATTCCTGATGCTTCCAACCAGGTCTCTGCACATGTCTGCTTGGGCCGCAGCCAAATCGACTATCGTGCTCTGAAAGCATGAATTTAATTATTGAATCAACTTCGGCTTGATGACGTACACCTGGCGTTTTACATACAAAAATACTTTCGCATCATAATCAAGTTTTTTTTTCCACTCTATCCAGCACTTTCTTTGAATCCTAATTTGCAATAGCTTCCTACCTGATTTGACCTTTGCCCTTGAACGTACACCGTGAACTTTTGGGGTTGAATAACTCACGCCAATCCCGACCCTCAACAACATCTTTTAAATAATGCGAATATATTTTTTCATACCGTCACCCTCTCGAGTTTATATATTCTGCCCATCTTTCTTCCTTATCGTTGTCACTATTCTTATTGCCAGGTCGACCAGGTTCAACAGCTAATACCCTTAACTCCAGTATCCAACTTCCTGCAACGTTTTGACCGTTGTTTCAAAATAAAATGGATATTCCCCTCCAATATCACCTTTTTGGCCTGAAATCCCAGAAGGCTCAGGAATCCTGAGAACATATTGAAGAGGCTAAACTTCCGGGGAGCTTTAAAAGTGTTCCAGATTTGCGGGAATCTTTCGTATTCGGATTCAAACAGAAAACCAAGTCCATCAATAGTTGAATGAACTCAAGAATTTTTCATTCGTAGATACGTTTGAAAAAATTGTGTTGTTGGCTCAGAACGAAGATAAACGAAACGTTTATAATTAATTTGCTTCTTTTTTCTAACTTTCTTCATTTTACTGGACACTTTGTCATCACCCCAGCTTTGGTATCGTCCTCGCGATAATTGACTCATTTTTTTCAAACGTGATTATCTCACTGTTTCCATTACTCAGCTTTTCAACAAGACCCACAAAAATGTAACATGACAGCGTTTATATAATTTGCATAAAAAATATACATGTTGTTTTTTATACCGAGGACAGTTAAACAGTTTTGCCTCACGTTTTTTTCACTCTATGAAAAAATACACTGATTCTTATCACTGGTGTTTTATCGCTCTTGTAATAAATGACTCTACCATCACATTTGCGAGTTTAAAGCTTATTACAAAATTATTAATAAAAACAACACTTATGAAGTGTTGGGTCTGAAACAATGTCATCGTTCATTAGATTTGGTTGCAAGTCTATTGAATTAAAGAAAATCAGACACACCACATTTTTCCTACTGAATATTCTTGTCTTAAGGACTAATTTTTCTGACTCCTGTTCTCAGTTCGTTCTCAAAGTGAATTCGTTGATTTTTCGTTCCCTGCAACGTCCTCTGTGTTTTATTTCAATTGAATTGGAGCACTGCCTGATGGTTATAGAAAAGAGTAAGGAATATGGGGGGCGGGGGGGGGGGGATGAAAACCAACGTCGAGATAGGAGACGAAATTGCGTATACATATATAACTAAATGTATAGAGATATATATATTTGGAAGGAGCGGGCAGCAAGAGGACTTTGACGTCGATTGAAAAGGGGGGCCAGCTGTGGGAACGGTATTGCATTCGCTGCTGTGAGGATGGCGCTTGATAGACGCAGCGTCTTGGGAAAACTCAAGGAAATCCCGAGGATTTTTCTCTCAGGATGCTAGCGAGACTGACGCATAACCGTTCTGATACCCGAGGGCGTACAAGGACCGTGGAATACTACGCAGCACAATTGAGGCAAGAACGTCACTGAGCTCGATGGCAAGATAGAGAACTAGGATCTTTATATCGTACAGTAAATACCAAGAAAGAAGAGAAAGTGCGACAGAGAATATGCTCTGATGTCGAAAGGATTCGCTACGTCTTCTCCTTTTGCTTTTAAATAAATCCTCAACTTTCGCGCTCACTTCGATCCCATCCTCTCTCTATTTCTGTCCGGAAAAGACGTCACATCCGCAAAACCAAACTGCACCCAACCCTTCGTCGCAGTTCACGTTCCATTAGACATTCTTCAAACGTCAGCGGATGAAAAATTTAACCGATCGTTTGCACAAAAAGCCACGACGTTTTATCCTATTTTTACGAAAATGTTAAATCGATTGAATTTCAATATTTAGTTTTGTTTCGTTTTTTTTTTTTCTATTCGGACTTGTTAAAAATACCAAAAACTCATTAACAGCCGGAAAATAATGAGAAAAACTTACAAATTAGACAATAAAAGTCAATACAAAAATGACCAGACTTACGATAAACAAAAATATTCAGTTTTAAATAATTTATAAAATTATAAATCTTCGCGTACTCAACAAATTCTGTTTATTACTTTGTGAATAATTGAGCGAACTGTGAGTTGCATTCGTTCGATTATATTCCTTCTACACTTCGTGAAAATTTGATATTCCACCAACTGTGTTCAAGTGAATATTGATCTCCATGAAAGTTCATTTAAATACGTCACTTAAAATCCTTGAATCCTTAAGTGTCAAGTTAACTGTCATAGCCAATTTGCTATTGGCGATATCAAGCAAAGAAAAATGAGTCCTCGAGAGTCCGGAACCTCAGCATCTTTGTTCCTCCGAAGTTTCTTCATTATTATTAACGGTCCATTAATAATCAATTATACGTAGGAATGTCTTTTCGACTGGTTGATCACATTGATTTTCCTGAGATTCATTGCTCATTATTAAGCCATAAGAAACTATCAAGGAACCGCTTGTGTTTGATGACCTAAGGATCTTACGATCCATTCTACTTTTGCCCCCAATAAAGACGCCATTTCTCTTTGAAATCAATCATAAGGACCTTCGAGAACGAGGCAACGAGCACGTTCGTCTATTATTTCCATTATGTTTTATCCTCTTTTAGCTCCATTCCGAAAATAGGTTTTTTCACCTTCCTGCTGTTTTTCTTTACCTTTTTATCTATTTTATCACTTCCACGTATTTGCACGAGAGCCGGGATCGATTCTTCTTTTTCTTATTATTTCTGCGTCAATAAAAATATCATTTTTTTTCTCTCTTCATTTTATCGTCTTGCATTTTCATAAATTTAATCACATTTTCCTACACTTATTTACAATAAAATGATTCATCATCCGCTAAAAGAAAGTTGCACAAGAAATTCATGAGCCATTTATTAATTAATTACTCAATCTTTTATGTGCAACCGAAGAACTTCCAAACAAACAATATTCACGAAAATGTTTCATTTCCATTTATGAAATATGCAATTGGTTACTTCGAGCGCAATTGCATTACGTTATCTTGGACACAATTACATTGTTTTACTTATTATAAGATCGAGAAAGGTGGAGCCTCATGAGAAGAATGAATCAAAAGGGAATGAACGGCGGCAAGAAGAGTTTGCCCGAATAGAAGAGCAATGAATTCTCTTTAAGAATTATTCGTTCTTCGCTCGCCGCCACTTCACGCTAGATTTATTACACTTTTGTTCCACGACGGCCCTAGGATCGTACCGACTAACTTTTTACGTAATTAAAGCGGAATGAAAACCTTGCATAAAATACGAAACTGGTTGGTTACACACTCACAAACTTATATCCCTGGGAGTTTCTTCGAGAGAATAAAAAAATGGCTTTCTTTTTTTTCTTTAAGCCGGCATCGTAATTCCATTGCAAACGTTGTTGTTCATTTGGAAGAAAAATATTTGGTGGGCACCTTTTGGAAGCAAATGAATAATAAATAAAAACAGCAGTAAAATTTTTTTTCAATCCTAGCTGCTGATTATTTAGAAAAACCATTTCTCAAAATCGAAACAAAATTAGAATCATGCGAAACTCACTGTGCCTCGGGCCTTAATCCGCAAAACGTTTATTCCTCTCCTGCTCTTTTACTCCGTCATTTTCTCTTTTCATCCAACGACTATTCGAACAATTCCATGCTATCGCTACCGGCTGGCATCCTTATGCATCTTTGGTGGTAGGCACGTAGCCTGGATAATCGAGAGAGCTTGGAACTCGACCGCGATGACCAGTTCGAGACCCAGACACACAGGAGGACCACGAGAAGCTGTGAAATTAAATTCTTGCGTAGAGAAACCGCAGCAGCGTGAAACTCATTGGGATGACATTAAGAATGAGGTGGTTGTTGAAAAAGAAAAGGTGATGCCGAGTGTCGACGAACAATGGAGTCCGTTCAGTTGGCTATGGTGACAACAAAAATACAAGGACCGATGGAAGAAAAAAAAATCAAGTTGAATTTACTACAGAAAATGTCTCGTTAAGTTGAAAAACAGGAGTTCGCGAAAAAATCAAGTTTCTAATGGCGCATTTGTACGATTTGTCAACAAGTAACTTGAAATGATATTTCGCAGTGTGTCCCGAAAGCTCGATCGAAATAGTTTTTGCTTCGAGCTAAAATATCATTAAAAACTCTTAACATACCGAAGAGATTTAAAATTTCAAGCGTTAACTCATGGTTTTCTTTTCACATTATAAAAGGCACTTAAGCTCGGTCAAAAATTTTGTGAAAGGTGTTTTCTGCGAATAGTCTGTAATCTGGAGGGTTGCATTGAACTGCAAGCGTACGAGGAACGCACATTGACCTTATTTTTTCGTTATATAAAATGGTGGCGAAGTGCATTGCAAGGAAATAGCGCCGTTATAACGAAAGCTTTGGCGCGTTGGTAAACGAGAGAAAGATGCGAATATATAGAGAGTCAAAGTACGAGAGAGTAAAACTCGTAGAAGAGATAGGGTGGAAGGTTGTGCTAGTCACGTACTGGTCAAGGGTGAATACGAGCTTCGAATAACCGAAGCTTCGACGTAAAGACGTTTTCTGTCAGAGTGTGCGCCTTGATTTTTCGATATCTATCACGTTTATTTTCTCTTCCGCATTCGGTTATAGTCAAGTCTTCGTACTCGCAGCCATAATGGAATGTGATTCGTTGGATTGGCTTTGTCGCATTTTATGCCAAAGAATAATAAATTGATCTTTGTGTATGTTTATTATCCATTTTGAAGGAATGCTCACAAGTAACAATCGATTTTACAAAGATTTTTGCCCTTTGTTGACACCGTCAATTTTGCTCCTACATTAACTCGCTCCTCGTTGTGATGAGGAGCTTTTCGATTAACAGAAAACTGATGAAATCTTAACTCAATATTGCGACAAAGCTATTATAAATAAATGATGAAGAATAAAAACGTTTTCACGATACACAATATTCGTGAATAAATAAGAGAAACGCTTGAAATTTAAGATTTATCGTAAAAGTGTGCTTTTATCGTGAAAATCCAATACGCCACTCGATACACCTGTCGTCAAGGAGGACGGTTTATCCGATAGTCTGGCAAAGAATTTATAGTGAAGAAATAAGCGTTTTAGTCCAACGATCGGATTTTCCTGCGCTGGGAGCAACCTGAGACGAATAAACACATCGCTCTCTCTAGCTTTTTAAGAAACATTCCGTATACATCGTACATTGTGAGAAAGTACACATTATATCACTCACACGACAATATAAAAAACATCAAAAAATACATGTACGGTTCATACGCTCTTTGGGAGATTTTTTCATGACAATACCAACCGATGGAGCTGATGAGCATTAAAGGATCAGCTGAAGAATTTAATTTCAATGTCTTTCGTCATTTTTTACATTGAAACATTCAAAGACATTCGATGAAACGTCGTGGGATCCAAATAATGGAAAAAAAATGAGAAATTCATTGATTAAATCACCTCCGTGTGATTTTTTTGTTTATTCGTTAAAAATACCAAACGAATCCGATAAGATTCGTTTTTCTCGACAATAATGGAAGAAAAAATACACCCGCAACTCCATTTCTTGGTGCGTTGAGTCCAATCTCTGAATATTTCGTAGCAATGCCTGAAAATGCTCGCACGCTGAATCACTATTCACCCCATAACAGTCTCTTCGTGGTGATTGTACTTACGGCTCGACGACTCCGTTTAACGAGGCACTCACCGAACCTCCGTACGCCGAATTGTCTCAACCATCTACCAATCTACCGAGTAGCGTGACAACGCCCTGGTACCTTTCGCAGTAGTGAAACGCATGCTCACAGCCTATACCGTATTATGGATATAAAACATTTATATAGGGCGTTCCATCATTATTTGTCTCGATAAAAACAAAATTTATGAAAAATATTTTTCATACGATTTGGGCGGTTTCGTATGGAGGGACCATCACTTGTGGTTGAAAAATCTCGTTTTTTATGCACCAGGAAAAAAATGTAACTTTTATTCTTCTGAAAGTAACCGCCTTAATTTAAATAACGATTTTGAGTTGAATTAAAATTAACAGTTTAACCTAATAGCAGTGGAGAAATGGTCGGTGTGTGGCTTCGTTCGTGATCGAAGTTAAGCAACCACCAACGAGGTCAATACTCGGTTGGGTGACAGCTTCGTAGGCATACACCGGTTTGTGTATTAATAGCTGAACAAGTGGAAGTTTTTCTGAGTTTCTGATGATGCGAATCACCTGAAACTCAGTAAAAAATGTAGTCATCTGTATCGACAGGGTTTTCCACAGTTTCCCTTGGCCCTCGTGCAATGAGGATACAGTAGAAATGAGTTGAGAATAAAATTGGGTTAGAGTGATAGGATGGGCTCGTAAAAAACGTAAGAGAAGACCAAGGAAAAATAAGAAACAAATAAATATAAAAAAGTAACAGTTTATTTAACATTGTAGAACATGAATAAACTTTGGAAAGTCCTGTACATTTGTCACATTTACGTAAACGACGTATTCCGGTTTCTGTAGCGAGAGAAACCAAGAGACTCGAAAGTGGAAAGAGACGGAATTGTATGTAAAGAGCTTGCAACCGGAAAAGCAGGCTGATAACATCCTTCGTGTGCTTTACTGAAAGGCGTTTGTTGCGCGCAAGTGCTTAACTTCCCCTTCGCTGCCGTTGATACAAGATTATTTTGTCCTCGATCATGCATCATTATCATGAGTGCTATTTACAAGCAAAATATCATGTTCCCTGTTAATATTTCAGTTAAATTGTCATACTTGGACTGCATGATCCATTGATAATATTCAGAGCAAAAAAATGAACGAACATTATAAATAAACTAAAAATAATCGTTTTATTTCGAGTCTTCTTTCATTAGAACTTCTCTCCTCAACTGCTGTACGATTTTTATTGAGTTTTTATTGAGTTTTTCTGCATGAAAAAGCTTCAAAATTGCAAGGTGGTTGATGCCAATGTTATGTTCCATTAAAATAATTAATTAAAAACAAAAATGATTATTTTCCCTAAAAAAAAAGTTGTTTCCTCCTCACAGTCTCGCTTGGAATGAACGCTCGAGATCTTTCTGACAAGTAACGTATACACGAGGGCCGGATCTCCTCTGAGTAAAGTTATTTACCCTCGCGTTGGTAGCGTCGCCGACAAACTTTTCTGCCACCGATTAATTAAAGCTCATGATCTCGTGGCATTCACAATCTTTCACGCGCGAAGCAGACATTTTCAAGTATTTTCGCTTGAGCTCACAGAAGATGAGGTAAGGGGTTGAGAGGAGGTGCGGAAATTCTCTGCTTTGATTCAAAATAAGCTACTTAGGTAGGCGGTGACGGAGTACGATAGAAATTCTTTCTCAAGTCTACTCAACGAAGACTTAGTTTAGCGCAAAAAAAAAAAAACGAACCTTTGAATTAATTTTTCACTCTTAGTCGTGTTAAAATGAAACAAGAGAAATAACAAGTGGCGAACAAAATAAAAAAGCAGGATAATGGAACCCGTGAAAAAAAAAAACGACGGGGAATATTATTACGTAATTTTTTTGGAGCGTGACAAATTTGAGGATTTACAAAAACTTCTTCTAACTTGTTATTCTTCAAAATGTTGTCCTTCTCGAAGAACTTTTAGAATTATTCTATTGATTATTCATTATCGTTGATTCATCGATTCAGAATTCGCCAATAAGTTTGAGTTGGAGGCAACGATCGTGGCATATCGTTTCCCGTGTGACTTTCCGCAAAGAGAAAAGTCCCCGAGTCGAGAAACCTTTAGTACAGATGTTCTATTTTGGAAGAATTCTATGGGATAGGTCCGGATATATTATTTTTATTTTTTGTACACTCTTTCCCTCTGTGTCTCACTTCTTGGGTAGCGTGTAGAATGAAAGAGAAAAGCAGAGAAAGTGCGCAGCCAAGAGTAACGATAACGGGGCAACAAGTGCTTTTAGTATCCGGTGGTATGCTCCGCCTTTTTGCACCAGGCAGAAAAAGGCACGAGGCAAGAAGAGATATCCCTCGTCTCGTAGATTCTAGCCCTGTTCTACGATCTACAGTCATACAAACGCGCCCTACATTCAGAATTTACGAAAAAAAAAAAAAAAAAAACGTAATAAAATACTGTAGAGAAAAATGTGACGTATCACTGGAAGAAATACGTTTTCTTGGGTCGTCTTCACATGCATTTTTTATATATAAATACTGCTTCCGACATTTCGAAACGTTACTGAACAATTTCAAATGAATTTTTGACGTTTTCTCGGACTAATAATGTTGTATTTTCACCTGCAGATTTAAACAGTGTTTTAAAAGAGATTTTCATTCGTCATTCCACTCCAAAATGTTTTCCTTTATACTTTTTGAGGTCTTGAAAACATTGAAAGTCGTTAGAGTTATTGCCTCACCTTGTGTGAGTTTTAAACCCTTCGTGTTTAGAGGCCCTTGCAAGCGTCTTGACCATTTCCTTCCTGACCAGTGCACGCGACGTCGTGGATCTGCCGGCGGTGCTCCTGTCGTGTATCCGGTTCCGGTAATCCAATGCAGTGCGCGGTTATCTGCTCCAGCTGCCGGGACTGGCTACAGGGCAGTCAGCTCGAGGAAGACCGTCGGGATTACTGCCGTAATCCGTTCTCAGAGCATAACGTTAGAACGCTTAAGGCTATTGTCCCAATCATTGCTTGCCTCTCTCGTCGTTCCTTGGAGGATCGATGCGAGCGGAAATTAAATTTGATTAAGAAAACGTGACACATTGCGTGTTCAACTGTCCTCGTAAACGATTGTTTAATTGTTTAGTTGTCAAGATCAATTTAACAGAAAAATCATGAAGAATGTTAGAAACAACTTACGTTTAAGATAAAATTTAAATGATTGTTAATGAAATAATAAGCTGAAGACATGAAGAGTCGCAAAATCAATAAAAATTGAGGTCATGAATCATCGGAAAGTTGAGTTAATATAACGAAGGGCTGATTATATAAATAAATAATTTCCTGTCGAGCCTACACCACTGATTTAATTGTTTCTGGTCTTTTTTGTTCTTTTTACAGTGTCAAGACCGATATGGGCTCTGGAGGAGCTGTTTCGAGGCTCTACATTGCAAACGCAAACAAGAAAGATAGCGGCAATTATAGCTGTTCGTTGGCAAACGTTGCCGCTACCACTATCTCCGTCCACGTACTCAATGGTAAGTAACATTAAAGTAAATCACTTAAATTTCAATTTTTTTCATGTTTAACCGCGAAATTGTTGTTGAAAATTCATGTAAAACGTAGCAGACAGCAGAAAATGACATTGAAATAATTGATGGTCGAGAATGACTGTCAATTTTTTTTTCAATGTATGAATTGAAAAGCCAACTGAACAAAGGTTGGACTGAATTAAAAAAAAAAATCGATACTCCAAGCCCTAGATTGCTTGCCATCATCAGAAGCCACAGAAATTGTCAATAAACCTAATTTAGTCAGATGACCAAATGACTTTGGAAATGTCGTCCTTAATTTATATTCCTTTGTATAACTTTGACCCGGTGGCCTGTGGCAAGTTCACCGACACATGCAAACAAAATAATAAATACTTCAGCAACATTAATGTTAATTTCTGTGCACATTTTACAACTGATGTCCACTATTCTGTGGAATAAGCCCTGCACACTTCGAGACCACACGAATTGCCCAATTTCTCTTGTACTAGGCTTAGAGCGCTTTGCATTCACGAGAATATTGTGACCCATCAACCCGTATAGCCAATGGCAATAGAGGACCAAGAGAGAGACCAAGAGAAACGCTGGCAGTCGGTCGACCAGCATTGCGCTTCTGCCAGGGCGCTTAATTACAATTAACATGCCCGGATCGTCGCCCACATTTCAGTCGAATGCGTACATTGGCTAGCGATGCCATGTGTATCTGCACATTTCTAGATTTCCCTCTGTATCTCCAACTCTTGTTTCTTTTTTTATTCCCATTTCCACATTTCTTCTGCTCTTTCCTTCTCCCTCTTTCTCCCCATTTTTGATCTGTTCTACATTCTCTCTCACGATCTTTCCTCCTCTTTCTCCCTAACTGTGATCATCTTTTATTTTTCATTTCTCTTCCTTTCTCTATTTCTCCGTCTGTTTTTCTCTCCATTGCTGCAGAGCTTGTTCACGCTGTTGCTTCGCTCAGTTCACTGCATGCACATGGTGCCCTTTTGTGGCCACCATTCTCGTAGCTCAACAATCAACGAGTATTTCCATAGCTGTTAAATATGGAATACCGCATGAACTAATGAGTGCTCAGTAATGGAAAGCTGCTTTTGGATTATTGTGCTTTCCCCAATGTGCATTATCTAAAACCTCATTAAATTACTCCAATTAAACGTTATTCGTTGAATTAGTAAAATAATTATCCAGGTTCGGCATGATTTTGAAAGCCAAGGCATCATATTTTCTCGCTTCGACCTCAGGAAACCGTCGATTTCAAGAGGCGCGGATAAAAAAAATGGAAGGAAGTAACTATGGAACACCTGGATCGTGGGGCTCTTTCCATTTTGCTTTTTGTACTTAGAAATATGGTGGAAAGATCGCTCTGGCAGGCTTCCTGCATTATTTACAATGTTCTATTGAGTCTGACAGGGATTTCATGTTTCTCCTTACCTTCTTCTCTTCATGGAATGAAATGAAGTACTGAGTTTGCATAAGACCTGACTTTCGCCATTTTACGTGACGCTACCTCCTTGTGATTTATATTCCGTCTACACATATACATCTATACGTATTAACAGCATACAAAAGCTGTTCACCGAGTTCGTTCAAAGTATGCATAGTAATACCATCATCATTGTGACACTGAGTATCGTGTAACAAAACTCTTTGACCCCGAAGCATTGGGGTCACAGAAAAATGAAGAAACTCTGCATCACACATTTGTAACACTTTATTACGACAAAATTATCGAATAAAAACGACACAAAAACGCTTAAAAGTTAGAACAACTGATCAATCATCGATCGGGGTAAAGAATTGT
This sequence comes from Campoletis sonorensis, assembly GCA_013761285.1. NCBI lineage: Eukaryota > Metazoa > Arthropoda > Insecta > Hymenoptera > Ichneumonidae > Campoletis > Campoletis sonorensis. The sequence goes on from JACEOJ010000120.1 coordinate 487,621, forward strand.
TTTCTCCTGGAACCACTCAGTCCTGGAATTGATAAAGTTCTAGTGAAGGTCATGAGTGAACCCCTAACAAAGAGGCAGAATGCGAAAATGAGATACATGCAATTTTGTGTGTTATGCGAGTGCGGAGTAACGTAATATCTACGAGTAGGAAGGATAGTTCACTGAAGTATTGCCAGACTGTTCTTCGCACCGTACAAGTTCGTTTGACACGTATTTCAAACTCGAGCTACGAATACAAAAGCAGGTTCTCGTCTGATGCATGCAGAGCTAGCATGTATTTATATATACACAGAGAAATGGATGGAGCAAGAGAGAGATGGAATTTAAATGAACATCGAGGGCGTATACGGAAGCGCATCGAAGAACCGATGTACCACCGAAATTTAAACTCACTTATGAAGCCAAGGAAACCTTAAAACGAAAGAGAAAAAGATGCAACGTCGACGGTATTCTCTACTTCCTTGCAAATTGTAAACGACTTATCCCCCCAACATTCATTATTTCTCGTTTCTCCGACAAAGTGGAGAGCTTTACTTCCCGACAGGATCGTTACCGGCTTGCTCTTTGCAATTCTCCAATTACCCCTACCTCTGATCTTCTTCTAATTTTGCCCTCAACACACTTGCAATTTAACTGAACAAAATGTACAACGCCCTAAAGACTGTTCCATTAAGGCCACTCCGGAGATGTGATTTTTTTCAAACTTTTTACCCTTACTTCATTGCCATTAAAATATAACATTGAAGATTTATTATTAAAACTTCAATGGGTCTTTTAATCCAATCCATGTGGGAAATTCACTGCAAATTCTTTCTGCTTTAATATTCTCATAACCGAGATTTAGGGAAAGTTTCCTTTACCACCATTACTTCTTCCATTTTAACAGTTTTCTTTTACTTTGTAAATAACACCATCGAAGGCTGACGAATACGAGATTTCACTGCAAAATCCGAGAGAAAAAAAAAGCGAAACTTAAACAATTATGAATAGACTGTCGTTAGTTGTGCGTGGATCGTTCCAAGCTTCCTGTTTACTCCGTTGAAGGACGAGGAGGAAGAAATGAGAGAGAAATGGAAGAGAATGATTAAGAATCTGAGAAACTGAGAGGTCTTTTCTCTCTCTCTCTCTCTCTCTCTCTCTCTCGATCATTTCCGTATGCTCTAGCATACTCTGACACACTTTTTTTGCAATTAACGTACATTACTCGCCCGCGATATGCTGCAGTTATTAATTAGATGTGACCCAAGGAAGAGCAAAGCCCATTACTCGGTGCTATCTCTCTGTGCGATTCCAACCCACAGAGGTAGAACAAGATGGATATATATATTTATACATACATGTGTATGCGGACGTATGTGGCTCCATCTCGTGTATGCAGAACGCCCCTCAGGCCATGTCTTCCACATCCACTTACCCTTTCCAGGTTAAGAAAGGAAACTCATATCTGCCTTCGCTCTCTTCTCACTTCATCCTTCCACCAACCAGCATCTTTCTTAACTGCATACTAACTCAGCCCTGTTTTTCTGCGTATTCATTCTTCGTATTCAGCGAGTACGTATTAAAAAAAAAAAAATTGGCTAGTTCATGAACATCGATCATTGAAAGGGTTCGTGAGAAATGGAAAAAAGTGACATCCTTATCCACATCCGTACGAAACCATCGTTGAATGACCGCCTCTTTGATGATTATTGCGACTTATCAAACCTTTCATTGGCAGAATGAAGAAAATACCAGTTTCATTGGCAAAAGACAGGGTGGAGAGGAAGAGAATTTGTGGCAAAAGAGAAACAAGGAGATAGAGATTGTCCTCGTTCTTGAAAAATGAGTAGTTCTTGGCCCAGTTAACGCCCAGGATGAGGAGACAAGCCAGTAGGTAAGGTCAATGAAGATAGGAGAAGAGAGACCCTCGACCGCTTGGTTGGGCCATTCTCTTACTCGCTCGTTTTGCTCTGTCACTTATACTACTTGTCCTTTTCTCGTGGATAGGTAGGTCGGAGTTAGGGAGGTTATTTCGTGAGGTGTCACGCCTGGTCCATTAATAACCCAGGTTCAAGCTCCTCGGGTTCCTCTTGCCTACCCCTTACTCCCAGCCAAACCAGCAGAGCCTGCTGCTTTCCAGACTCTCTTCCTTGCTGGCTACCATCCCCGTGTTTCATTCCCTTGCCTCTTCACAGAGAGCTGGGGGTGCCACAGCAAAAGCACCAGCTTCACTGGCACACCACCAGACGCAGAAGCAGTTTCTCTGCTCATCGCACACTTGGTCAGGCTTTGTGTATGTTCTATACGATCATTCGTGGTATGAGAAACTCCAGCTATGTGCTAGTCTAAGGACACTGCTGAGAGATGGATATAGAAGTAGAGAGAGAGAGAGAGAGAGAGAGAGAGAGAGAGAGAGAGAGAGAGAGGGAGGGCATAAGAGAGGTTTCCATGTGAACCTCACCACCCACTCCACCAAGCTTACCTATCCCGCGCGTACTACAAGCGTGAGGAGTTTGCAAAGCTCTTCTCGCGAGACGTAGTTAACAGAGGAGGCTGCTCCAGCGTTGTCCCGCTTCCGTACAGCCATGTATAATACGCAGGAGGAATCTCCCAAGGGTGCTTGACAGCTCAATTTGCATACGGCCTTTTTTGCACGTGACCCGCCAGCGCAAAACGATGGGTGGGGGAGATATGACCACCGTGGTTAGTCTGCCACCAACCTTCAACCGTAACTGGATCCTCCTCTCTTGTGAATTATCGTACAGTTTGTATGTCAACGTTGCGGATAAGAAGTGAGTTAATGCGCTTGCAAATACCCGATCACCATGTTTTGAATATTTATTATTTGTTTTTCCTTTTACCTAGATTCGAGTTGGCATTGTGCAGATAAATGCAGAACCTTTCCACTTGTTTTGTTCATTTTTTTTATCCTTTTGGAACATGACCTCAGTTTGGATTAAATCTGATTTTTATTGGCTGTCAAATTGTCGAATCTTCCAACTATGTACGATCTTGCGGTTGGTATAGTGTCGAAATTATACAATCTTATGATGATAACATCGAGAAACCAGCTTCCATTTGGCATTCTACAGTTTATTCAATGTCGTGGAAAGATTTTCGTCGATGTTGACCTGGCTTTAACATCGCCCTGGTGGATTTACCCGATTTGCAAATCGACCATTCTCTCACCCTTTCTCTTTCTCTCTCTCTCTTCCTCTGCCTCCTTCTCACGATCCGATAAACTCTCTTGATCACCACGGCGGGAAGTCAGAAACTCGGCAATCGTATCCTGGACAATCCAACCAGGCCAGTCGGCAAAAGTTGACCGGTATCACTGGCAATAAACAATCGTAATCGCGGAGGGTTCATTGGCCACGGGCCAGCCTCATCTCGGTACGTTACGCAGTTCAAGGCATTAGCCCCGATAACCCAGGCAACCACCATCCAAACCAACTCTCCTTTTTCCTCATTCTGTGCGTTTATTGATAAATGTTTGCTAGCCTGCAAAAATAACCAAAAATCTTTTTCCTTCATCCTTGAACTTGAAAAATGTCGACTGGAACATAGAGCAATGATTATTAAAGAGAAGTTCCGACAAATACGACCAAATCTGCTGAATAAAGGGAGAATTTGGAAAACCCAGTTTCTAAGTCCATTCATGGGCATCTGAAGATATTAAAATCAATATTTTGAAGATTGATTGCTCCCACTTGGAGAGAATGGTTTTTCGGTAGGTTTGTAATCTGATGAACATGTTCCGGATGAGCTGTTTTCTGGTAGAGTTGGTATTCGGAGATTCGCATCCTGAAGAATTACGAATACGCGAACGATTTGACGTGTGAATCTCGCTGGAGAAGCAGGATCGTAAATAAATCGAATGTAGCATTTAATAGGGTGGCTGAGGGTTCAACTTAGGAGAGAAAGAGAGAGAGATAGAGAAAGAGGGAGCGGGCGATAGAGATGGAGAGACAAAGGGAAGAGAAAAGGTAGTTTACGGCAGGATGTCGGCAAGCCGCCAAACTACAGTGAGATTCACATATCCCGGCTGACGACATCAGAAACGGTCAAATTGCGGCGGTCATGTATACACATATATATCCACATATATAATGTGTATCGACATGATTATTTATACGAGTTGAACGTAGCACAACTGTACGATCGACGTTATCGAAGCAAGGGAGAATAACGTGTTCCCGTTCGCATCGCCACTGTGAATCGTAACCGGAAACTTCTCTGTCCCGGTACGTACTCTGGCAGTGTGCGAAATCGAACTGAATACATGTAAAATCGTGCTGAAGAAAGAGGGAGATAGAAAGAGGGGAACAGAAGGAAGGGAGTGAGAATCGTCGACTGCCAGCAGGACGAGGCTATGTTTCCAGCAAGCCGATCGTCTCATTCATCTTTTGAACGATCGTCCGGCGTTGACGGTAGCAACCGCGTGCAACGCGCTTTCCTCGCTTTCCCGGTCTTTCGATCAACGGCCTATTGTCCACGCTTCGGACTAACCGGATTCGAAACGAGCAGTCGATTACGATCCACCGGAAGTTCCCTCGTACCTTTCCATATCCACAGTCCCGTTTCATGCCCCATGTATGCCCCACTGCAAATCAACACTCATCCGCAATCTTTCTTCGGGCGTACCAACTTCCAAAAAATACCGATCTATGCTACTGATGGACCGAACAATATAATCTACGATTTCCCTTGAACTTTATTTACCTTTATGTTTGACCATTTTTTAACTAGTCCATTTTGAAACAACAGTTATTTGTTTGTAGGCCATTTTTTTTCGATCAACTGTATCATGTACCGATCAAAATAAGTCGTGACGGAGTGATTTTTTGGAAATCGCTTCAAGATCGATGTAAACGGTGGTACATTAAAATCACTTAAAAATTACGCGGATCATTCTTTGAAAACTGTCAACGAGATCATCGAATTTTGAATTTATCAGCCGATGGTTCCAGAAATGTATTCTTATTAGAATTCTTCCAAACTAAATAAACTTTGCAAACAATTTTAGCGGAGGATTTATCCTAATTTGACTAGTATGAAGGGTGCATTTGGCCTTGAAATTATTTTATCAATTAACGGAGCTTAATTAACGAAGAAAAATTCTAATGTCGTTATTCATACAATGAACTCGGAAAATATAACGACTCGTCAACCGATGAGTGTTAAATGATTGGATATAAATAATTCTCATGCACCATCATACCAATTAATTTCCAAGGCTGCCAACATTAAGCAGAAAGAAATTTTGCTTATGAAGAGTTATTTAAATTGGGAATTGGATGGGTGACGTACGAACGCGAGGTTGGCAAGAACAAACGGTTGCCATACGCTGCACATAGTTTATCCCGTGAGTGTTAGCACGCGTGTTGGTATATGCAAAAGAATAGTCTAAAATTCCAGGCGCGAATATTTCGCATGTCACGAGTGTTTTATGTTTTTTTTATTTATCTTTTCTCTACTCCGCGGTGTCTACCGGGACAACCGCGAATGGTTGCACGTGGAGAATCGAATGAGTTATATTCCCGTGGGATTTAAAGTCCGTGACCAGAGCGCGAACTCTTTCTCCCATTCTCTCTTTCTCTCGCTCTGGGCTGGAGCTCATTCTGCAAAGTTTGCTTTTGGTTGGACCAACATTGCGAACGTATTCTCACATTGCGTGTGGCTGCAAAACCAACCTTTACCATCGTATATACCAACGCGTATATACGTCTGTTTGTATGTGTAAGTGGCAATCCAGGACCTTCGAGGTTCACCCGTGACCTCGTGTCTCGCGATTAATTAACTTTGCGGCAGGAGTTTGAAAACAAAAATTAGACCGGGCACCAGTTCTCTGTGCGGCGAGAACCCTCGCCCACTCGTGACACTCTCTCGCGCACAAACATACACTACTTCGCACCGCGCTTTCGTTTTATATATCTAATCGTTATGCGATCGCTATATGTCTATTTTTTTATATATATCGAATCGCCGGAATCACCTAACGAGCTTCCCTGAACTCGTGGCTTCTTCTCTTCGATATCACCGTGTTTTTTTTTTTTTTTTTTTAATCCCTTTATACTCTCCCGGTTCTTTCTGTGTTGCTGGTTCGCGCGAGATTTCCCAACAGCATTCTGCCCGACCAAACTCTGAAACTCGAAACCAATTCCACCTTTTGGTCCGGGCATCGCGCTCTTTGGATACGTAAAAGGGAACGAACTGTGCCCAACGGAGAGAGTTGCAAAAAATAGAAATAAAAATAATGAAACAACGGTAAACTGAAATTACTTCGAGGAAATGATTCGTTTCTGGTCTCCGAAAGATTTAACACGCTCTCATGAAATATCAAATCAATTGCATTGTTCTTTTGTCTTTCGTAATGCAATTTCATTTCATTCAAGAACCATTGTCAAAGCAGCTTGTCAATTAAAAATCTTTTCCATGACATGGTGAAGGAGGATCAAATTGTCACTGCAGATTACAAAATTCTTTGGAATCCCATGACTTCAGTTTTACTGAGAAATCGATTTTTTGCCCATTGGGATTGATTTGTCGAAATTAAATCGCTGGAATTTTTCTCGTTTCAAAAAACAAGTCATTTTTTCAATTTATTGTCCACACCCAAAGTCTGATCGTTCAAAATCATTGTAAAATAATAATAAAAGAAGAAAGTGTAAACAGATTAATGAAAAACTATAAAATAATGAGCCCTCACTGGCTGCACGTTTTGGAGAAAATATGAAAGTATGATTTATCGGTAAATTTTCGGCATAGCATGACGTATAATGCTGTGCCACGTGTGTCCCGCGTCATCAATCTTCATATTTACCTTGCGGCTGTAATACATTGACCCGTTAAAAAATGCCACACTAAATTGTACACGTGAAATATCCACGTTGAATGGAGCATGTAAAAGGAGCATTGACGTGGTCATGTGACATCGGTAAATGAAATAAAAATTCCGAGTCACTTCCCTCGAGGACAAGAACGATCAAATTGAATTTTGCCAAATCATGAAAATATTCTACGTCGTTCAAAGTTAAAAACAATTCTGGACAGTTTACAACGACGAATTCAATGGATTCAAAGTTTTTTTTTTATATTTCGATACATAAATATAAACAAATTTACGAAGTACGTGGGAACTAAATAAAGTACAAAACATTTGGCATCATCGTAAATATCCTCTTTAAAGCTCACTGCATAACAAATTCCGCTCGCAAAGAGAACATTTTTCAACAGGATTTTTTAATATTTCTTAACGTCGAGGAAACAGGAAACAAAATCATGTATTCGAGATAATTTCAATCGAAATTAGCACAATATTCAATAATAGTAGATTAAACAATAAATATTCTGAATAAAAAACGATTTTTTTATTGTGTTCTCAGGAGAAAATCCAGCGGCGATGCAGCACGGAGGTTCGGAAGCATTGAGGGCGGGATTCGTACTTGTGGCAATGTTGACATCGGTCTCTTTATTGAGGTGACCATGAGGCCTCTTTAAATCTCCAGCTGGAGTATTCGATCGGTGCTAATCTCCTGTTTCCGACGCCTAATCCATAGTGCAATACGAACGTGTTAAAAACTGGACGGAGACTGGAAATCACGAACGATCGCAGATCAGCGTGTGTCGCTCCCTCGTCACTCACGTCGTTGACGTTTCGGTACAACGTGCAATTTTTTTCTCTCGCTTCGTCGGAAGCGACGAAAACAGAAGAAAAAAAACGATGCAACAAAAAAAAAAAAAAAAAAAATTATCGTGTTCTCGAAAGAGTTGACGTGATTATTTTCTCTCTTTCTATCTCTCTGTCTCTCTCGTACCCGGCGTGAATGGCCTGTGCAAGTGCACACGACATTAATAATTCATAATCGCTCGTGACAAATGGGCAAGAAAAATAAATAAATTGGAATGACTGTGGGCGATTATTGAAAATCGCGGGATGCAAATGTATTAGATTTTCTCAGTGTGAATGCAAAAGAAAAAACCAAGTAATCAACAATTGTACGAGAACAAAAGAAGGAACTTAGGTTCGAACAAATGATAAAAAATAAAAAAAAGCAAAAAAGAGCATTAAACGAAACTAAGAGAAAATCAATCTTCGATTATATATAGAAACGATGAAAATAATAATAATAATCATAATAATAAAAATGTAAAAGAAAAAACCGAAAAAATAAAACATCGATAATAATGAGACGGTAATTATCCGAGACGCATATTTCGTAAATTAATTATATACGTAATGATAAAACAAACAACCAAAAGAAAATGAAAAAAAAAAAAGAAAAAATAAAACCCATTAAAACTATACATAATACTTCTTAAGACACAGGTAAATTCATTGAGTAACGAATAAATGGAAGGAATATGTGGATCGAGAGAAACTTGTCTAGAATTTCTCGCTGTGCATTTGTAAATATATCGAAAATAATATAAAGAAAATGAGATACGAATGAAAAAATTCATTGAATAATGAGTCAGAGAAACGTGGAAGTACGAAAATGAAAATAGGGACTTAGTCAAATCTTTTGTCTTATCGATCCCCTTCGAAATGCACTTTGGTCATTTGATAATCTCATTTTTTTTTTTTTTTAATCACACTCGCTGCTCATTCCGACATTTTCACATTTTACGTTTTACTCAAGAGTAGAAATAAACGCACGTTCAATAAATAACCGGGATGTAGGGCCAGGCCAAGCCTGCACAGAAAAAATGTGCTTCGCGCGCGCTCTTCCCTCACCATTTTTATTTATTATTTGAAAAAATTCTATTTTATTTAGTCGGAGAAACTCACATAGGTCATAAACGCCGAGCGCATAAACGGGGGAAAAATGTTTTATTTATGAGCGTGAACTCGTGCACGAGGACGGACGTCAGTCAGAAATTTCACACGCAGAAACGCCTACGAATATGTGGATGTTACATACACTGCATGTGTATATGCATCGCATCCTCGTACCAACAATTTTCCAATTATCATCCGACGAATGGTTGTTCGAAGCTCGAGCCTCGTCCGTCGAACACGCGCGGTTGATGTGTCGGAAAATGCCACGGACCGGAAAAACGTGTGATTTCATTTTCCATACCATCGAACCTTATCAACTATTATTAAATCGTCGTTGACCAGAGATGCATTCTTTTCTTTTTCTTTTATTTCATACAAACCCCCTGTCTCGCTTTTTTTCTCTTCTCTTAAACCTATTGAAAGAAATTTCATGTCTAATTCAAATCCAAGGATTCGAGATCGTCCCCATGGGTTTGCGAAAATAAAAAATGACGTTGCAACTGCATTGCTCAATTGCAAACGATTTTTTTCTTCGTCAATAGATTTTTTTTCTCTTTTTTTTAGATCAGTAAATAAACCCCAAAAGTTTGGGTTTCATTTATTGATCATTTTGAAAAAGGTTAATAAAATAATGTCATTTTAACGATTCTGATCAGATTCCAATGAAATTTTGTACATATCATTAAAAAAAACGATTAAAAAATTCGTTTTCCCATATCGTTTCTCGTGATTGTTTGCCTCAAGTTTTTTTTCGAGCTCCGATAATTGGAAAATCGTGTACGCACTATCGTTACGAAACAATATTAAAACAACGGAATAATCCAGTGCGAAATTTAATCCCCAGGTTTTACAGGATCACTCAATACAAAAAATTTATTGCGATTAAAAAAAAATGTTCAACCTTTTAAAATCCTGAGAAAATATGTCATCGCACGGTACGTCATACGAAATCGGTCGATTGTAAATTTGCAGCGTTCTGTACGATGATCGTTTGATAGAAGATAAAAATGATAAGCAAAAGCATTTTGTTTGGCTCGGCGCTGGTACTTTTGCGTATGCGCACACGTATACAATCTATTGGACGAAATAGATTCAACAAACGCGTGTGTATACGAGACGCGAGAGGCTGAAACTCGATGAAAGTTTCTGGTAAACATCTGGAAAGCTGTTCGATGTATGTCGAAGCTTTTCACAATATAACGGAGGATGCAGAAGAGGAAGAGGACAATCGCGAAAGCAACGCATCAGTCCTCCGTTTTCGTTTCGTTTTAGAACGACGTTTGCTTACCGTATTCAATTTTCTGCTTCGTTTTCACAACGCTCCGTCTCTCCGTCTCTTTCTTTCGCTCTTCTTTCTCTTTTATCCACTTTCTCCTTTCAAAATCGCTTGCAGCTTTCATCTTTTCTCCATTCTTCTCTCTCCCTCAATGATCTTGTTATCTATTTTCTGCCATTTTCAAGCGACAATATTCCACTGAAGTTTCAGCCTATAAAGACCAGAAGCTTTTCACCTCTTTTGTCTATTCAAGTCATTTCATATTTAAATGCTTTCATATTCCATTCTCTTTACTCTCATTACCTGTCCATCCGTTTGAAATATTTTATTTGACATTTTTAAGCCGAAACATGGCTTCAGTTAAAACGTATGAACAGCAAAAGCTCTTTGGTTTATTCAAATCTCTTTGGATTACGAGAGCAAGTGTTATTTTTTTATATTTTCAATTTATTTACAAGTCTGTGTCAAAATACTGGCGAAACTTGTGACTCGATAATCAATAAAAAAAATAATAAATTACGAAAACGCCGCGGTTGATTGGGAAAATAAATAAAAGCAGATGTGAACTCGTTGCATTGAATATCGAAACGGAATGAGCAGACGAAGATTACCATCTGGAAGTAAAGGTTTACACTGACTTGTATATTATCCTCGAAAGAAATGTCCTGCTGGATTTATAAAACGATGAGGCGATTGACATAGGGTTATAAATGCTTATTGGAATCCGCGCGTATCCGTCGTAGCCACAAACCGCGTTCTCACTCGATTCTCGGTTAGTCATCGATCGGAATTCGTCGATAAATAACGATCGGTAAAACGCCCGGAAATACGAGGGTTCGGGTCAACGAGGGTACGTTGACCGGATTCTGGCTGGTGCTTATTGTTGTGACAATGACGCACGATAGAGTCACGACAAAACGTCGTTTCATGCGTAAATCATGCCTCATGTCATATACCACCACTTTCGTATATATATAGACAACTTTGTATATAAATGTACGATCGTGTGTATGTTTACATACGTATGATAATACATAACGAAAGCATTATTGCACCCCCACAGGTGCAAAATATTTCATGCTCACCAGAGGTGCAAAACGGTTAGGAAAACCGCAAATTTCTCACAAACATTATCCCCGGAGCCCACGAGTAACAATTCTCTAGTGCGGGCGTCCATAATCCGCTAGCAGATATTGAGCGTTGGCGAGCGATAAATTTAATTACTGCACGTGACAAAATCTCCTCCGGATATTCCCGTTTCTCCGAAATCAAATCCTGTGGATTTATTTATTTTTTATTTTCACCAACCGCTTGTGACTTTCGGTTCGAACATATAAGTTGATGGTAAAATATTTCGAAAATGATAAACAATAAGTGAAAAAGAGCGAGGAGAAATAACGAGGTTGACATGAATGTGAAGGATCTCATATTTTCCGAGGGATTCTTCGGGAGATAATACAAGAGTATGCATTTTTTATTTGCGGAATTGAACTATTAGGAATTGTTAGAAGTCATAAAAAAACGGTTGTTTCGTTGGAATTGCCTTTTAGTTACTTTTCAATATAAACGAACGTTTATCCTTTATCGTTACCTCATTTATTCGTTCATTTATAGTACAAATGAGGAGTGTGAGTGAAAATGGTGAAAAATTGGAATGGAACTGTGAGATTCTCAAAGATCGTACTTCGCAGTACATCATTCTACGTTTAATAAAAACAAATAAGCTAATTGTATGAAAGAGATTTGCAAATCTGCGAGTACATTTGCGGGTGTGTGTCCGAACGAATATCTTAAGGACTCAATTCCGTGTTTAAATAATAAATAAAAAAGGAATAATAATAATAATAATAATAATCAAAGAAAAAGCCTAGTACATAGTCGTCATCATCGAAAAAGAAATGAATATCGAACGAAAGGACGTCTATAAGATAATCGATTAATTGAAACAAATAAAAATCGATGTAAAACAAAGTTCATACGTCGATTATCGATCAAAGTCACTCATACGCATATAAATACACACACACAAAGACACACATAAAAAATTTCTAATAAATAGCAATGTATCGAACAATTAAAGCCACTATAAGAAACAAACTATAAACACAGGCCATAGTTCGATGGTATTTAAGTAACTATCACTGTAAGGAGTAAGAGTATAAAATAAAAAAACGATATAAGTATGAACATATAGATACCGGAATGTGTGAGATCGTGTGTTGTCCATAAATTCGTCGTTTACTGCGCTTTTGCAGTTAAGAGACTTGCGTTCGAATGCTTGAATGAAGGAAAAAGAAATACAATTTAATGTTGGTATTCGTTGTTCACTATTTGTAACACCCAGACACACAGACGAGAAAATAATAATAAAATTCATCGTAAGTATAATGTTGATGTCTTGTTTACTGCTCCTGTCGAACCTTTATTACTGTTTTATTATCGAGAATATCAAATTTGCATGCAACATTTTCAAATGCTGCAGTTCGATGTTTTTTTTTGTGTTTATCGTTTGTCAAATTATTATATGTTGTAGAAAAAGCATTTACAATCGATGATTCTTACGAATCCAGTGAAATGATGAAGATTTCTTATTTTTATTTAGATAAACTACATTTTTAACATTATTATTGAAGCACGAAGAGCTCCATTTTTTTTTCAAGAATTTTTGCTACATTTTTCATTGTTTATTTCAAGAGTCGTTGTTTTTACGTCAATACTTCAATGTTACTCCCAAACCGGATCTCAATAATTAAAGTCTCCAAATAAAAAATAAAAGTCTCGTGGAAAATGTCGTGTTTGCTGTATCCAGGTTCGACTTGAAGTGCCTCATTCGAGCTGTGCAGCGTCATTTTATGCTGCTTTACTCAAATTATCATTATTATTTCGTCATACATTCACTGTTTAACTATGAATAAACCATCGTGAATTATTACACGAGGAAATAATTATGAACGCTAGAGATAGCTTGATAATACCACGTGAATGAATTCAAATTTATCCCTTGATGAGAATCTGTAATCCAACAGCTCAATTTGTCGCAATGTGCATTGTTACATAAAAAATCTTTGTTTCATCGCTATTGTTTCGCTATTTTACGTTTTATTTGAAAATTTAAGATAAACCAGTCACTTGAAAATACAAACTGCCATCAGGTACTTTTGTAGACTTAAATCATACAGTTGAACAATAAATTTGTAGTTCGTATTATTTTTGTCAACATTTTACAGTATTTCCAACTTTTATTATTGAGCATGACAAAATATTATGACATTCAGATTCGAATTTACTGTAAAACAATAATAAACGAAAAAAATTCTAATAAATTGAAAAATCAATGTTTTCTGCTCGTAATAATAGTTTATCTTTCAAAAAACAAAAAATTCTCCTCAATCTGTCGATATAATCTTTTTCGCCCCCATATTTCACGTTCTTCTGAAAATGCTTCGAAGCCACGGAGATTCTCTAACAATTGTCCCAGCGTTAGATCTTCATGAATTCCTTTCCTTTTACTCTGTTGCCACAAATTGAACGCTAGAAAAGCTTCTGCGAAGAGGATTGGAACGTAATGTGATATGTGGAAAATTGGTGAAGAGGAAAATCGATTGGGGTGGTATGTGGTTCAGGGCAATTCATAGTTATCATGAAAGATTAGCCAAGTTACCGTCTTTCGAGTTCGGGTTCGACGACCAACGCTTACGAGCAAATCTACGCTACTTGGTTTGCCCTGAACCCATGATATTTTTGAAAGACTTGGAACTTTGAGAGTTTCAAGCAGTCCTTTTATAGTGCCTGTGATATTTTTATGCTATGAGAGTCCAAGAAGACGGAAAAAATTTACGTTAAACTTCCTCCAACGAAAAAACTGTGTAAAATTACCGCCTGATAGAAAGTCTGTCTTTGATAAACGTGATAATTTATGAAAAAAAAAAAAAAAATTCTATTCGTTCTATAAAATCAGTACCGTTTAAAAAATTATTACGGCGATGAAAGTACGTAAAATATGTTTAAATTTCGGATAAACTGAAATTGATACCAATTGATTTGTTTGTTCGTGATTCCTCGCGCGTAGCAATAATTAATATCCTTAAAATATGAAAATAATGAAACAATAATATTAACAGAAGAAGAGAAAAAACTTTATTACAAAAAGAGATGAAATAAAATCCGTCCTACTCAATGTTTTCCGAAAACAGGGTTCACGTGCACGAATGCACGCATCGTCGAACGTCCCATCGTGGTGAGCGTGTAGGTCATTACGTATACTCCTGATATGGTGCGAGAACACAACGAGGCCAACCCGTTCTATGTTATTCATGCGCGTTGGTAGTCGATGTACAGGATGTTCTAGAAACGTTCGATCGTGAAAGCTCAAGCTTTGGACCAGATTCTCATCTGATTACCTCGAGGAGTTGACGAAAAAGTGTCCTTATCGCACGTGTACCGTTGACACGGTTAGAGATGGAGGAAAAAAGAATATAATCAATTTCATAGAGGCTTTCATAATTCAATTCAATTTCATAATTTAGGCTTGAGAGCCGATCAAAAAGATCCTGAAAACTTACGAAAACCCTGAAGACTTAGACATAATCTTCTAAGACCACGTTCGATCTGCTCTAAAGACCAAAATACTGCAGATAGAAAAATGTCTCCAGGAACTTTTTTTTAGAAAAATTGATGCTCTACAAGATTGCTCTTATTCATATTTGCTCTATCTCTAACCGTTCGGTCGTGGGAGCGATAAACGCGTAAGTGCTCGAAATCTTGGCTATGAAAAAAATCATCAGCATCTGCTTTGATCAAGATACTTGCAATTCGATTTGGAATTTGGTCTGAAATTTGAATGGACATCGATGATGATTGATTCTGAAACAGCCTGTATATTTCTACAGATACACACAGATACACATAACAATAGTGTGACTGAGTTGTGATAGTCGGAGCTCTTGCCCTGTCCGCCGCGTATGTACATTGTCAAACTCTGGGTCAACACGTCGACACAGAACGTCCATTACTTCATCAAACTTTGGTCATTGCCGATGGATCCGTACACCACCAATTTGCCAACAGAAAGCACCGAATTTCATGGCTCGTGTAAACGTTGCTCGAAAAACCTTTGACAACCGTCTCGGATTTACCGAACTTGGACAATGAGCCTATCTACTGTGTGTCAGTAACATTCACCTCCTTTTGTATACAGTTTTACACGCGTGTTTCCAGGTTCATTGAATCACAGTAGAATCCCCACCTAACTGCAGTAATTAATGAATCATTTCAGCGCATTGACATGGCCCACATGAGATGTTTAATTTTTAAATAGGATTCAATCAAGTGACCACTTTTCACGGTATGGATGCTGGAGTCTTTCGGGAGTAAAAAGCTACTGAAAAATTGGTGATGTTTGTGCGGATGTTGTTATTTCAATCCACCAATCAATGTTCCGTTTTAAATGGGCCACATTTTAATTGAAACCTTTCAATTAATGTCGGGAAGTACAGTTTTTTTTGTTCAAATGTCACCTGACCATGTGCAGTATCGAATGAAATATGGCTGCAGGTGCAATTGAATGGATATAATGTTGATGTAAGCAGAAAATAGCGAGTGATTCACTGTTTATTTATTCACATTTACAAAGTTTCATGCATGTGCAAATGTTTTGCCGAATTTCCAGGTCCTTCGTAAGTTTCAATTTACATATCATGTTTTGTATATTAACGTTAAATTATCGGGTTGACCTGCCCTAGGCAAATGAAGGGAGAGAAAGAGAGAGAGAGTCCTAAAAATGGTTCACAGATTTATAAACATTCATTCGATATTTCGATATTTCGAAAGCCTCAAGGGCAATACGCTTCCTGCGCTACTCTCTCACCCTAAAACCTCAATCAAAATCGATCCACTTTAATTGAAGTTCTCGATAAACTGTAGCTCTGATTGTTTAAAATACCAGCAACGCAAACACTAATATAGTACAGAGAGGTAATGCATGCTCGCTTGTGAGTTCTTCATAAATTCAACTGTAATTAGAAAAGTTTAATTACTCAATTGTGTACTCATGCGGTCTGTTGTAGTGTAATCAGCTGAATTTATGAAAAACCGCATGGACTCCAGCTTATCAAATATTCAAGAACGATGGTATATCCACCAATTACAATCACCTGCAGTCCAAAACACTTGATTATAATCCAAACCTCGCGCAAAATTATCATCGTTTTCCTAACTAAATACTAATAAAACATCAATTTTCACCGAAGTTGGTCATTTTTTTTCTGCAAATCAACACCATTTTTGGAAATCTCTTCAAAGCACTATTACTTTTGCGATAAATGGGATTTTTCATCAGTAGGTCTCCAGTTATTGATGTGAAAAATATTAAAAAATCAAAAGATCAAGATTTCTTTAGAAAAATACTCACTTTTTCAAAAATCGAACTTCTGAACAATTTTTTAAAACGATTAAAACATTCCAAAGATGATTTGAAGTGGACTCCTGGTTTTTTCGATGAAAATCGATCAAAGAGCTACTAATGACAGGCCGACCAATTACGTTCCGGGTCAAATTGACCCAGTGTGTCAACGAGTGGCTGAATTTAAGTATGTCAAACATAAGAAGTGAGAATGTGGAGTTACAAAGTTCAATAATATAATCCGCTTCTGATTGGGCCCCCAACGAGACTTTCGCATGTGTGTGTGAAAGACGAGAGCACCAGAACTTTGGTACATTTCTTATACGTATATAAGTTTTGATAATTAGCATCGCCCAAGATCTCCCGACGATAAGAGCCGACTCGAGATCTTGACTCGTCGCGTCTCGTCGTCGCCAGACCAGACAGATTTCAGAGCTCGTGCTTTTTTTCATGCACACAAACCACTCTTTGCTCTCTTTCTTTCCATGAGTTTCCGTTTTTTTCCTTCATTACGGAGCGATGAGAACCATTGTGGTAATTTACAAAAGAAGATAAAAAAACCAACAACTTTCGTCAGCGGGCTAAGGCACTGCTGAATATTTCAATTTGGGTGAAAATCGTGTAAAAAAATGAAAATATTTATTCCAATACGGAACTTTTATCCCTTCAGGAATTCCATGCTCAAGAAATAGTTCGGAAAAAAAAGGAAGAAACTAATTGAAACGAAAGTTAACTAATCGGCTACCAACTTCAAAGTGGAAAGGTTTGAGGAGGCAGTTCTTTTAACTCAATTAACAGTAATCCCCTTTGACAAGACTTATCCCAACGTTCAAGTGAATTCTCGTCAAGGGTGATGGGAGAAAATTGAAGGAATTCTTCGTAGCGAGCGACGATGGTCGTCGTCTGTATTTGCAACAAGACATCCTCTAAATAAAGTCTCCAGGGACTTGAGGATAAATATTAAAATACATGAGTTTAAAAGCAATTCTAAAATCAAAGGCAAAAGTGTTTAATGTCTTTAAAAATTTATTGAGAATAAACATGCATTTTTTATTTTTTTTCAAATTTAGGATTGAATGGAAATTCAACACAATTAATTATTCGTTATGGAAAGTCCTTTGCAGAATTTCAATGACTTTGGAACGAGGGTTTCACTCTCAACGTAATTAACGAAGACTTCGTTGATTTCACAGCATCGTACGTCAGCACCCTTGAAAATTGAGTTAAGATTGAGTGTGTATTCGAAAAACGAGCAGCTCATGTCGAACAAGTACTCTCTCATTGTAAAAGGTCACATAAATGTGCTGCAACTTTATATCGTGAAAGCTCTGTATCATGAAATCTTCTCAGCTTTCACTTCTCGCACCTTTACAGCATTCTTGAGCACCTCTGAGTGCACATTTCTTCCAAGATCCACTTCTATAATGCAAATTCGAACATACAAAGTAGAATTGGTGCAATTCTTCCATTTGAAGGTGAATTCTTACATTTTTTTTTATTATTCAGAAGAATTTCTCGAATAATGGATTTTAATATTTGAGGGTGCGTTGAAATTATTTACGAAATGTTTTTTTTTTTCGCGTATGTCGCCACGCGATGGTAAAAATATCAATCGGATTCATCGAGAGCTTTGATCGAGCTACAAAATTGAATTTATATTTTTCTCCACAATTTCCATTCCATAATATAAAACGATCGAATTCAGTAGGAATATTTTATGAAAATGACCTCATTCTCCGCTGTAATTTTCACTCGGTTACACAGCGGCCACATTTATTTCAATTTTCATCCAAATTCGTTTAATTTTGAATCAATAACATTCCTTGGATATCATATTCAATATATTTCATCATCACGCAGTATCATAATGGCGAATATCGAAAATTCAAATGGACATTTTGCCATGTAATTCGCTGGACTATGAAAACGAATTTCAGGTCGAAAAGTCAATGATCAATTTTGTTTTTTTCTCATTAATACAATTCCAATAATTCCAGAACTACGAAAAAAGATTTGCTGGTTGAGTTCTCCATCGAATTCCATAGAAAAGGAATCACTCAAATTTTCTCTGCTGATAATTTGCCAGCCGTCCGATTGGAGAATGAAATGGTCGCGATAAATTGATGAACGATATAATTCACCTTAGGGAACAGCATAAATTTCATCATCTACTATAATTAACGATATGGTACTTAACACATGACCAAACTGATGATGAAATTGATGTGTAACGAAATCCATATCCATGGTTTATGTTGATATTGACGATTGGTTATTACATGTGAAACTATCAACGAGATTGAGTCCATATAACAGAGAACGTCTAATATACAAGATGATCAGTTAGTGAATTTGTGGAACAATCTCTCGTCTCTGTGGGATGGTTTCGATCCTCGAGACAATTTATCGTCAGAGCCGATATGCTCGTTCAGCAGACAGAAAGCAATGGCAGGAACGGAAATGGACTATCTCGTGGCGATCTATACTGCAAGAGTCAATGAGACCAGTCAGATCGAATTAAACCGTTAGAGAATTTCAACTATGTCTATACCTTACTATTCACATATATATACGCGCATAGTTACGTATACGAAATCACGAATCCTTGGCACATGAGTATAATGGCCCGGTTTAATCGTGTAAGGTGTAATCGAGGCGAGAGTGCGCACTCCTTTGGGATTAATCATTTAAACCCCCTTAGGCTAACGTTGAATTAATGGATGCAGAACCGCAATGCCACATCACCGAGACGACGTGGATTGTTCAAGTGCATGCACAACGATAACAATCTCGTGTTTAGATCCTTTAACCTTTTCTCAATATTTTCTCGCATTTTTTTCGTTTTTTTTTCTATATTACCGTCGTTTTTTTTAATGTCGACCCCCTCCTTTACCGGCTGTTCTTTATTATCGTTTCGAGGCCCGAATCAACCTCTAGATTTGCGTGTTACGTGGAACTCCCTTCTCGTAATTAAGAGTAAGAAGATTCGTGTTGAAGATTATATAAAATATTAGTTCTCTTCGAAATTACGATCGTGTCCAATCTCTTTCTCTATCGCCATCTTAATTTGATTAGAATCACAAATTTCTTTTCATGCTGTAATTATGATAATTAACAAATGCGAAAAAAACGTTGTGAAAACTTCCAACAGTCGTTCGCTCTTTAATCAAGAGCTTTGCAATCGCAAGTTACATCGACAATATTCAGTCGAGATCTCATCTACAGTTTCCGATGGAATTAATGTTATCACCGTAATCTATGACGAGAAAGCGAAGCAGGAGAGTCGAGGATCTCTCACTAAATCCGTATAATGAGACCGAACGAGCACGAGAAAGGGTGAAGTCGAAAAGCTGGCAAATCTTTCTTGGCAAACTGACCGATGTGTATACAAGGCGTTCCATAAAAAAAAAAAAAAAAGATTCATTCAAAGTATCAGAGGCTCTTGTAGTTTTTAAAAAATCTGAAAAAAAAATTGACGTTTTGCTGCATCGAATGAGAATGAAATTTCGCTCAGGATAATAGCGTCAAGCAATGATGAGTTTTTCTTATAAATTATTTTACCCTCACAACAAAAGAGCTTTTGAAACTGGAAACAATTGTCCGGCTCAAAGTTGATTTCACTCTGTCATTGAAATATTCCCATTGAAATTATAATATCACATCATTGTAATTAATTAGAATCGCCAAAGGCGAATTGTCTTCGGAACTAAAAATTTGAGATCGCAGTAAGAACTTTTGGCAATTTAATTGCAATTGGAAGTTAATTAAATTCACTATCCCTGGGTGCGACAAACACAAGAAAAACTGAAATCGAAATTAAAAATAAAAATAGATTTGGAACTCGTGGAAAACCCCATATAAACCCTCGTAAGAATCGTTGAATTCAATGGGAACACTCGCCGGTCATACTAGTGACTATTCTTTCCTTAACAACCGAAAGTATAACGAGACTGCGGAAAATCTCTTGAGAATATCGATTTCTACAGTTGATATTCACGTAGTTATGTGTATATACGTGGATAAAATAATATATAGATATATATGAATATATAATAATAATATATATGTACATCGAAGCTCATTTCCGGGTCCACGTTTTTAGTCACGTGCTATATTTGACAGAAGTGATCTTTCAGACTGCGACGTCTAGCACGTGGATCACGATGAGACTCTCTTTTTGAATGAGATTCCCGAGCGCCAAGATTCCTGAGGGAAAATGTTTGCCGACAACGAGAATCCTTAATAAAATAAAATCCTCGTTGAAGCTAAGGATGAGAAAAGCACTTCCTCCGTCTTTTTCGTACTTTCATTTCGTCTCTTCGTCACAAGCTGTCGTGCGAAGAATTTAAGAATTGCTTCGGTGAACGAGGTAAAAAAGACAACGAGGAACAAAAAATGTAAGAGAAAGAAGAAGAAGAAAAAAAAATCACTTTCGAGGAGTTGATTGGAAAAATCTAAGCTCCTGAGATCTTCAAGGAGTTGAATTCCAGCCAGAATTCTATTCGTCTTTGCAGCTCTTCCGAAACTTCCACTTTGTTTATCATGGAATTTTCTATCAGTTTATAATCAACAGACAGTTCGACGTTATCAAAATTTTTTTGAGTCGTTAACGATTTTGAGAATTTCAAAATTCCACTATTATTTTGTGTATTATTTTGTTTTTACAAAGTCCTCGAAATTCTTCGATTTTCGTGAATAGATTTTGCTGAAAAGGCAAATTAGTTGGGAAATAGGATTCAAACGAGAAGTTTTTATATTCTTTACTATTCATGAGCGTTTGCAACGAAAAATATGCGATAAAGTTGCCAAGAGCGTTTGAAAGTTTGAGAAATCTCATTTGTATGTTGTTTTGACCAGTGTTGAAATTTTACGAAGAAAATTAACCTTCCTTCAATAAAAATATGCATACAATTTTCCAAATAAAAACGGACCCCAGACATTTCATGATTCATATGAAAAAGATTTATCTTTGGTCGTTGACAAAAATATATTGACGTGTATGACGCGTTTTTCGTTGAATTAAACATCGTCACTGCGTAAATAATGTTTCTAGAATATACAATAATTTTCATATTCACAGAGATATAAATCGCACCAAGTCTTCTCTGTTTAATAATCTGCTAACCTGCTAACTCGAGCGTGAAACCAGATGCATGCAAAACTGACCACTGGTTACGAGCGCTATTCTAAATACTTCTCGAAAACTCATCCTGGAAACTCAAACGTCCCCGGGGCAGTTAAATTATATTTTCCATAGTTTCTCCATATCAAATCCGTAATTTCACAAATTTACTTTGCAACGAGCCTATTTTCATTTTATCGAATTCATACTGCATTTGTATCAATTAATATTCAACATATTATGAGTACGTTTGTTTTGATTGTGATAAAATAAATGCAAAAAATCTCTTGAAAAATCATTCTGACAGTTACTTTTTTTTCTCAACTTTTAGAAAAAAATTCGGGAAATATTAACCAAACTCGTAAAATATACAAACAACCGGTTTTACACTTTTTTTTTTCAACGTAATTGTTATGGAAACGTGAAAATTTTTGTTGTTGCTATTCTCAGTGCTTTGAAAAGTGTTCTAACAATTAATTTGACTCCTTTTCATGTAATCGAGCCTTTCAGCTTGAATGGTTAGCAACAAAATATGGAAAACAGTCAAATTGTTCAGTAAGGAAAAAAAAATCATTCACTTCTTTTGTTCCTTAGATCCTTCGAACAATATTCTCCACTTTAAAAAAATCTATCCGATGGAGTTCTGATGAGAAGCAATGTACATCCGATTGCTGCAATTGTTCAAAGTTAAAATTAGACCAGAAGACATAAAAAATTCAGGACTTTTCTGACGTTGACAAGTTGGTCATTGGTCGTCCTGTGAATTTGATGAGCCGTATTTTTCAGGACACCACAAATATTCTACACGTACATGCTCAAAAGATATTCAAGATGTTTTTGTCGTCTGGAAATGTGTTGGTCGTGGTAGTCGCCAGGCTGTCGCCATTAAAGTCACACACACACCAGTTCGATGTCTTGAGTCTCGACGAGGTCTGGCAATGAACTCTGTAAGAATGTTACGAAGTTTATCTTGAGGGTGTCGTGGAGTGAAATTAGTCCTCAAACTTCTGAAAGGGACAATATCTAAATTCTTGCTACTCCGAGCAATATTTATGTCTGTTAATTATTTATCCGAGGGCCAATTTGCGTCGTCAGTATGAATTCTATGTTTGGTATTTCCGAGTAAGGCTACGAAATGAAATGAGAAGCGAATGTTGAAGGACGAACAAAAAAATGATTCCATAGCTAACGAACCATCAGTTTCAGATTTTTTGACGTTTTCTCATAGAGTTTCATCGATTTTAATCAAAGTTTCTCATTTTCTCATAAAAAATTGATTAAAACGGAGTCAGTTTTTGTCGTTTCCGAAGGCAAAGGTGGCCAGTTCCATAATATATTCATCCATTCGAGGCCATCAAGGATGGCGCAGCAGACTTTGGAATCAGTCTTCCTCTGATTTTGCTTCTCCTTCATCCCACCTAAATCTTCGTACAAGTTTGAAGGTGTGACGGCCATTTCAGAGCTCACCGAAGCAGTCGAAATGGTATCAACACGCCAGTTGTGCCACAGTAAAGTCTGGTAGTACGAGAACATGAGAAACACACGATCTATATAGATCGCGAATTCAACCTCGTCTTATCTTAATAGCCGAGACCCCTTTGCAGTTGCAACTTTGCATGCTCTATCCACCAATCGAAAGTTTAGTTATTATCACAGCTCTCTCGCGCGTTGTCGTTCCAAACTGAACGCCTTATTTCCTTCCAGCTCTTATCTAAATATATATGGATATGTATATAAATAAATAAATTTAAATACATAGACGTGGAAAAAGATTGTCGGCCTGTTGAAGAGGGAGAGAGGAAAGATCCAGATTACGACGACGAAGTCTTGGAGAACGTAAGCAATGATTTTCTAACCAACCAACACTTAAAAATGACTTCATTCATTTGTTCGTCACTCTGCTCGTGAGAAGGCCAAGATTAAACCAAGTAAAAGACGAAATGGAACATTTGCAGGAAAGTCTTGTATTCATTCGGTCTTTATGTCATTGTTTTGCAGGAAAAATAATTAGAAGGAACATAAATATTTCTGGTTGGAGTGCAAAAAGAAAAAAAAACCTTCCAACCACTATTTTTTGTCGTGTCAATTTGCACGGGAGTTTTATTTTTCTCTTGTACTCTTTGTCAACAATCGCACTCGGTCTAAAGTTAACCGTGGGCACGGGTTAAAAGCGACTTCGAATTTTCTTCCGTGACGATGAATTTTACTCGAAAAAGGAGCTCGAGTCAAGTTCTGCAAAGGAAAAATTCCAACAGCATGTCCTCACGCCGTAGATCATCAATATTTTGACTCTTGGTACGAGGCAGGCAGCAAGGTTTTTTGTTCTTCGTCAATTTGAAGAGAAACTTGGGTTTGCCAAGAAGGACAGAGAAAAGAATATTGACAAAGAACAGAATTAAAGGCCCAGTGTCCTGGACCAGCCCCTTGACGCGGTAAAGAAATGTCCCACTACAGCAGCCCCAGAAACGTGCATCTATAGTCCTTTGAATATACAGCCACAGCCTCCGCGTGTCAACTCATTTAGGCCGTCTCTATAAAACCGTTGCTTTGCAACAGGCTCAAATTTTCACCTTCCAGCCAAAAGTTCGCGCTTTTCTTCCTCCTTAATAGGCCCCGCGTTTGCGCGGCTGCATGAAACAATGGCTATTAACAAAATCTTCGAAATACCACTTCGTGCAATTCAGATGTTCAAAGAAAATTTCATTGTTCCAAAACGTACAGTTTTATGTTTCGAATAATGTCTACAACTCTTGGGCGTTATTTTTTTATATTATTTAACTAAGAAAACAATGAACAATTTAGTACAGGCTTCATTTTGTTGAATTGAAACGAAAAGCATGGGAAATAATTAATTTGGTAAATGTTTTTCAATTTAATGTTTGTACATATCTTGAGCAGTGCGAAACATAACGACGGCCTAGATTTCAATATATTTCTATCCTTTCAGTAGAATTTTCAATCTTTTTTCAACCCGCTTTGATCCACATTTCTCATTCTTTTCAAAACTTCTGTCTTCATTTTTTCTACTGAGGCATTTCATGCAATTCGCAGAGGAAAAGAAATGTAGATAAAAAGAAAAATAATCGTGGTGTCTTAGAGCTGGGCTTGGAGAGAGTTGTCCGCGTACCGATCGCCTTTGTCTTTCGTAGAACAATTGAGAATGTACGAGAGGTGAAGTTGGTGAGATGAAAAGAATGGCGAAAGTGGAGGGAAAAGGAGAAGGACTGCGGGGCGTGTAAGAAAAGCTGGCCTGGACGGAAGTATCTGGGGGCCGGAAGTGTGGAGCGATTCGTATCTTTTTATTTGCTCAGATAGGCTCGCGGTTCGTGGATCACGTTGGATGAATTATATGGAAATTTAGATATGACGGAAAAACATGGAAAATTTGAGGTTAACGATGATGAGATCGGCCGTCATTACGGAAAATTTGATTTGGATCGAGTTGGTAATTGGACATCGTAAGAATATAAAGTCTCATTTATTAATCGTCATTGTTGAATCGATGTATTTCAGGCTTTTTCGATGATCGACCCAACGGACCATTCGATGAATACGTCCAAAAACGCCCCACTGCTCGGAGTGATTTCAAGGGAAGACAATTACTCGCTGGGCCAGGGAATGAGCTAATCGATAAGGACTTGAAGAGGATCTTCGATGGCGAAGCTATACAACATGAGCCGCAGGCGACAAAGAAGGTTCAAGTTTCACGAGGTCGTGCCATGCTACCACCGTCCCCAACCAAAATCCACTCGACCCCGAATGATTGGTACGGCTGCATTGGACCACCTCCTGATTACTTTAGCCCTGAGGTCAAGGAAACTGGGGAAAAGAAAAAACGAGCTGGTGGAGAACCTCCAAATTGCAAGATCAAACCTAACCCTTTTGGAGGTCCAGGATATCTTGACATTTGCATCAACCCTTATCCCAAACATCCTTCTGATCCTTACAGCATTCCTGATGAATATCCAAAAGGTACTGTCCTTCAAAATCACCAGAAAGTTCAATAAATCAAAAGAATATTTGATGGCATATTCTTATTTTTCGTGCAAAATAGCATCAAATCCTTGGATTCTTCTGTTTTGTCCTTATCATTATTCTCACTCTCATCCATTTCACATAATCCTGAAGAATGTCATTCAGATCCAACCTGATGTGTGAATTACCACTGGAATTCACCAGGTGGGAAGCCCAGAGTACCCAAATTCCTGGTGGCCAGCAGCCCTTTGGAGTATTTTCCACCGAATCCTTACGTGGAACTGGAGCCAGGCCCAACCTACGTGCGACCAGAGGATGATGAAAAATCTTCTAAAATGATCGGACCCGGTCGTTTCTACGTGCCGTTTCCAAAAAAATTGGGTGGCCATAAAGCCGGTGGTTTTACTAAGTTCGAATACGCCAGTGATCCTTATCAGGACCCTCAAAAAATTTTCAAGTCATCCAAGACAAGTGGTCTAAGATTTGTTGGGGGTGGACCAGCCACTCGGGCCAAATACACCAACAGTATCATCAATCAAGTCACTGGGATATCTTGCAATGTCAAGAATTTTAAGGACTACAGCCAACGTGTTTATTCACTGCCACGTTGACAATGTTTCGATTTAAACACCAGTTTTTTGGCATTTAATAAATTAGCAGAATTCATGAAGGACTACTGACAAAGTAAACTCGAATATTATTATTATCACCAATCAAATTACGTCACTCATTGTTCAGCAATAATTAACTCATTTAATCTCAATGTCATCGGTTTCATAATAATTAGTAAAAATATATGCAAAGTTAAACAACCGCTGGTGAGACGAATACTCGGTTGGGTGAACGCTCAACGGAAGGCAGTATTTTTGAGTTTCTTATGGTGCCAAGCAATCGAAACTCTGCAAAAATATTGCAATATTATAAAATATAAAAATATGAATAATAAATAATAAAAGTTGGCTGTATCGGTTGGATTTTCCACTGTTTCTCTTCGGCCTCGTACAAATATGATGCAGTTGTGCATTTTCGACGAGTGGCCATGAAGAACACTGTTGCGGGGTCTCTCAGAAATTCATGGGATTTGGTAATAAAAAGTGATGGGGTTGTAAAAACCCACAAGAGTATCAGGAGCAACAATAAAAAGTGTGAATAAAAGTATTTGCATATTATCTGAATCGTGAATAATTTTATGAAAAATTCAATTTAATTAAAAATTCATTCCATTTCAGTAATAAATATAATTAATAAGTCGAACGAACATTTTTCTGAATTCCTTGGCACGGTTTATCAAGAAGTCCACGAAAAATGGAACTTTACTCGAAACGAGAACTTTTTCTCAATTTTCTCTTCATTCTCGAAGAATTTTTTATCATATTATAACGTTCACTTGATTCCACTTCATAAAATACTCAAGACAGTTCTGCTATGATTTTTTAACTGATATGAACATTCTATAAAAACGTATGCTGTATGTTTTTTATGGAAACATTCGATAGAGCGTTGAGGAAAGTTGACATTAAAGTAGCCGGGAGCGTTTAAAGTTTCCAGAGGTAAATATCTAGGAATGTTGAAATTAGTTTCCCAGTGGTCAGCACAACTGCATACATGGGCTCACGCCCTCGAGCTAACAGGGTAGCAGATGAGTAAAGAGGAAGGAAGACTCATGGCACGACATCCATCTCGGGAAATATGAAAAATGTTGAATATTTTCGAAGAATTCTTAGTGCACTGAGGATTCCTTGAAAATATCAACAGGAGCATTTTTTCATGAACTTTCTTTCATATTGTCTATTAATTAATGAAGTCATGTGACAACATATGCGAGATATTTAAGCTGCTATCTGGATTGGAAAATTGTATGAAAATTACTGTTCTGTGAGAAAAGATGGAATATTTAAGGAACAAAAAAAAGAATGTATGCAGTAATGTTAATTAATATCACGATAACAACAGCTTTTTAAAATATCCAAAACATTTCGTGTTATTATTTTGTTTAATTTACGTTGGAAATCTTTATGAATAAGTATAAATATCAAATTTTTCATTTAACCCCTACACGCCCACTCATTCGTGATTATTCACAATGTGGGAATCCATAGAATTGCAAAAGCAATATGCAGCAATAAATTGAAACCCTATCCCATTGTGTGATTTTTTAAAAATTTACGTTTTTGATTATTTTTATAATTTATATAATTTGTAATACAATTTATATTATTATAAATACATTTGTGCACTCGAAAAGAAAATAAGATTGATCATTTTTGTTGAGTTAAA
Source organism: Campoletis sonorensis (assembly GCA_013761285.1). Classification (NCBI taxonomy): domain Eukaryota; kingdom Metazoa; phylum Arthropoda; class Insecta; order Hymenoptera; family Ichneumonidae; genus Campoletis; species Campoletis sonorensis. Next base: position 515,432 of record JACEOJ010000120.1, read on the forward strand.
AAAATGAATGAAAAATCGATATATTTTCATAAATATATCGTTAGTTGTGTAAAGACGTGAGAAAATTGTCGTAAACGCCAGTCTTTAATATTCCATCTGTCAATAATTTTATGTATGACGAATAAATTCATTAAAAATTTGATGTGCAACCGCTAAAATTAAGCAGCTCATCGCCATACAGCTTGCCATTTAATTTAACTCTTCATTTTATTTCGCTCTCGTCCATCTCTGCTGTTGAACCAATTCATATCCACTTTTCCTCGAGAATTAGCACAATTTTCTTCAGCTCAAGTTTCACTCCGCGTTATCAACAGACATTTCCACCATCCGTTCATGTTGAATTTCATATCATTCTTTTGAACTGAATCCCAGCTCGAGTTTTTTCTCTCCTTTCAGTCTGTATATTAATATTCACGTAATTAAAGATATTTTTTATCTCCTTGAAACTTAATTTTCCCCAGACGTTCCCTGGCCCCAGTATTTTATTCGCTTAGTTCTGACTAAATGAAACATTTTAAAATCCATTTAAAATTATTGCAAAAAGACGAAAGAGCCTGCAATACTTTATTGCTTGCGAATCAATGACGTCAGTTTTATTTTGTACTCGCGAATTATTGAGAGAAATGATTTCCTGGCAAAAAAATTCGTACACGACTTTATCATTTTTCATGTCATTTGTGATACACTGAGAAAAAATACCACAAAGATAAATACTACACCCGTTTTATTAGGTTTCACTTTATTGACATCGCTGAAACGGAAGCGGAATGCGAGCATGAGACGAAAGGGTCGAAAGAGAGAGAAGGAGCGATCTAGACGCAGAAGACTTTGGAAACATTCAAGAGAAGAAGCGAACGGATAAAGAGAAAGCGAAGGGGTCGCGGAAGCAGCGGAAATACAAGGAAGCTCTCACGAATATAGCATAAGACCCTATGGGATTTATTCTAAGGCAGCAGAGGCAGCCATTACTCGATGGCGTGTCGTTGCGACGGTATTAAACATTCCAGAGATCGCAATACCACCACACAAACCGTATCTACGTTCTGTCCATGGAATTTTACACATAGTCCTTCACTCGTTTACGACACCGTTCACCAACTATCGCTGAGCTTATTTCTTCGATCCAAGAGGATTTGTTCACCAGATCATGACTCGGCGTTCACTACAACGAGAAAAAGGTTCTGTCTACGATAGACAAAGCGATTGAGGTCAATCTAACGAAAATATTTTCTCTGTGACCGATCGGCCCAAAATTTGCATTGCTCGTAGACAATATTCCGGAAAAAAAAAAATCCGAATCGAATTTTTTTATTATTGAGTTCAACAAAGAAAATCAATTAAAAAAATTATTCAGATGATCGTGAATTAAAAGCGACCACGAATCAATAGAAACGTGCGCATGGACGTTTTTTGAAAAATCAAGTACCTCCGAACTCGGCAATAATAAAAAAATGTATAAAGAATTTTAACAAATGCAATCAATGATGAATTTAGAAAAAATAAACAAAGTAGGTTAATCCCGAATTTAGAAAAATAAAAACACCGAACCAGCAGTTTCAATCGCACGTAGTCTTCTCCACGAAAACAAATTTTATTCACCAAGTTCCTAAAATAACAATTCACAAAGTTGTAAATAAACTATTACGTTGTTTACGATATCCGATACAGAAATATATTCCCAAACGGCTCAATAACTAGCCATAAAAGTTGCCAAATAACATGAAACCATTTAATATCGTGATTCCGTGGATACGATATTTCAAGACTTTACGAGATTAAAAAAAAACTGTTGCGGCAATTTCATTGTATCGAATTGACAGATATTTTAATTGGCTCGAAGAACGTAAAGGATGCGGAATAAAATTTCTGCACAATGCACCGTCTTATGACCACACGCGATATACGCGTTTTACCGTTTTGCAAATGTCACCTTAACAATGTGAAAAACATAAATGTGCGTCAGCTCATAGTCGTGTTGTGTACATGAAAATAGCTACTTGTATAGGTTTGTTCACGTGTATTGAGATTCACTAGAAAACATGGTTCAAGCACTGTTTGTGCGAATAACGCATCCAGAAGTAGCGTTTTTGCTCCAGGGGGTTGAATGTACCTGCTAACTTTATTACAGAGTTTTGTTGTGCTGCACGAGCTACGAAATGGAAACGGTAATTGCTTTCCGCATTGTTTCCTTCTCCTCTTCGAGAAGGGCTTTGTATCGCTAGTTATACTCAGGCACGTATTATGTACCAGTAGAGAATTTCTTTTAAGACCTCTCTCCTCCTCGAAATTTTGTATAAATACCATATTTTGCAGTTATTAAAAAATCGGTAACTACCTACTTAATTAAATATCCAATGATAAATACTTTTGTATCTCAAGAGCATACGCGCCTCAGTGGAATTCGACAAAAACTATTTTCTCTGCTTAATTCAAACATTTCTTCGAAGTATAAATTGTTCCCCGGATATTCTGTTACAATATTGCTAAGAAATTTTCAAAGTTATGGACGTTCCGCTAATAGAGAGATTTCCGTTGATGCTATACCAAGAAATTTATCGTTGTTAAATTTACCCGATCTTTTTAACAGAAATTCAATCTTTGGGATGAAATGTAACTCGAGAAGAACTTTCAAAATGTAATCTCCCTTTTGCTCATCGACTCGCTCAGGTGCGTAAGCCTTTAAGTTTTCATCTTTCGATGTTTACAGTTTAATTATGAAATGTTTTAAATCTGCTGTGACGTTCGCTTCAATTTTGAAAACATACGTGAACGAAAGTTGAATCGAGATGAAGATATTTTTGTTTTCTTTTGAATTTACGAACGGGAAATGCACCAGAGAATTGGTTGGAAAAGAAACGAGGAAATATTTCAAGGTCGAAGTGATTGAATGGCAAGATTTTTCAAACGTAATCAACAAGAACGTTGCACTTTGGCACGCGTTCGCGAATCGGGTGTTTGTTGACCGATTTCGTTCGATTCCCTTTAAGAGGATTACGCGAGAGGTATGAATCCATCGGAATTTATACGGTGTTAAAACTCGTTACGATCCAGGGATTCACGCCCTAGTAATTTTCAACCCTCGCACTATTTCTCCCCCTTTCCTGCGACCCTTTTCAACTGTCGTCCAAATACTCATCGAACTATTTGACAATCAGGACCTCACGCTCAATGTGCTGCCACACTTCGAAACAACCCTTTCACTTTTTGTCATGATTCTGTTCAGCTTAACGAAACTTTAGCGTACGTGAGTCATGGATTACAGAAGATTAAGGGCTTCAACCGTACATTGCATCAGACATTTTCAATAGCACATCGCCATTAATGGAAACCATTTGATTGACATGAAATCACACGAACATAATTAATGACGCAAAAGTTAGTATAGATATTTGACCGGTTCTTCTCGAAGTTCCTGATAATAACCTAAATTAATTGGAAAACTAATGAATCCGTATCGACGTTTTTATTCAACAATAAAATTAAATCAATTAGCAGTAAAAATTAGCAGCAAATTCACAATTTTACAAGTTGATTCAAAATATTCATTTCATTTAATGCAATTTAAGCCTCGTATCGATTAATTCTTGAGTACGAAGAGTTCAAAAAGTTCAAGAGTTCTAAAGGAAGGTTGGATTATCCAAAAATCTACAAGCAACAAACAAAAGGTCACGCTGCGATGTAAAAATGAAAAAAAATGAGTCACAGGTCGTTGATATCAATATTCGTCCAGCACAAGAGATTTAAAGTCAGAATGTGAGTGAATCTATAACGATGAATTATTTTCAAGCAGATATTCGGTTTCAATGAAGTTGCACTCTTAAAGTTCGCTGTTTTTTTGGCCTTTCATATAAATATAGTGAATTGTCCCAATCTTCGTTGAATTCAGAAGTATTTTTGCTATAAGATCGTCGATCTACCAAATCCTGTGGATTATCTGACGCGAAGCAAGTTTTTATGCAACTTTATATATCGATGTTGGCATCATTTTATCCCTTTTGCTTTCCACCCCCTTCTCTTCAACTCCAGTTACCACGATACATTTATTATATCGCACTATAGTTTGTAAATGGTATGTAGCTCGATGCCACGAGAAAGGAGTTCGTTACCAACACAACCAATACATATATAAACGTGTAGAATCATCTTCCAACAAGATCAACGAAGCGCTACAATCTATATCGGTCTACGGATTATCGGTCAGAACGTGACAGAATAAGGGAGGGAGGAAGGAAGGAAAAAACCGCAACGAGAGTATAAGAGACGAGGGAGAAAGATAGAAAAAAAAAAACGAAATCGCTTGTACTGCAAACTCCGTTATAGCATTCTGACAAGGTAAAACGTGATGAAAAAAAAAAACAAAATGAAAAAATAAGAATAATAATCGAGAATAAAAGCTCAAAAGCAATCGCTCGCTTGCAATAATCTAAAAAGTTCTCACGGTTTTTCAAGAGATTTTTTTAATTCATGGATCTGCATTTCATTCCGATAAAAGTATTAGCCGCATGAATATTTGTGTATGGAAGTTAAACTCGTATATTGAGGCTAAAGTTCACTTGAGGATGAAAAGGCGAGGACAATGCACTGGTTCGATGATGGACTATAGGGCTTTCGTGATAATTTGGACCTCTATGAAAATTCGCATGCGCACAGAGCAAGTTTCTCAAGACTATTAAGTTCTGCCTGTTTTTTCTTTTCCGAAGGTGCGTTGCCTCCAATGCCTTGGATCCTTAGCTTTGAAGTTTCAGGGCAATTTATAAGAGTATCCGTTTGAAAAAGGTTTTTATATGCATTCAAACTTTGCTTTTTATTTGTTTTTATTTTTTATTTATTTTTTTTATGTCGGAATGAATAGAAAGTACAAACAGTGGTCTATATTCGTACTAACATCGGTACAACCCCCAGGCTATATTTTTCATGGATAAAACACCATTTTTGGTGTCACAGGCGCTTTGCATCGCGACATTGCCTTCTGGGTATGAACTAAAACCGACCGAGTAAACGAAATCTTCACTCTCGCTTGCTCTCGTTGCACCTTCCCTCTGCAAACTCTCTATACATCTAGTAGCCACCTCATACTCCAGGTTTGAACGGCATTCTGCCGTTGGTATATCTGCCTACCACCGCCCAGGTTAGCCACAAGCTCGTGGCCACGTAAGCCTGGCTATGTATGCATAGAAGGTAACCGGAAAATGGAGAGCAACAACGTTTGCCAACATTTCCAACGAAATCTTGTGTCCAAAGGTATTTCGATGTATTTTAAAGTGATTTTTTACTCCATTTTTATTATAAATTGTAGCAATTATGATTTTATTATCAATTAAAAATAAATAATTACATCAAAATTCATCAATTATTCAACTCTGAATTATCAGTTGGATGAACAAACGAGTATTTTATGAATTAGAATATTTTTATCTTAACTTCAAGTTATTGTCTTATCAACTTTATTAATCGGACACCCTGTGTGCACTTTTACTCCATACCTCAGCTTGCTCACAAACTATTCGTCTTTTTCACACGTTCCTATCGTGTTATTTATCGCGTAGTACGAGGTTAAGAAACCCTCTGTAAATGTAACATGAAAAATCTTTCAGAAAAGTATTCTTTTGACGTTTGCCCGTGAAAGGGATGCTTCATTGCCATCAGAACTTCAAAGATGATTAATACTTTCTTACAATTTAACAACGTCATGAAACCGCTTGATTTATGATCATTTTCAAGTGCGAATTACAATATAGTTTGCTACCACATTCCAAAATAAAGTCTGGAGCCTCTACGAGAATAAAAACAAAGAACCAACGAGAAGATTCCTTTCATAAAAAAGTTATCAGTTCCATTCAACTGCCATCTTCAACTTTGACTATATTTAGCAAATACTCAACAAAATAAGGCCACAAAGCCACCAGACAGTTGAAAGTTATGCATGTGGGATGAATGGTAGCATCAAATATTCGCAGAGATCCATTATAGAAGATCCTGGCATTAAACACTGTTAAGCTCCCATATTATGGCAAGCTCGGTTTACTCTCTGCACCTATAATATAAGCCTGTTGGGAATTTGATACCGTTTTGCGAGAAGCTTAGTTGGCATGACGAGGCGCGAGCTATGTGTTCCGTAGCTGTTTAACCCTGGCATGCATGCTGCTAGTCACGAGGCACGAGTTGAAGTTAAAGCTTTTAGATGTTGCTTAGCGCAATGCAACATGGATCTTGACATCATGTTTAAATTTCAGAAACTAGTTTTTCCAATGACAACAAAAACCCTGGACTCACTAAATGGAATAAAAAATATAAGTGATCGATATTTGAAGATGTTGTTGCAATAAAAAGCGAACAACAGCATTTGGTCACGTTCCGATGTTTGGGGATCCGATAAAATCGATGAAATTATTCAGTCACCATCAAGTTGACATCGCCATCGAACAAACTGTGACCAATGAATCATGGAAAAATTCGTCCCGAAAGTGTAGTATGCCAAGAAATCAAAAAAATCGAACTGTAAATGCGGCAGGAAGATAACTTTTGTAACACCCTTTACCCCGGATCGTTCCGGTTCCGTATTGGTTCGTTGGTCCTATTGCGGTTTAGCGATCGTAAGAAGTGTGTGGATAAATAAAACAGGGTGAACAAACAGGGGGCGCGATATTCCCTTAATCAATTCCCTCTCGTTGGTAGGCTCGCATTTCTCTCGGGTAGTTCCCAGGTTTCTAATTACTTACCGAAGTTTCGCTTTTGCCCTGGCCATGAAGACTTTGCTCAACCATGCCCGCAAACCAGAAACACGACCGACGGCGTGCTCTTAGGTTCCGGTGTTTCACTCCCTCTCTCTCTCCCCCCATTCGCCGTCTTTCTCTCTTAACTCTTCCTCCCTTTTTCACTCTTTGGAATTTGGTACATAATTATTTCTTTATACAGTACACGAACCAAGGCAAGTGTTGCATCAAGTAGAAGATTCCGCGTCAAGATGATATGCCAGAATGAAATGGAAGCGTCGGACGTAAGTTATTCGAATAAAATTATGAAATTTCTTGCACTTTGGCGCACAATAATACGCTGATGTAATTTTAACTAAAGTACCAATTAGTACAATTTCTCTTCCATGGCTTTTTGCCGATTTTATTAATTGGATCAATTCATCGACGTCAGATTTGAATGTTATATTGTTCCAGATAACGAATTTGTATTTCTAGAGAGATTCACGATTTTAATTCGCTTCTGGACTTTGATAGAATTGAGTTATCACTCGAATCAATTGGAATTCTATTTTCTTCATCCGAAGAGCTCATTCAAACTGATGAATACTAGCGATTTAAGTGTGTTTTCAAAGCAAATAAGAGCTCAATCGATCCCGTCCTTCAGATCCTCCATAAGTTACACGACCCAGACCCAAGCTTCCCTTTATATTTTTTATCCGCCTTACATTCATTGATTTCATAAACTCTGTTGAAAAATCTTACCCACACGGATAAATCGATCGAGGCACCTACTTATCCGATACTCCGAAAGCTTCTTTCGCTCTTTTTATATAGTACATAAATACGTTTGCCCACTTACCATAACCGATTCAATATTTCCTGACGGATATACTCGCGTATCTCAACCTCATACTATTGCTGCACCTTCCTTCGAAACCCTTCCTTCGTACCGCACGGTGTGGGGAATGCTATAAGGGATGGGCTACGAGGCAAAGAGACGGTTATCCTCAAATATCCCTTTTCCACCACGACTTCACTTCAAACCTCTCTTCTTCGGGTTCTTCTTATTTTTTTTCTTTTTAGATTCTTCCTACACCCTTACCTACACAACTCCACGCTCCATCGCCACTTTTTGCCACCCGACTACCCCTCGGAAAACTCTCTTCAAGATTCGCGAACGCTTCCGTCCCATCCGGAGCTTTCCCACGGGGGTTCGACGGGCGAGTAGAGTTGTCCACGATTTATCTCGCCCGTGGAAAACATCTGCTTCCGGCAAATACTGTCATGTATATATAAAGAGACGTAGAGGAGATTAAAAAAAAAGGAACAAGAGATTCCTTTTATGAGAAAAATGATGAGATCATTCATTTACCTCTCATTTGAGTCAATCGATATCGAATAATCGACATTAATTCGTTAGCACTTTTGACAGGCTTATTTCATTCAAAGAATAAACCAACTCCGTACAATCCTCTGACAATATTCCAGCTCTTTCTTTTGGAATAACTCCTTTTATTTCACACTGTATTTCCACTCAAAGCTAAATACATTGTAACGCGCTTGAACGACAGCCCGAACACTTAAACGAATGGTCATTGCATCAAGAGATTAAAACGCATCAAAGCGTAAATGAAAACGTCAGATCGGATCAATCAAAATTTAATTAAAAACTCAGCGAAAAATTTTACAGCCTGTGCGCTGCGAGCTTGTATTCGCCCGTTCCAATCGATTTTCGTATACGCCATTTATCGCTACAGCGAATATTACACCATTATCGCATATCACTTCGTACTACGAGAAATCGTGTTTCGAAGAGACGTTTGAAAAATTACATTCTACGTAACAAGTAGAATGTTTTTTTCGGTAGTAATGTCAGATTTTGGCCAAAAATATATTCTCTTAAGTCTTTGGTGATTTTTTTAATTAATCGGCTTTTCCCAAAAACGTTGATGATGTGTAAAAATTGATTACACGATTGGCAGTATTTTACGAGAAGCAACTTCATGTTAAAGTTAAAAAATAAACTAAAATAAAGTTAAAAATAAAGATAAAAATTTAGGAAAAAGTTAAGCTCGATAGTTGCCAGAGAGATCGTGAATTACAAAGGATTTCATTTTTGCACTGCTTCATAATAATAAAGTTGATTATAAAGTTAACGAGGCACTTAGCCTCCAGTGAAACCTTGAGAGGCGTACTTGGAATTCTTGGTTTCGTTTCATAATCATTCGACCCGACTTGATGTTCTGTCCCACATATTATTTTGAATCCACGTTTATAAACAATTGTTTGATTTATGCTGAATTTTATCACATTTATGTACAGCCGTCAAACGAGGTTGTTCTACTAGCTCATCAAGTGACTACGTCTCTCGTACAGTAACTAATCGTTGCTGATGCTTAAACGTATACCCACATCAGAGGATGGGATACATTGGGCCGAGGAAGGTTTAGATGCAGCCTGAAACAAGTGGCTCAACGCCGCGAGAGTTTACCGCGGTTTCGGCAACTTTCTCGTCATGAAGGTGGAGATGATGAGAGGGATGCTATCTCAACTATGGCTCTTGCTCCGGGCTTTATTCAAACCTGCTCCTAGAGTCCTCCATCTATGGATTTTCAGTGACGAAAAGTTAAGTCATAACTGTTGCTCTAACTTCTAGCTGCTTTGTGTTAAAGATGATGGTGGATTAAGTGTTCCGAAGTCAAGTTTCATTGTGATTATCGTATTTCCTGTATTTTCTCTATGACGGAGAATTTGCGATGATCTTCTGTCATCGACTCAGCGATTATTGGCAACTGAAATTACTTGGATGCACTATTTTGCTTTGAGTTATTCGAGCAAATTCATATCAGCCTCTGACAATCAATCCAAGCTGAACGGATGAAAAAGTTAACGCACAATTAATCTGATACTGTCAAGTAATGAAGACATTTAAGAATCTTGGACGAATTATCATCGAGAGTGGAATGAGAACGATTTCAAAGCATCAGAAGCAACGAAACAATCATCAATCTTTCAATGGTTACCGACGAGTCCCGTAGAACTTTGAGCTCATTTCAAAGTCACGATTCCAAATTGAATCAATATACAAAATCCTGAGATTGAATCACCAGTACATTCTCCCTACGTGCGAGACTGATCTTTTATCTCCGTTATAGAATGATATGGGAATTGCCTCAAATAAATCTCTTTTCCACAATCAAACGATATAAATTACGAAATCCGGTGGCTGAAACGTCAGTGATTTTACCCGAGCCTATCGGATCGTCTCGATTCATCACGTTTCACCTCCTCGCCCCAAGAGAATTCAACCAGCTCGTTACCTTGCCTATTACCGAAGAATTTCACTTTCTCTTCAACGTCCTCCCGCGACCTCTCCTATTGGAAATCCATTTCACCGATGTTCAGTCAATCAGGAGCTTTGATGCTTCTCTTCCAAAAACAAAATAAATCAATAAGCTAGCACTTTAAATTCTTCTCTCGTTAACTATATTCGCTTCATCAGTCCATATCACGGTTTGGATAAACGCCTGTCATTATTTTGGAAAGTCGATCGAACGGAATGAAAAGTGACAGCGAGAAAATCACAAACTTGTATTTTGAGTCTTACATTTAGGGATCGATTTTAATTAGAAAACGAAAATTCTAGAGGCAGTCAAGCGAATTTTAAAAAACGTTCCTTTGTTACAGGGAAAATGAGGTTCCAGTGAATAAAATCAGGTAAATCAGGTTTCACAATGCGAGGGAAGTAATAACGAAGAAACTTTAGATGCACATTTTTTCCTGACACGAAAAAAAGTTTTTCTTCACGACTTCACGTCCTAATGAATTTTCATATCTGCGAAATATTTGTCTAACCCTATGATGAAATCTCTCCAAATATTTGATTCTACAACTCGTTACCTAGATTTACAAAAAAAAAATCTATATAGACTTGTGTCTCGACGAGGGTGTATGTATTTTGCATTTCTTTAAATTGGATTATTCTAGGATTTCCATTTTTCTCGACTACTGGTTTTCCCCCGCAAGTATCTTTTTTTTTTTGTGTGTTTTTTTTTATGAATAAGAGATATATAGGTATCACCTGGTGAACAACGGAACAAACTCAATCGAGAGTCTCGCCACGATTCAAAGAAACGCGCCCCTTGCGAGTGATCCTATGATCCTCCCCCGTCAGTTCCAGCCAAATGTCGAGGTCGCTTCGAGATCAAGGATATTCACATGGCGTGGACCATAGACGGTGTACCTAGAGTTTTCCGCCCGGAAAAGACCTGGCAAAAGAGTTCTGGAACGAGAGTTTCCTGGGCTTGAAAATCCTCCGTTCTTCAAGTACGAGTTGGACGAGAGTTGAAAGCAGTCGTCGAAGACACAAGATAAACGCAAGAGAGGGAAAATGCTCAGCTCGGAAAATTGTTGGTAAAAGACATCGAAGGAGAAGAGACTCTGAGAGTGTCTGAGTTAGAGAAAGATGTGAGAGGACGAAAGAAAGGATCTTGAAGGTGAAATCGATAAGAGAAAATCCACAATCCTCCCAGCGAGTTTGCCTGTTAGAATCCAAAGGCAAGAGCATAGTAAACACTGTCAACAAAGGAATTTCGTATGCTGAGTAAACGAGGAAGAATGAACTTCCGGATGATGATGAGACGACTACGAACGACTAGATTCGGAAATATCGATCAAGATCATCCGTGCTGCTGGTCCTCGAAGGCTTTCCGATAGTTTTCAATGACACGTGGGAATAAAAATCTCATTAATTAGAGATGAAACAAAGAGACGACACTTGAATCGTCATCCGGGCAAATTGATTTTAATGACTTCCAGACTTTGATTAAATTTCTGTGGAATATTCTTCTGCAGCAACGACAGCATGAAAATTCCAATTATCAGCTTGTCCAGAAGTTCATTTTTTTCCTTCCCGTGACATTTTTTGATACAAAATTCGCAGCAGATGTGAAAGTATTGTCCTGAAGCAATGTGGTCAGTTCATGTCACTTGGGAAATAAAAGCAACCCTCGGTGAACCATCAATTCCGTATTGTCATGGCAAAATACATTGAAGAAAGAAAAAAAAAGCAAAGCATTTACTCCTTGCTTTCTCTTTGAAACAGAATAAAAAAAAATATAAAAAAAACCTCGAGAAGGAAAGAACTCTGAACGAAGTTTGAAATGTCTAATGCAAACTGTCCACAGAGCAATGTTTCGTAGACGTAGACAACTTTTACAAGAACATGCAAAAGAGATGAAGAGTTCACTGAAGATTAAATGTACAGGGTGTCCCTTTTTATTCAAATAAATTGGCTTTTCACATTTTTATGGTTTCAAAGAGGATTATTTTATCGACATTTGTACGAGATTTCCCTGTAGCTCCAGAAACATGCTATTTATTAAATTTTCCGCAGTTCCTTTGAAAGAGTCACTAAGTAAACGATGAGTCAGAGGAGTTTGTTTTTAATCATGAGAAAAAGCTGTTTTGGGAGCAAATTTCCAAAAAATGTAAGTCTCAACTAATAACTTTTCTAAATTCTATCATCGCAGGATATTTATGCACGAATCAATTTTTCTAACAGTCATTAAACTGTGGAAGTAATGGATCCAGTAGCGATCCTAGACGTTTCGTTGCTTCATCGAGTGGTCTTGGTACCATTTTAAGTTTGTTACCAATTTGAAGAGCTTGTCCAGATTTACCAGAGGGTAAATTACCATTACCAGAGGGTAATGATTTTTTTAGCAATCATTAAACTGGGGAGATAATGGATTCAGTAGCCTTTCAAGGACTTCCGTGGGAGCATCAATAGGTCTTGGCACCATTTTGAGTTCGTCACCAATTTGGAGAGCCTGTCCTGATTTACCAGAGGGTAGCCACGTCACATTTAGTGGTGGATGCTCGTCAACCCAATTAGGAGTTGGATCACTGTAAATAAATAAAATCCAATGTTGTAGTTTCGACTGATAATGAGCAAGCGGTGTTAATTTTCGTCAAACTTTGACTAACCCGTATTTCGCGAAATTCGTCCACATCGTAGAAACTCTATGGATCGTCCGACCCATAGGGTCACTCAAGCTCAAATTATAACCGTTTTCTGGTATGTAAAAAACGTAGTTGATGTCATCAGCGTGTCCAGGACCTTGACCAAAATCAGCAGTTATTTTGATTTACTGGTGTGTAGGATGAGAAAAAACAGCATTGAATGTTTTCTTTAATTAAATACAAAAGTCGCCAACGATGATGAACATCAAACATTTCTCAGAGACATCAATTCAGAAAATCACGAAGTTGATTGAAACTCATTATCATGCAGGTGCTTTTTGAAACGCTTCGTTCTAAGATTTTCAATAAGATGGATCGATTTCGTGACAAAATGAACAAAAAAAATGTTCCATTAACCTGGAAGTGAATGGTTCGTTCCAATACGGTGACGGGATCGAGGATGATCGAACGTGATATCGTAGTAGTAAACAGGGACATTCCCTATATGATTAACTAACAATCTTTGCGTTTCATCGATTTGTTCCTTGAAGAGACTATCAGATGCTAGCTACATGAGAAAAAAGTAAACGTATCAACAATGGTGAGCTTCCAAATGCCAAGACAGTTGAGATAGAGTTGGAATTTGAAGTGAAAAAGGCACAACGATTATACACAGATGCACTTACTTTTGCAGCCCTCACTGCAAGGCCACTGACCGGTCCAATCAAAGCATTAGATGCAGGTACGTCTTTTTCTATTTCACCCAGAACGTGTTTGACTTCCAATTCAGCCTGAAGTGCTAGCTTAGGCACCGTCTCAATTGTACTGACGGAAACCAAATGATTCAATCCAGTTGCTTTGTCAAGAACTGCAAGGAATTCGCTGACAGCTAAAACAAAAATTGATAAGACCGGTGATTTAAGTCTAATGGTTAACGCGTTGACCTCTGGAGCAAACCATTGGGCTCGAATTGAAAAGTAGACCCCATCGATGATGGCCTAGTAGTTGATGTGACGTTCAATGGAAAATCGAAGGTACAAGATACGAAGAAAACTTGTACTTACAGTTAAAGAAAGTGACAGTCTCCTGATCCAAGAAGCCCAAAATTTGAGGAACTTTATTGAATGCTCCAAGCTGATAATGATCTATCGAGCAGTCGGATATAAAGGGATTGTTAGTTAGGCTCCGATCTTCGAGAGTCGGTGTGAACGGTGTTATCTATACGTAAAGATTCAATTAAACAACATTGTTATTGATTTTCTATCAAAGGTACAGCTAATTAGTTGGAAGATTGGAAGATGAACGCTGGACGAATGAATCAAGAGATTAAATTTTTTGGAAATGATGAAAAGAAATCTGCGTCGAAATTGAAGATCCTCAATAATTGATGAAAACGTCCATTCGGGGTTTTTTTCTTTTTTTTTTAATTCACAGATCACTGACCGGATTGACGATTAATCCTAATTCAACTAGTTGCGTGGCGGTTGCTGCGTAAAGAACCTCGAGATAACGTGTCGTGGTCCACGGAAAGGCTCCTAAAAGTCTTGCGAGTGTCTGGGCTCGTTCAATGGCATCTGCTCGTTTGGTGAAACCCCAGGGCACTAAAGGTGTTCCACTCATCGAAATCGCTCCATGAAAAAGTCCTGTGATTCGCAGAATCAGTAGTTTGAACCACTTCCACGATTATGTGTGTCGATATTTTTTAACATGATTGAAGAAAAAATTGCACCTATCGATTGTTGCGACAAGACTTGAAATCCTACCGATACGGCTCCAGCACTTTCACCAAAAATCGTAACGTTCTTCGGATTACCACCAAATTTTTCTATGTTAGCCTGTACCCATTTAAGAGCGAGGTTCTGGTCCTTGAGGCCCGCATTGCCGGTCGCGTTTGGATGACCCAGATTTAAGAATCCTGATAATTTATAACCCCATAAAATTGTGTCGTTAGTCATTACGCGGTCTAACTACCGTAAGCCGTTCATCTCGTCACCAAAGTTTGGTAGCATTTCGGAAAGTGAAGAACGATAATTACACTGTGAAATGTTGACTGGAGAGCGGTCATACTTCCCTTTTGAACATGAATAGAGTCCCATTCGCGTCAATGATTTAAAAAAAGCAGCTCATTTGTGATTACAATTTGCGGGATATTTGTATCCCAAATTAGTTTTCTTTCGTCTATCAGCTTTAATAAAAAGTACGTGGCTGTTCTCTATTTTCAGTATCTTTTAAACTGTGACTTCATCGCTATTATAAACTCATTATGTAAACAAAGATAACATGTTGTAGTCGCTTATCCAATTTTCTTAATTTATTCTTGAATCCCTAATTTGTACGATTTCGCGTTTCTCAATATCGAGTGCTGAGATCAGATATCTTTTGCTTCGATGTGATTGTTACAGTTTTTTTTCTACATCACAAAGTAAAAATATTTAATATTTTCAAATATTCAATCAGTTATTAAAATTATACATTACGAAATAAATTAAAACAAAGAAAAATATTTAAAAAACGGACGAATAAGGTGTGTCGATCTTACGGTTTCACATTTTGCGAAAAAAATACCAATTAATGTTATGAAGCTCGTTACCAAGGGCTCCTAGACGATAATTGAGTGTAACCAAAACAACGTCCTTCTCAATCAGAAAGTCTGGACGATTATTTTTCGTTGCTGCCGATCCTGTCACAAAAGCACCACCATAAATCCATACCATGACGGACTTCAATTCGCTAGGAGTCTGACTTAGGTTCGTCTAAATCGGATGAAAGAGAGAAAACACACGCACTACTGAACTTTCTTGTTTCTCAAATCAAAGACAGTATTATTGAATTTGTTTGTTGGAACATTATTCACCACTGGAGTGTAGACGTTGAGAAAGAGACAATCTTCAGAGCCAACAACTTTGGACTTAGTCCCGTTAAATTGAGCACACATGCTTCCGTCGACTGTAGCATTTAGTACTTCCGTCCATGGTTTAACGGGAACTGGAGGCTTTTCAGCAATAATTCGATCCACAAAAAATTATTTTATACAATTGATCAGTTCACAATCAAAATTTCCCCAGGTGCGATAATGAAGTTATCAGTCTAATTTTATTATATTAATTAAATCGCAAACTTCTATTTTGAATTGCTGACGATAAAGTCAAACTTCACTTGACTTTAAAATAAAGCGGTTGTTTATAGTCATGAGTGTTTTTGCACATCTCAATTTATTTATTCCACTTTTTGAAATGTCCCAAGTGAACTTTTTTGAGGAGCAAATTATCCTCTTCTGTGCAGTTTTAATTTAATTAGTAATTTTTCAAAGGGATCAGTCTTTTAACTTTCCTTACAGATTTTTAGCGTCTATTTTCGTGTTTTAAAACATACCTGAAATCTCATATATCCAATTGGTGGCTCGGCATATCTAATGCCTTTGAAAGAAGCATATTTTGTTGAATGCACAGAAGTGGAAATTTCACCTTGCACTGGACCAGTCGTAGTATTGATAACAGCTGTCACTTCGTGAGCTATGGATTGCCCGATTAAATTAAGAACAACTATCGTAGACAGTGAGAACATGATGATTACACTTGTTGCATCAACCTTCTAACTGGTATGCAGAAAGCAACGATTCTTTTAAAGCTTCCTATAATAGCGTTTTTATGTTAATTCAAGATCGTTTGGTAATCGTTTGACTATTTGCATTATAATTTGTTTATCTGTAAACCGCTTCAACGCACCGTTAGGCGTTTCTTGTCTACGTTACAACGTTTACCGTAATTGGGCACGATTAGTCGGGATACGATTTACGCCAATCAGGAATAAGTCTTCAGGGTTTCAACAAAAGAGGAATTAGGCTTCGAGATAAGGTCGTTTATTTTATCAGCAATCATTTTTTAGCAATCATTGAAATGCGGACACAATGGATTCAGCAGACTTCCAAGAAGTTCCGTAGCAGCATCGATTGGTCTTGGCACCATTTTCAGTTCGTCACCAATTTGGAGAGCCTGTCCTGATTCACCCGAGGGTAGCCACGTCACATTTAGTGGTGGATGCTCGTCAACCCAATTAGGTGTTGGATCACTGTGAATAAATAAAATCCAACGTTGTAGTTTCGACTGCTAATGAGCAAGCGGTGTTCATTTTTGTCAAACTTCGACTAACCCATATTTCGCGAAATTCGTCCACATCGTAGAAACTCTATGGATCGTCCGACCCATAGGGTCACTCAAGCTCAAATTATAACCGTTTTCTGGTATGTAAAAAACGTAGCTGATGTCATCAGCGTGTCCAGGACCTTGACCAAAATCAGCAGTTATTTTGATTTACTGGTGTGTAGGATGAGAAAAAACAGCATTGAATGTTTTCTTTAATTAAATACTAAAGTCGCCAACGATGATGGACGTCAAACATTTCTCAGAGACATCAATTCATAAAATCACGAAGTTGATTGAAACTCATTATCATGCAGGTGCTTTTTGAAACAGTTCGTTCTAGAATTGTCAATAAGATGGATCGATTTCGTGACAAAATGAACAAAAAAAATGTTTTATTAACCTGGAAGTGAATAGTTCGTTCCAATACGGTGACGGGATCGAGGATGATCAAACGTAATATCGTAGTAGTAAACAGGCACATTTCCTATATGATTTACTAGTAATCTTTGAGTTTCATCAATTTCAACCTTGAAGAGACTATCCGTCGTTATCTATATGTGGAAAAAAAAGAAACTTTTCAGATGGACCAAAAATATTGAACTCCCAAGTGCTAGAACAGTTGAATGAAAAAAATGACAATACATTGACAGCAATTTCCACAAGGTCACTGGCTACTCCGACCAACGTGTCAGTTCCATCAATGGCTTTTTCTACTTGACCCAAAGTTTTCATGGCGCTTCGACTTTCCAATTGAGCCCGAAGTGCCAGTTTAGGCAGTATCTGGAACGTATTAACGGAAACCAAACTATTCAATCCAGTTGCTTCGTCAAGAAGCCCAAGGAATTCGCTGATGGCTGAAACAAAAATAAATGCGAAGTGACGATTTGTTCAACTGATAAGATCGCTGCCGGCCTCTGAAAAGAACGATCGGGTTCCAATTCTGGTGCCGTCGTTTTTCTGAAGACAAATAAAAATCTGACTCGACGAAAAGCTGCAGTCATTTTCTGACTCAACTGCCAAACGTATAATTCATCGACGGAGTGATTGACTGGACGTACAGGTACTTACAGTCAAGGAAAGTGACAGTCTCCTGATCCATGAAGCCTAACATTTGAGGAACTTTATTGAATTTCCCAAGCTGATAATGATCTATCGAGCAGTCGGATATAAAGGGACTGTTAGTTAGTGTCCGATCTTCGAGAGTCGGTGTGAACGGTGTGACCTATATGAACATATCAAATTTAACAATCTAACGTGACACAAGATTGTTTTGCTGTGTTTACAAGAAAATATTGATATTTATTCTCCATCAAATGTACAGCCAAGTAATTGGAAGATTGAATAATGATCGCACGAGTGTATTGGACTGGTTTAGAGTTTGGAAACAATAGAAAGATATCGGTGTCGAAAATGAAAATCCTCAAAAGTTCATGAAAACATTGATAACTGACCGGATCGAGGACTAATCCCACTTCAACGAGCTGCGTGGCCGTTGCTGCGTAGAGTGCCTCGAGGTAATGTGTCGTGGTCCATGGAAACGCTCCTAACAATCTTGCGAGTGTCTCGGCTCGTTCAATGGCATCTACTCGTTTGGTAAATCCCCAGGGCACTAAAGGTGTTCCACTCATCGAAATCGCTCCATGAAAAAGTCCTGTGATTCGCAGAATCAGTAGTTTTAACCATTTCCACGATTATGTGTGTCGATATTTTTTAACATGATTGAAGAAAAAATTGCACCTCTCGATTGTTGCGACAAGACTTGAAATCCTACCGATACGGCTCCAGCACTTTCACCAAAAATCGTAACGTTCTTCGGATTACCACCAAATTTTTCTATGTTAGCCTGTACCCATTTAAGAGCGAGGTTCTGGTCCTTGAGGCCCGCATTGCCGGTCGCGTTTGGATGACCCAGGTTTAAGAATCCTGATAATTCATAATTTATATATATTGTATTTATGTATTTTATAGTTTTTAACATTATTATTAGTGCAAGAATAATGATGGCTTAATAAAAAGAAATATCAATTAAAGTTGTGAAGCTCGTTACCAAGGGCTCCGAGACGATAATTGAGCGAAACCAAAACAACGTCCTTCTCAACCAGAAAGTCTGGACGATTATATTTCGTTGCTGCCGATCCAGTCACAAAAGCACCACCGTAAATCCATACCATGACGGATTTCAATTCACTAGGAGTCTGACTTAGGTTCGTCTAAATCGGATGCAAGAGGGAAAACACACGCACTACTGAACTTTCTTGTTTCTCAAATGAAAGACAGTATTATTGAATTTGTTTGTTTGAACATTATTCACCACTGGAGTGTAGACGTTGAGAAAGAGACAATCTTCAGAGCCAACAACTTCGGACAATGTCCCATTATATTGAGTACACTCGCTCCCGTCGATTGTAGCATTGAGTACTTCGGTCCATGGTTCAATGGGGATTGGAGGCTTTTCAACAATAAATCAATTCAGAAAAAGTTGTTTTATCCAATGAAACAATTCACAACTAAAAATTTTCCAGTAACTTCGATCAAATTTATTATTTAGTTTATTCAATTTATTTATTTAGTTTATCGTAATGTACGCTTTCGTACATCTCAATTTATGTAGTCAACTTTTTCTGATGTCCGAATCGAACTTTTTTGAGGATCAAATTATCCTCTTCAGTGCAATTTCAATTTAATTTATAATTTTTTAAAAGGATCCGTCTTTTAACTTTCCATACAGATTTTTAGCGGTTATTTTCGTGTTTGAAACATGCCTGAAATCTCAGATACCCAAGTGGCGGCTCGGCATATCTAATGCCTTTGAACGAAGCATACTTCGTCAAATGTACAGAAGTGCAAATTTCACCTTGCACTGGACCAGTGGAAGTATTGATAACAGCTGTCACTTCGTGAGCTATGGATTGCCCGATTAAATTAAGAACAACAATCGTTGACAGTGAGAACATCATGATCACACTTTTTCTATCAACCTTCCAACTGGTATAGACGAAAGAGAAATTCTTTTGAAGTTTGCAATAACAGCCTTTTTATGTTAATTCAATGTCGTTAAAAATCGTTTAACGATTCACGCTACAATGTAGTTATCTGGAAACTGTTACAATACATCGTAAGATATTTCTTCGGCAACGTCACATCATTCACCGGAATTGGGTTGGTCGTGGTAAGATACGCCTTGTGCCAATCAGCAAGCATTCCCAAGCAATTCAACGGAACACAAATTGGGCATTATGATAAGATTATGAACTTTATCTCTATTCTTCAGTCTATATTCCATGTGTGCCAATCGTGTCTCTTTCGATCGACAACCCCACCTCCAAGCTCTTCAAGGAGGGGGAAAACAGCTGTACCTTCGTCTTGTGAAAAACTGTTGAAAAAATGACTTTCTCTTTAATTCACCTGGTCTTTTCAAAAAAACTGGAGTCATTTATTAAGCCTCGGTTCTGCTTCGATAAAAATAAAGTAGTCATTGTGTTTGCTAAAGACTGGCGTCAAAATTGCCATCGACAAGCGATCGGTGTAGCAGTAAAAGGCGAAGAAAACGTGTTGATGAAAAGAATGTGAACTTTTTTAATCCTGATTGACTGATAATGAAAAAGAAACAGTACTAAAGTTTAGAGCCCGAATCAACAGAAAAAACGAAGCCCCTCTGGAAAATTTCGATCTTCCAAGATTGTCCACGATGTTGATAAGAAAATTAATCTTCGGTAGTAATCAGACAAAAATATCTGAATGGCGTGTAGTATCAAAGGTGCACGCGAAATGCAGTTTCGATGTTATCATTTGCCAGTAAGTAATTATAGGCACGAAGATAACAGTATTTGGATGTAATAAAGTGATAAACTTGAACCTCTAATGAGATGATGTTCGACAAAGTTAATTGTTTTATTACTGCTATCAAGATACGTGTATTTATATTTTTTGATTATACATTTTATCAATTCTCGACTAATATTTTTATCATATTCTGTTGATACAATGATACTTTTTTTTTCTAACAATCATTGAACTCAGGAGAAAACGACCTCAGTAACGTTTGGAGTAGATCGGTAGTGGAATCAATCGGTCTTGGTATCACTTTGAGTTCGTTGCCAATTTCAAGGGCTTGTCCTGATTTACCGGAGGGTGGCCAAGTTACATTCAGTGGATGCTGTTCAACCCAACTTGGAGTTGGATTACTGTAGAATTATAAAATCAAGTAGATTAAATACAACCAACGTTGAGCAAGTAATTTTGAAATGTGACAGACTTACCCATATTTTGCGAAGTTAGTCCACATCGTGGAAACTCTATAAATCATCCGACCCATCGGGTCATTGATACTCAAATTAAAATTGTTGGCTGGCATATAAAAATAGTAGTAAAGGTCATCGGCGTGTCCAGCACCTTCAAGAATATCAATGGTTATTTTATCGTCAGGTGAGTTCGAGGTCGAAAGAATGAGATTCGAAGTTCCTTCAAATTGTACACGACATTCGTTGACAATAATGAATGTCTGAATAAATATTAAATCGATCAGTAAAAATTTAAAAAAATAAAAATGAAAAAACAAAGAAACAAATTTCATATGAGAACAAAGTACTCACCATAAATCGGACGTTTCATCGCAATGTTGTGTCGCGATCGAGGATGATCGAATGTGATATCGCAATAGTAAACTGGAACATCGCCTAATTGATCGACGATTAATCTTTGGGTTTCATCGACTTGAAGTTTGAAAAGGAGATCAGATGATAGCTGAATGTGGAACAACAGAATGAAAAGACCGAAAATAGTGACTTTCAGAATTCTAGGGCTGTCAAGGTGAAGTTAGGTTTGTATTGTGCAAGAGTCTTTTATTCACAAGTGTATCTTACGTTTATGGCCTTTCTTAATAAGTCATTATCGACTGTGCCATCCCACTGGTCAGATCCACCATCGTCTATTTCTGATTGTCCCGAATGGCCAATGTTGGTTTCAGCTTCTGGACTGTCTTTTTTATCAGTTGATTCGGGGTCGTCGGTGCTGTCTTCAGCTTTTGATTCTAATGCTTGCAGACCCAGTCGAGGTAACGATCGGATCGTGTCATTGGTAATGACATTAATCATTTTAGATGCTTGGTCGACGAGTGCCACGAATTTATGAAAGTCTGAAAGAAAAATACGACTGGTCGAAAAGGGATTTTTTATATTTCTATAAAGATGGGATTTCAGTGGAATCATCAACTCACACTGAAGGAAAGCGGTTGTCTCTTGATCCATCAAGCCTAGAAGTTGCGGAACTTTGTTGAAATGTCCACGTTGATACTTTTTTATCGAACATTCAGAAATAAAGGGATCACTAGTTAGACTTGCATCTTCGAGAGTCGGTGCGACCGGTGTTGCCTGTAGAAAAAATCTCAAATCAATTGGTCAGCCAGATGGACGCCTTAAACAAAGTTGTGCACTCTTGATTCGGTTTTTAGTTGATAGTTAACTGACCAAGTGTACGACAAATGCCAATGTAACTAGTTCTTCGGGAGTTGCTGCGTAGAGGAACTTGAGATAATGTTTTTTTGTCGACGGAAACGCTCCTAGCAATCTAGCAAGTGCCTCGGATCGTTCAATGGCCTCTGCTTGTTTAATGAACGCCCAGGGCATCAAAGGTGTCCCACTCATCGATATCGCTCCATGAAAGAGTCCTAGTTTTGAGGAGCAACATTATTGACTACTTCTTATGTTTATGAGTTGACAGATTTTTTTTTCATCCCAATCAGATAAAAAATATCACACCTGCTGATTTTTCTGACAATACATGAAATCCTACTGATACGGCTCCAGTACTGCAACCAAAAATCGTTACGTTTTTTGGATTACCACCAAATTTTTCAATATTAGTCTGTATCCATTTGAGAACGAGGTTCTGGTCCTTAAGGCCTGCATTCCCGGTCGCGTTTGGATGACCCAGGTTCAAAAAACCTGTCGATTTGGAAGCTCTTAGTGCTGAAGTGTTTATTATGCTCGATTTTTTTAGAACGCACTGTTCACGTAGCAGTCTCGCCACAATCACGTTCAAAACGTTAACTCTCCGGTCAATTTTTTCGAAAACTGGATTCAACTTACGGACTATTTTATTTTATTTTTTGTATTGGAAGGTGAAAACATAAAATTTCAAAAAAAATGTCTACTTTGAGAAATATTGCTTTATCTCTGAAACTAAACGATCAAAATCTGAGATTTCTTTCGAAAAACTTCGTCATAGAGTCTCAGCGTTTCAAAAAAACACGTTGGCGAGACTACCACCCGAATCAGTAGACCATTCAAAAATGTCAGTCAATGAAAAACCATCTAAAAATCTGCATAATTTTGACAAAATTGCAGGAGACACCGTAAAAACATTTTCGTTTGTGAAAATAGATTGCAGTACTGCACCAAAAGTGTTGAAGCTTTTCGTTTCTGTTATTTCGTTGTCTGTGGTGTTATTCACATACTATGGCTCATTACGTGAACAAAGATAGCATTATTGTGGTCGCGCATTTGATTTTGTTAAAATATATTTTTGAATCGCTAATTTTTGTTATTTTGCATTTTTTCAATATTCGCGGATTAGACAACTTTGTTTCCACAAGGCTGCTCCTTATTCCTCTACTTTGCATTGACGTTATTGTTTCGTTAATTGCTAGTGCCTGTTGCCCAATAAATTAAAACACCATCAGCTGTTGTATTTGTGTTCATAAAATAGTGTTTTATTGTAAGCTAGTGAATCAAAACTGTTTCGTAAATATCTCTAAACAGCAATAAGGCTAAAAGTTTTTTTTTAACTCTATTCAACTATAAATGAATGATGTGCACAATGAAAAATAATTAATATGATAAATTGAACAGTTCACAAAATATAAAAACTGTTTTCTTCAAAAATTCCGATACTGCTACGATATTGTGATTACTTATTCGAATAATGATGAAAATATAAAATAAAAGAAAACAACAACAATGTTATAAAGTTCGTTACCGAGGGCTCCGACCCGATAATTGAATGAAACCATAACAACGTCTCTCTCGATCAGGAAGTCTGGTCGATTGTTTTCCGTTGCTGAAGATCCACTCACAAAAGCACCACCGTAAATCCATACCATGACGCTTTTCAATTGTGTAGGAGTTTGGCTCAAATTTGTCTATATCGAGAAGAAGTGGGTGAACTCATGCGCTAAATTATCTCCTCGTTCCTCCGATTGTGGATATTGTCATTGATTTTTTTCTTTTTTTTTATCATTATTTACCACTGGAGTGTAAACGTTGAGAAACAAACAATCCTCAGAGCCGTCAACGTTGTACGTTGTTTCGTTATATTGAGGACAGTCGTTTCCGTCCACTGTTGCATTCAGTACTTCGGTCCATGGTTTTACAGGCATTGGAGGCTTTTCAACAATAGTTCATAAAAATGTAATAATATCGAACGAAAAAAAATTATCCAGGGGTCTTCTGGTATTCTTTAATGAAAGATTCGATCCCCATTTAAATTAATCTATTCTTTCATACTTATTCGTATTGTGCTTCGAAATTTTTGTTACTTCGGAGTAGTTCTCAATTAATTCAGTAAATTTTTGTGCGGAAACTCAATTTATTTTGTAATTTTTTTCCGCCGTCCTCCTCATAACTTTTTGTACAGTATTTGGCTGTTGTTTTTCCAACGTTTCAAACATACCTGAAATCTTAAATATCCAAGTGGTGGCTCGGCATATCTAATGCCTTTGAAGGCAGCATATTTCGTCGAATGGACAGAAGTTAAAATTTCACCTTGCACTGGACCACTCGAAGTATTGACGACAGCTGTAATTTCTTTACACACCGATTTCCCGATTAAATTCACAAGCACTATCGTAAACAGTAAAAACACCATCATTATAGTTGTTGCAACAAACTTTCGAGCTTGTATGCACTCACGGATAGTTCTTTCAAAGCTTCAGATAATGGCGGCCGCATGATTATCATACAAGTGTTTGGTTAAGTCTTGAAGGTTCGCTTAATTATTCTCACTTCGATTTGGTTATCTGGAAACTCTTTCTGTATATGTGTCTAGAAAAAAAAAATTCTCCCAGTTCTCATTTATTATTAATAGAATAGAAAAACGTGCGAGTAAAGCAACCTAAAGCCCGAATAGAAATTGATAAAAATGAGAGTTTTTTTTTAAGTTTAAGGTAAAACGTGCCATTAATCTTCCGATGGCAGCCAGGAAGTATTGTTAATTAAAAATAGAATTATCTTTAATTTTCGACACAGTTTCGTGAATTTTTAATAAATTGACGATTCCATTGTAGTGTGTGTTTATGCATAACAGAAAAGAAGATTCGTGTGAACAAACATCATCCAAATTGCCAATTGTAACTTGAAGTATATTGAGCGAGGATGAAGCTGACGGGGCGCACATGACAGAAAAAATAACAAATGGACCCAAAAATTCATTGCTTTGTTTCTTTCGTTTATTTTTCATATACTGTAAACTTTAGAATAATGTTTATTCTGAACGTGGTTTTTATTTACATCGATGAGAGGGTCCGTTAAAGTGTCAATTTCTCAAACAATCATCTATTGAGGAAGCGAATGGTTTCAGTAAATTCTCCAGAAGTTCCGTACCAGGATTAATCGGTCTTGGTACCACTTTGAGTTCGTCACCGATTTCGAGGGCTCGTCCCGATTCACCAGATGGTGGCCAAGTGACATTCAATGGATATTCGTCAACCCAATTCGGAGTTGGGTCACTGGATCGAAATGAAATTCAATGATTCCATTGCAGCTGACAATGAACGAGCAGTTAGAAATAAGACCAAACTAAAACTTACCCGTATTTGGCAAAATTTGTCCACATGGTGGAAACTCTGTAAATCGTAAGACCCATTGGGTCACTGAGACTCAGATTGTAATTGTTGGCTGGCTGGTAAAATATGTAGTTGATGTCATCGGCGTGTCCAGCACCTTGAGAGAAATTAA
Source organism: Campoletis sonorensis (assembly GCA_013761285.1). Classification (NCBI taxonomy): domain Eukaryota; kingdom Metazoa; phylum Arthropoda; class Insecta; order Hymenoptera; family Ichneumonidae; genus Campoletis; species Campoletis sonorensis. The sequence continues at coordinate 541,184 of JACEOJ010000120.1, forward strand.
CGATTACATCACCGTTCAGTTGTTCGAGATAAGCAAATAACTGAATATTGAAAAGTCTCCAAAACAAAAATTATGTACAGTTCAACTTGCAAACATTTAAATGTAAATGATTATCGAGCATGATTGTTGTTTCTGGATAAAAATCATTGAGTGAAATCATTGATACCGAAAAGTTGAAAAAAACAGAATTAAAAATAAAATATTAATATCACGGACTTTCTTTTCGACTTTTTTTCTTTCGGAAATGTCAATTAAATCGATCGATTTTTTTTTTGTTTTCACTCACCACGGATCCAATGCTCGTGCCCGATGTTGTGACGAGATCTTGGATAGTCAAACGTAATATCGTAGTAGTAAATTGGAACATTGCCTATATTTTGAACTAGTAATCTTTGAGTGCTGTCTATTTGCAGCTTGAAGAGAGTGTCAGTGGTCGTCTAGATTTTCAACAACCGTAAATAAAGCAGAAACGTTGATCTTCAAAAGTCCAGAATTATTGGAAAAATAGATAATTAAAATGATTCAAAAATGTACTTACGTTCACAGCAGCTTCTAAAACAGATTCACTCACTGTCCCAATTAAATCACCTGCTCCGTTCATGGCCATTCCTAATGGTTTGAAAACATCCTCAGAGCCTGATTTATCGCCACCTAAATTCTGCAATCCGTTCGCTAGGTTGACGAGTGGAACGAATTCGTTCGCGTCTAAAACAAAGATTGATGAGAATGGTAAAACGAAAAAAAAGGCTCGAATGAAATGCAGGTTTTCCGAACTGTTTGACAACATTCTGGCTCCTTCCAATAAAATCAATTAATCATTGGAACTAGTTGAAGAGTTATATTCCTCGGCGAGGAGGAGGATCTTGAAAAACATTTTAAGGAGACAGCACTTTCGAGGAAAAAATCTATGAAAAAAACTGTTTGCAATAGAAATAAAATATTTTCAAAAATATAAGAAAAATCGAAACATTCGATTAAAGAGAGCGATTAAATGTCTCAAAATAATGTTTATTACTTTTTTTTAGTGCACTATATTCATTTTCCAATCGAACGTTCAAATTTAAAGGGCGTGTGTACTCACACGAAAGGAAAGTGACAGTTTCCTGATTCATGAAACCAAAAAGTTGTGGAACTTTGTTAAAATTTCCAGTCCGATATTTTTCTATTGAACATTCGGTGACGAAAGGATCACTCGTTAACTTTGGATCTTCAGTGCACGGTGTGAAAGGTGTTATCTGTCCGAAATATCAAATTACCAAATTAATTTGTTAAAATACTTGGACATTAATTGATGAAGAAGTCTTTACAGCTCCCTCGTTCGTCTCTATTAAAACAAATAAAGAGCTTACCGGATTTATTAAATATTCAAGTTTGACCAGTGTTTCGGGTTTGGCTGCAAGAAGGGTCTTTAGATACTGATTCGTAGTCCACGGAAATGCTCCACAAAATTGTGCTAGTCTCCGGGCTCGTGAAATGGCCTCTGATCGTGGGACGAATCCCCAAGGCACGAGAGGTGTTCCACTCATCGATATTGCTCCTTGGAAAAGTCCTGTATTTTGTGGCAGTATCCAAATTATCAATGATTCTCATTAAATGGATTTACAGATTTGTTCAATTGTCCTTGAAAATAAGCAAAATTCGTACCTGCTGATTTGTCTGACAAGACTTGAAATCCTACGGATACAGCTCCAGCACTTTCACCGAAGATTGTTATGTTTTTTGGATTACCACCGAATTTTTCTATGTTCTCCTGTACCCATTGGAGCGCGAGGTTCTGGTCCTTGAGGCCTGCGTTTCCAGTTGCATTTGGATGCCCAAGGTTCAAAAAACCTAACAATTCAAAGCCGCATAAATAACTTGATAATAAAATGAGAACAAGGTTCATCAAAAATTCGTCATGTGCTTAATGATTCTGCCAACAACTGTAACAACGTTAACGTTCGTTACCGAGAGCTCCCAGACGATAATTGAGTGAAACCAATACAACGTTCCTCTCGATCAAAAAATCCGGACGATTATTTTTCGTTGATGCCGATCCAGTCACGAATGCACCACCGTAAATCCATACCATGACAGTTACTAATTCCTCAGGAGTCTGACTCAGATTCGTCTGCGTCGAAAAAAAGTGGGCATCAAATCCTGGTTATTCAAATCAAGATTTTTAGGATCCATTTTTTTGTTCAATTATTATTTACCACTGGAGTGTAGACATTGAGAAAAAGACAATCCTCAGAGCCGCTAACGGAGGACGAGTTTAATTGAGGGCACTCGTTTCCGTCTTCAGTAGCATTCAGGACTACAGTCCATGGTGTTATGGGAACTGGAGGCTTTTAAACAATTTTAAAATTCAATAAAATAAACCATAAATAATAAAATAAATAAAATAATAATTAAGGAAATAATTAAAGCGATGAATGAAAGATTCTCCAATAAAATGAATTGTATCATTCCCTAAACTCATTATTATTATTATTATTATTATTTAATTTGTAAACAGTATCAGGATGTCACTGAATCGATGCATTTTTCTTGTCCGAGTGGGGAATAAGTGCAAAAAAACCCTGTCTTTCATAATCGATCAACCACTGGTCCAGGGCCAGCTCCTGGACACTTTACCGTGTCCGACAACTTTTCACTGGGTGTAACCACCACCTGAACTTTCCTAAACTTTTCTGGTACAGCATTGATCGTGTCTTTTTGTGATAAAAACTTACCTGGAATCTCAGATGCCCAAGTGGTGGCTCGGCGAATCTGATGCCTTTGAAAGAAGCATATGGAGTCGAATGCACCGTAGTGCGAATGTCACCCTGCACTGGACCAGTGGAAGTATTGATGACAGCTGTAGGTTCATTAGCCACCGATCGTTGGATTAAATTAAAAAGGACTAGCGTTAACAGTGAGAACATCATGATGATTAAACTTGTTGCAAAAAACTTCTACTTCGTAAACGCATGGGAACAATTCTTTTATATTTTCCTAACAACAGCCAATTCATGCTGATTCATCCTCATAAATGTCTGTTGGTTACAGCTTCGATTTCTTTATGTGAAAACCATGTCCATACATATTGATGGAAAAATATAAACTTTAGATTCTTATTCGTTGGCGACAAAAAGTAGGAAATACCTAAGTCCAAAGAAAAAGTATTAAACTTCACTAATTAGCGTAAAGCAACAGTTAAGATCGGACAACTTGCAACTTTTGAGATAACTACTCAGCATGATACAAATTTTCATGAAAATTTGATGAAATTTTGTCAACGCAATCGGACACTCTTCCAGAATTTCTAGTCAATTTGATTTTATAATCAAATCTTCGGAACATTAAACGAAAAACTTTGTAATGCTAATGACATGGCACTAGACAGTTCATCACTTCGTGGCTTCAAAAAATTTCATATACAATAGAATTTAACGATCTGCTGCGCAATTGAAATTCAACTACAAATGTTTCACTTCAGGGGCAGGAGCAGAATCAGCGAGTCTCTGATTCATTACTTGTTGCATTACTCGGTTGGGTGACCGCTTAGCAATACTTGGGAATCAATCACTGCAGCAAGAAACAACTTTCTTGACTTCCTGAGGAAGAGGTAACCAAACAAATGAACTGGACCAACCTAACTCATTGCATTTCAGTAAAAATATAATCGCCTGTAACTGTCGGGTTTTTCGAAGTTTCCCTCGGCCCTTGTAAAAATGTGATAAAGCAATGCATTAAGGAAAATTGGCTGTGGGCACGATTTTCGAGGGTCTCATGGAAGCTCAAAAACGCAAAAGAATATGTGCAAAAAAGCAGCTAAAAAAAAGGAAGAAAAAATAAACAAAAAATGTTTATCGTTAATTTCACGATGAAAATAACTGTTTAATTATTTACGTGCATTAACAAATGTGATTAGTAAAAATCTACAATTTTGATACTCAAATGTTCCACGAAAGCACGTGTACATCTTTCTAATTCCATTTTTATCAACGCTCGCGTAACCTTCTTTCGAAATGCATCTATTCAACGTGATACTTATTTTATGTAAAAGACCGCTCAAAATTCTATGTGAAGCTTCTCGTATCAAGCATTTCATTTTTATCAAAGAGTTTAATCGCCTGAGCGTTGAATTTAACGTGACCTTTTCGTAATAAAACTTTGGAAACCTTGATCAATCTGTTTTAGAACAAAAATTGATGTTGTCGTTTCTCTTGTTCACTTGAATGCAATCTGAATAAATTAAAAGTATCCTTGTTCGAATTAGTAATGACAATGTTTATCAACCGTGACCGCGAAAAATGCAGCTTTCTAGCCATGACATCACTTTTAGCACTAAAATTCTTATCGAGTTAATAAATTTCGAAACTGTTTAAACTATCTTAGTTTACTATGAACTTTATAGTGAAAGATAAGAAAATATAAATCGTGTAACTGTCTCTTGATGCGACACAACAAGGCAAAATTGATTGTAGCTCATCGGCATTTTCATTCCGATGGAGGAATTGCTTCGTTGAAGTTGTCAAAGAGTTTTCTGGTAATAGACTCGTCTTGCAAAAGCCGGACGATTCAAGGGAGCAGGTTCTCACGTCACCAGGGATTCTCCGAAGAAAATACAATCTCGTCGGGTCAAAGGTATACAAACAAGTTCAAGCCCAGTAAAGAATTCTCGAGAGATTCTTGCGACATTCGCACACACACACTAAAATTTTAAACTAATTTAAACATAGAGGACGACGAGTTCTCGGGCATAAGCAATAGAACTCTATCAAAAAGATCATTCGTTTTTTTTTTCTTTTCATTATTATTTACTCCTCTACATGTTCAACGTTTTCAGGAAACGTACAGAGACGATAGTAAAATAAATAATAAAATAAATGAAACTCAGCGAACAGTATATTACGAAAGCACAGCCATAAAGTATTCAAGCTCCCAAGAGAAATGAATGTTATCCTAATTTTATCTCAAGGTCGGCCATTTTCGTTTTATCTCGAGCTTTTGTATACAAGCTTTGCAACAGCTCGTATAATAAAATATTACTTCCGTATTCAAACTTATGTAAATAATCGTGCAACTTTTGGTACTTCCCTAGTAAGTGATGAATGCAATTTTTCACTCTTAACCCACATTTCTCTCTCTGAGCTCGACGATAAATTGAAAATGTTATTGAAAAATTGTGCAGTTTTTAATTTGACGAAACTCATGCTTTTTTTACGGATTTTTCGCTCCATAAACGAATTCGGAGTTTTACGAATTTTCAAAAAATCAATACTGCGTTATTACGTTCGCACGATCTATGTGCTGGTTTCAACTTTCGAGATTGAATGGATTCAACTCCAAGACTAACTTGAATAATCGAGCTTTAATATGCCACCAAAGTGGAAAAACGAGTTTCCACTCCCGTGCCATGTTAAAATGGTTTCTGTTATCTCTGCTTTTCAGCAAAATTTTTCGTGACAGTTCAGATTTTGGGGCTTTCAAAGTTTCCCCAAAACATTTATGTGGCTGCTATAAATTTTATATATTATCAAACCTCCATCGAATTTTACTAAAAACTTTTGAAACTTCATAGGATAAATTATTGCATTAATTTGTTTTAATGAATTTTTAGTGTCTCGCTAATAGAAAAGACGGTGAGATCGTATCAATCATTTCACGAGAGTTAATACATCGAAAATATTTTGCCACGATGTTATTTCGAGATCCATGCATTGGAAGAATCCAGAGACTTTTGATCGCTTTTTTATCAACCAATGGAAATGGGTATAAAAACTTGTGATGTTTGTAGTTTTTCAATAAACTGTGTTGACACATGACGGTTCGGGGATTTTATATGACCTCGAAATTCTTCCGAATTTTTCAAATGTTGCTTGTGTTTTTCGAGATACAAATACGTTTTTATTACACCACCTCTGGCTCTACCACCCATCCACCTATTCAAATAATAAAGCTCTGGCATTTTATCATCAACGTGTATGATAAAAAATACATCGTAGTTCTTCCGAAAAAATGAAATATTTGTCCAGCAACGGGGGAAAAAAATAGAATGATCATAAATTGATGTTTAATTTAAATTCTTTAGCAACAATTTTGTCTGCGTTTTTAAAATGTCTGTTTCCCATTGTCAGCGAACTTTATCCTTACCCTCAAAATACCATTTTCGTTTCCTGATTCACAAAGTTATAGTCATGTGCATGTTTCTCTGCGTGAGATTTAAAAAAGTCTGCGAGTTGCTGAACTCTCTCTCTCTCTCTCTTTCTCTTTTTTTCTCTCTCTCTCAGTCATCGTTACTCGTCGTCTCTCTCAGATGGCTACGAAATTATTTTTGTTATTCCGTTTTACTAACTTTTCGGTTCAACCATATTTTATACAAGAACACAGACTCACATTAACACACAAACAGGCATAAAGGCGTTAGACGTGAATCCACGAAGCCCGACGCCTCGCACATACCATCAGACTCTGTGCGCCCTCATCTGTCTCCTTTTGCTCTCACTCGTTCTTTACCCCGGGCGAACGGACGCGTACCTCGCGCGTATCTGGGCTCATTCGCCCTCCATCTCTTGTGCACCTTTCACCGTCCACCATTTTTTTATCTTCTCTTTTTTTTTATTCAACCCCCCGAAAATTACAGTTTTCCCGGAGTTTCGTCGTTAAGTACAGCCTGCACATCCGCGTTATAATGCCAGGCAGGCCCTAGTCCACCAACCTCACTCCAAAACCCAACACCATAGTCCACGAAACTTACGACTCTCGGTGGGTAATACGTTTTCCATTACGGCCTGACTGGGAACATCACGCCCGAGAGTTTCCGTTTTAACCCTTTTCCCTCTTTCCTCCACTGTCTCTATGTCTTCATATCTGCTCCATAACTTCCTCTTTCGCACAAAAACAAACAAACGAATAAACGCGGTGACAAAGGAATATCCGTACAATCGCCAAGCCATGCCGCAATAGATTTCTCTGTTGAAAAAATGACCGTATTACGAATCATAGTTGGTATGCAACCAAATAATATTTTTCATGCACGCTGGACACGCTGTTTCGCAATTCTCTACTTTCCCAAACAAAAATTGACGCAGCCATTCATATTTTTCTTTGTTTCCCGGAATTTTCGACGACGAGAGTGTGCATTCAACAGAAAAAAAAAGCAGCTCCTTCTTTTAGAGGAAAAGTTTTGCACAAGTCAACCCGTTGCTCCAAGGGCCTCTTTGCTCTGTCCACTATTTCTATACACACTTATTTCGCACCCTTTTCTGCTTTTCAGCTTGAGGAATGAGCTAATTCTACACCGTCGCGGTCTTTATGTTTATTTCTGCGTCTACATCCACTTGTCCATCTTCCTTTTTCTCTTTTTCGTAGATCAGTCCCTCTGAGTCGCTCTTCCTCTCACTCATTTTTTAATGCTCCATACCTTAGGGTAACAATCTTCCACCCAACGCTGTCAGAGATTTTAAGGACTCACATAAATTAAACTTTCACGTTTGTCTCTTCTGGACTCCACGTTTTTCGCAATTTCCAACCACACCGACTCACTGAGAATGTCCGAATCTTGACGCGTGCTTTCTGTGAGAAATAAAAAAGGAATTCCTCTTGGGACGGCAGGATGAAGATCTAAGATATCTCCGCGAGTGTGCACAAAAAAAAGGTGAAAAATAGACTATTTACCAACACATTATACAAGTCAAAGGTGAACAGTTCTCTTGAGACCTCATGCACTTGGGTTCGTGAAGAAAGTGTTTTGTTGGTGAAATATTGGACAATGTGAAAAAAGAAAATTGCTTTAAATCTTCCACGAAACGTGTTTATACTGATGACTTAAAAACTTTTAGTTTTAAAAAGCTGTGAAAATTGTTAAAAATGATAAAGTTGATGCTTACATAATCGTGCCAAGTTTTGTAAAACGAGAGTATTGTCACTTTTTTTTGTAGAATTTACATCACAGAAGTTGTTCAGCTGGGTTTCGTGCAAATTTCACTCTCATTCAATCTCAATCCCCTCTCTCTCTCTCTCTCTCTCTCTCTCTCTTCGAATCGCATATACAAACAAACACAAGTAAAATCTTTTTCTTATTTCCGGACTGTCCTCAAGCTCCAGGAACTCGCTTCATCCAAGAGTCGGGTTAACCCACTTCGGTTTTCATTTCAACCGGTGTGAAGGAGGTTCCTGTCCCCCGTACACGACGAAGACGACGAGCTTTCATCCATTGAATGGAATGAAATGCGCGCCTCACGACTCTAGAATGGACTATAGGAACGAGATACACGTACCTATATGACGCTCTCTTGAGATCCAGTTCTCAACTCCTTGCCTCAGGTGTCATCGGAGTCTCCATGGAATGGCAAATATAGCACGGGCAATGATCGTACTTGATCGTATTACTTTATTTTCCAAAGCCACATTGTTCTGCTTCATTTAACAAAACCTTCAATCATTTTAAGACAGGAAACTTCTTCAATTTACCATTTGAATCGTTTGTGTTCAATTATCCATAAACGCGTAGTATTTCCATGCAATCCATGCCAATTCAAGTTGGTCTCGTTTTAAATTGTTTTTTTTACAGAAGAAATAACGAACATATTGCCTTGAGTGTTCACTTGTTTTCAAACCTATCATTCATTTTGATTTCTTACAAAATACAAGAATAATTTTGACAGGTTTAAAACTAACCTCATTGATGTAGAAAAAAAATAACCTGAAAAAATGACAAGCAAGAAGAAGCAATCAAGTTCCGTTAAGCAAAGTAAGACTCCAGGTTCTTGGTTGGACGCCCTGGAAGCCATTACGATAAACGACGATCACTGGTGGTGCATAATGTCAATGATTGTCGAAACTGTGCCGTCACAAGCGAGGTTAATCGAACTCTTTGAGGAGGTATCCGAGAATGGTTCCCGAAGAGCAATCTACGTGCTAACATTTAAAAAGCTGATGAACAGCGTGAAAAGTTTGTCGAAAATGGAGGAGGACAAGAGTCCAGTTGCTCAGGGAGTATTTCATCAAGCGAGCAGGCTCATCGCTCGAGGTGAAAATTTGGAAGCTTGGCTCATAGCCAGACTCGTCAAGTACCTCGTTTATCGAGCGAAAATGGAAACGATGGCTAGAGCCCAAAGAGAAACGGATATCGAGCACGAGGTAGATCGGAGTATACGAGCTTTGCTCACTGCCACTAACGTGGAATCACATCGTTCGATGAAATCAGCAAAAATAAAAGATTCTGATCGCGGCTTCGAAGTTTCAGTTACACCTAAACCAAACACTAGCTTACGAAAGCGTGGTGAAGACGAAAAGAACAAAATTTACATGGATGATGCGCCAGAAAACGGTCCCCATCTGTTTATCATTCTAACCGGCTTCCGTGACCCAAATTTTCCTTTGGAGCTTATCAAAGCTGGGCTTCCTTTGATGTGTATTTTGAAGATTAAAAATCCAGCCAAAACCCTTAGTGGCCCTGATAATTCCGAAAAAAGCTTAGGCCACGAAGTCCTCAAACGTAAAAAAAGCGTCTCTCAGAAATTCATGGTAAAGGAAGAACTTACCAAATTTTGGATAAAGTTTGAAAAAAGCTTGAACGATTGGAAAACCGCAGAGACTTATTCTAATGTCATAATTCGAAACTTTTGCCCACCAGAAATGCCATCAACCGATGATCACGAAGAGGTTGAAAAATATAAGAAAGATTTATACGACAGAGTGTCTTATATTGTTTACGATCTCTATGATCTTCAGCGTCTACATGCTGAATACATCAAAAGCATGAAGCTTGTAAACATCCCCGAAGAACCACCCGGGGAATCAATTATCTACACGACAATAATGAACGCAGTTCCTCCAGAATGTTCTGTTGTCAGCGTCATATTGCAAGCCATGCTTGCTCAAGTTGAAGCCAATGTTTCAGATGAACAGCCTTCAAATCCAAGTGCTTCGGATGATGACAAAATCTTGGAATTCAATGAAGATCCATTGCTGGGAGAACAATTAAAACATAAGAACGATGAGAGGAGTTTAGTCATAGTTGATAATAATTCCAGAAATCACGAGAACCATCAACGACTCTACATTCGAGAACCTAATCTTTTGAATCGCATTGTTCCAACGAAACTATCTTCCATTCGAGGAATGAATCCAATAGTCATTCTTGAATGTGATCAGCTGTATCTGCAGACTTATCACGTTCCGCTTAGTGATGAAATACTGAAACTAGTGAAGCCCAAACCTTCGTCATTAGCTGAATTCGCTGAAAGAAGTTTCCGGGATCCCAGAGTCATTGGTTTATGGAGAAATCGTGATATTGTTACAGAAGAGATTGAAAAAAAACATCGGGACTGTTTAAAGATGGTCGCCCAGTGTTTCAGTTTTCCAGTGGATTCCAAGAGACTCATTCACTATCTTCACCTTCGATTCTTTGACAAAATGATTCACGGTCGGCTTAATCGAACTTTTACCAGCCGCGAAGATGGCGAGGTTGTGATAACGAAAAATAAAGAAGTTTATCCGCTCGCCACTCGCTTCGATCCGTTTCCACTGGCATCGAAAGACATCGAAACTGATGAAACTTTAGCATCCGGTGGTGATCCGATTTCCAATTTACTCACTTCCAGAAGCGATAGCATAATCGATTATCACGTGGCTCAAGGTGACATCCTCGGATTGCCAGAAATGTTGGGTTCTCCGAAGAATAGCCATAAAATGCTGGCTGATCTGGACCCTTCTGCGGAAACGGGGAGTGAAAAACTTGGCGAAACGAGAGAAGACAGTTCGTATCTCGAGAAGTTTATCGACGTTCGCCTACTATCTTCCAGGACTTTACTACAGGCGGTTCACGAATGCTTCCAAGAATATCAAAGCTTTTATTCCGAATACTCCGAGATCACGGACTCGATGCTTCTGTCTTTTGGTCACGTTGACAAACCACAAATATCATCCGGCGCCAAAGAAGATGAAGAAGAACGGCTCCTTTTTTACGATCATCCCAACTCTTCACAAACTTTAAGACTGGCAACGCCTGTTGGACTCAGAAACTTTAGTGAATACGTCATTCACGAGGAGAATGACTTTATTCGTGACGTTGAAAAGTTGAGATCCTCAAAAAGGTCAATGAGTGCTGGTGAATTGACGAGAAAATTGAGTAAACATAGTGACATTGGCATTCTCGAAGTAACGTCCTTTACCGAGGATGACTTTATTCTGCCAAACTCCTTAAAAGGACAGGCAAGGAGACAGAAATCCGAGTCAAAAGCGTCCGATGAAGTGGACATGGCATCCAAAAAGATTGATAGACCATCCGCCCAAAGTGATGTTAATGATAAGATGAAGAAAGACAAGTCATCTTCGAAAAAACGAAGAGGGGAAAAAAGCGTGAGCAGTATGACAATGACGGATATCCATGAGGACGCGATGACAGTGCGTAAAATGCCGTCATTGAGATATGCCCGAGACGACGAACCTTACAAATTTATAGGTTACGACATAGGCAAATTTAGGGTCCACCTTACGACCCGTAATGAAACATTCGCTTCCCCAGATGGCACTTTGGTCAAAGTCAATCAGGACGAATGGCTTTATGGCAAAAGTTTCCTCGCTATTGGCATCGATCTTCAAGGATGTTTTTTGAAAGTTGAGCGTACAATTGGTCGTCAAGGAAATCATAATCTGCCATTTCATTTGACTACGAAGAATGGAATTGTTATGGCTTTTTCTAAGGTCCCTAAATTCGAAGGTACGCAATGTATTCAACACTGTAAACCAGTGCTTCACTCAAGGCACAGTATAAAATGAATTTTTCAAATTAGTTCAATAGATTCATTCTCGCAGATTTGTTCCTAACTCTAACAAATCTTCAGAAGTGCTAAATTGCATAGGACTGAATAAATGTTGGCGAATTTCTCCAGCTTTGGATCAATTGATATGTTAAGTGGAAATGAATTCGACGGAGTTAACTCGGCAGTACTGTTTTTGTAGAAAGTTCAAATGTTGAAGAGGCGGAAAGTTGTGTTGCTTTTGAATTTGGGGCTTCGTGGCCATCCGGTTTATTAGTGGAACTCGTAAGAGGCGACAGCTTTGAGAATCCTTTCTACATCCAGCAGAGATACGTAGCGAAAGGTCCAGAGTGCGGGAACGTGTCGCGAGAGAGTTACCGAAAGTTCTTGAGGAACGGTACTGTTCTCAAGTTCTTCAGTGACAATGAGATCGAAGTGCTGCGTCCGAATAGCACGATAGTTCGATGCTTCGAGTACTCCAAGTTCTCCAGAGACTTCGGGTCTAGAAGCAAAGCCAACTTTAGCAAAGGTAAACCTTTCGATAGTAGCGATACATCATCATCAAATTGCGCGAGTTTAATACATGAGGAGCTCGGGTTATAGAAGAGTTTTTCAAAAGCCCAAGGACAAAGGATCCGGGGACGGCAACGAAAGGAAAACGGAAATCTTCTAGTCCACGAAAATCCTCAGGAATAAATGTCGATGCTGAACGCACTCGGAAACGTTCGACCGTCCCTTCAACAATCGATCCTAGCTTCGTTGAGTTGTATTTTTTATTTATTTATTTTAATTTCATTTGCGCTATAATTACACTTAGCACGAACATTTGTAATTTTCTGACTTCAAGTGCCAGCATTTTCAAAGAATAATCATTCGAAATTAATTAACCCTGTAATTATTTAGATAAATTTGTCATTTGGATGGTTCCGTGTACCAAGAAATATAACTAGAACTTCTTGGTTCAGGGAGAAATTAACCCACCGAAGGAAGATGCTGCGAGAGTCAAGATAACTCGGTACACCGCAGTCGAGCACGACGGCCGCTGCTACGAAGTCGAGAACGATGAGGTTTCTCGTGTGTACGATAGATCTCTCGTGAGAACGAGCACGGACGTTGAGGCTTCCGAGAAGTTTACACGACGCGACGATGGAACGCAGTCTGTATTGAATTCAAGAGGTGAATTGTTCGTCTCCTTTCCGGGTTAGTAACTAAATATACCCTCCTTGATTAAGTAAACAGCCGTTACAATATTACATACCGTTATTTCTAATTAAACACAACATCAAATTATATTCAATTAACGACTTTTCTAAATACTACTCGCGAGAAGCCAAAAATGCAGAAAAAGCTAAAAATTGTTTTTTTTTGACAAACGATTGAAATGAAAGATACTTTTTTTTCTACGTTTAATGTCACGATTATGCCTTCATTTATATTCGATGCTGTCGGGCTATAATTTTAATGAAATTTTTCTATTGAATGGTAAAATTAAAGACTGGAATATTAAAAAACTGGAAAGACTGGAAGATTTTCTTGTATTGCTTGTTCTTCAATGGCACGTTTGGTATCGACAGATGGTACTCGAATCATTACCGCTTATATGATTGAGGAGGAGCCATTGTTATGTGACTGGAGTGACGATGAATTCACGAGATTCTTTGCGAGTGACCTCGACGTCAATTTGAGCGAACGACAAAACGACGAAGCAATTTCATCGCGTTTGAGCAACGTGACTCGGACGGATTCGTATCGATCTGAATTTCACAGGCGAACCAATCGTGATGACAGAGTTAGGGTATTATTGTCGGACGCCTTCGTATCGGTTCTGCTGACTTGTCGTATGGAGCACGAGTGTTACGCAACAGTGGCTTACGAGCCGATAAAAAATAGTTGTTGGTTGTCGATGCCCGATCAAGTTGAGATGCAAATATCGAGGGAGGGATTCTTTGACGTTGGGGTGGGTCAGGACATTGAACTTTCGATTCGAGATAACGAATTAACATTTTCCTCCAAAATGGAGGCACACGGTCGAAGCGTGTCGATTTATAATTTACGAGAAACGGAATTGAATGACGAAGGCAATGAAAACGATGAAACATTGCTCGTCACTACTGATTCACTGGGAAATAAATTCAAGGTGAAACTTGATGGCAACGTCATTTATGACAATCACTCAACTGCAAACCCGTCGAAAAAAGCTCACAGATTTTTCGCAGTCAACCGAGACCTTATGGGCTTCGAATATTTGCACAAATCTGAACGAGATGACTGCCTTAGGAAAATCAATTTGAAAAAATCGCAATCACTTTTTATCCCCATCTTGGCAAATGGTTTACCGGAATATCGATTGTTTTTAAATCCCCTCGAACCAATTGATTTCTCCAAAAAATGGCTTCAAAAGGCAGGCTTTTTTGTTAAATGGAAAATTCAATTACGTAATGAAATTGAAAATTATCCAAGTTTATGATCCACAGGTTACGTCAATCGACAAAAGCAATCGCGACAGGATTATTTCATCACGAAGTACTTACGCTAATCCCTACGATTGGCTCTTTCCCTTTGGCAATAATGCTAAACGAACTGCCAGCGTTGCAAAATCAATTGTTAAAAGTAATAACAAAGTGTTGACCTTAAACATCTTGGAGGGAATTGCCAACGAAGGCGATCGTTTCTTGGACGAAGTAGAAAAAGCCATCGCTCGTTGTCGTCAAACCGTAACTTTTGCTTCAATTTTCACAAATTCCTGTCTTTTCCTTCAATTTATTATTTTTAGTTTTTATTATCTCGATATTATCAATTATTCTCATTCGTAGTTAGTCATTGTTGAACAAAACAGTTGCAAACTCATTTTTAATCACCGATGATTAAAGATTCATTGTGTCCTGGTAATCACTCATTACTCCCCAAATAGACAAACAACGGGTTCGATGATTATCAATCTTTCGATGATGAGTCATTAACGAGCAGTTCGACTAAAGAAATTGAAAAATGTTTGGAAAATCTGTCGCTCGGGGTCGATATGAATATTGACTCCATAGAATATCTTCGAGACTTGTCAACGAAAATAATCGAGGAAAAATCAGGTCAAATAGATGAATTATCAAAGTGCACCAAACAAAAGCAGCGGAGCCCAATGAAAACGGAAGAGATTCAGTGGTACGAGCGATGCTTGAGAGAACGAATAATCCTCCCGTATTTTAAAACTATCCAAGGTTCTTGTTTTCTGTGGATTACCAACTGCGTGGATAGAGCTCTCCAGCTCGTGGAATAATAGTGGATAAAATGGCGGAGAACGATGAGTGGAGAATACTGCAGTGGTGAAAAGTGGACAGAAATGTTTCTACCTCGGTTCACAAACTCCAAGAAATTTCCTCTTAAACACAACTATTACAAATTTCGAATATTGTGCTGTATTTTTAACATTACGAGTTTTGCCCTTGAATTAAAATCAACATTACAAATATATCGTTGAAAAAATATTCGAATTTCAATGTCGGCGAACGTTATTTCATGAGTTATAATCAGGGGATAATTGAGTGGAATTTGTTTCTTTTTTTTTTCAAATATTATCCCCAAAGACCACCTCGAGACCAATTATTTGTAATTTTCTATGAAACTGGTGAAAACTAGCCGAAGAAATATTTATCTGGAATATTGTCTGAATTTAGTCGTCGTCCAATTGTGGAATAAAAATGGTGGAACGTGGAGACACGTTATGATGACGGAGCCCTCGAGAGCATAAGGGTTGAATTTCCGCCTGCGTGATTTTAGTGAGCCAAGTACGTGACTTTGGAGATTTAGTTTGAAGAGGGTGGCAAGTTGTAAAAGCAAATGGTCGGTGATGTAAAAGCTGGAGAGAAGAGAAGGAAAAAAAAAGTCAGAGAGAAGACAGCGCCATGTTGCGAAGGTGCCAGATGTCCCGCATCTTAAGGAAACTCGTAAAATTGACCTACCGACGACGGTGCGTCATTTTCCTACTTTCTTTTCTTTTTCCCTTTTTTTTGTTCTTTTCCGGAAATACTGTTTATTCCTATATATGTATAGAATGACTTGTATGGCTCTGTGGGTCAAAGATTCTCGGATATACGAAAAGGATCGTAAAGTAGGATGAGGGTCGAAGAATGAGGGTTGAGCAAAGGTCTGTGAGAGTTAAAGAGAGAAGAGAGAAAATGAGAGTTGTTGAAACAACAGTTGTCGACGTTGCTCCACCGACCTCCAAAACTTCATGGCGAATTGTTTTAACGGGCTTCACCGCCCTTTAGTCGAGGCTAAAAGGGCGCGATCCTCGTATTCTCTTCTCTTCAATGCTTTTCAAGTATCGTACACGGCGTGTTGCCGAATTCCACTGGGACCCCATAACCATTACTTTCTCCCTGATAAAATACTTGTTAAGTCTTTCATTCGATCCCCAAACACTGTCAAAAATAACAATTGGAATCAACGTCATGTTTCTTCTCTTTTATAATTTGATATTAAAACAAATACAATAACGATCGAGTTGTTTGAACCCTGTCAGAAATACCAACCAAGTCGAGAGAAATTGGCTGGTAGTCCAAAAAAATCAGTTTTTTTTCTTAACGACGAGTGTAAAACAAAAAGAACTTTTTTTTCGAAATTTGATCCAAATTTACGGATTTATATTTTCAAAAAAGGCAGATAGTGGCTAAAATTCAATAAAAATGGAGTTCAATTGAGCGAAACTTTATAACCTGCTGAAGTTAACCGAATCTCAAATAAGTCAGCCTGACGATAAACTTTCTCGAAGATTTTGAGGTTAAAACTCGAACAATTTAACATCCATTTTCACATACGGTGAAATCTCTTGTAAGACGTAGCCTCGAAAGATGTGAATCTTACAGTTTATAGGTGCATATCCCAAGTCATGTATAATTTTCTCCTTAAGTAAGAGACCCTCGTCATGAGCTCGGCCTTGAACGAAGGGATTATGATTGCCCTAGTTAGGGATTATTACGAGCTGGTTTATGATGATACGGGTGCCTTGCAGCAGAGACTAAGGGAGACTATCAGATATTTGGGAAGGTGTAAGGGGTATGGACATAATTAATGAGCGATGGTGTCGCTGTTAGCCGGGCACGCCTGCGAGCTTGAGCAGAGTGGGAATTCTTGATAATCACAAGTGGTACAAGAACGAAGATTTATAAAAAAAAAAGAATAACAAATGGATGTTGAAACGAATGAGGACGTGTGTCAAATAAGAAAAATACAAGGAAACAAATTGATAAAGATTCGTGCTTATTTCTTTCTGTTTTTTTTTTTTTTTTTTTTTTTCAAAAAGGGATGAAAAAACCATATGATTTATACAAGATACCAAAAGAAACGGTGATTTTTCGATACACCGTATGGTGGATAGTGGCTTGTCAGGAACTA
Source organism: Campoletis sonorensis (assembly GCA_013761285.1). Taxonomy (NCBI): domain Eukaryota; kingdom Metazoa; phylum Arthropoda; class Insecta; order Hymenoptera; family Ichneumonidae; genus Campoletis; species Campoletis sonorensis. The sequence continues at coordinate 558,304 of JACEOJ010000120.1, forward strand.
GGTAGCCCCACAGGGCTTCAAAAATATAAACGTGCTTCCAGTTCATCCCCATTTAAAACGTGACGCTCTTTCATAAACGATTTCACTCACGTACTTTTGTCCTATATCATATTTCCTGACGTCCGGAGTACCCGGAAACGATGGAATATCAGTGGAAAACAAGGGACTCTGTTACGGTTGTTCTCCATTAGAAGCGCTGTCGACCGGAAGCTGGCTACGTACAAACTTTGTGACGGATCTTTGGTAGGTGTTTTGTGAATGAAGGATTTCGAAGGGTCTGTGGAATCAAAAAGGTTAGAAGAGGAGTTCGAGAGGGAGGAGGAGGAGAAATGATGGGAGCCTCTTGCTAAAGGACCATCCTCGCAGGAGCTCCAGTGGAACATTCGCATGTCCACTCTCTTGCCGCTAAAGTTTAATGATCCAAGACAGTTAAGCATCGCTCAAAGCTGTAATCTTAAATGGCGTATAACACGTATACGCGAATATCCTTAGACGAAAAATAAAGTGACGGAGCTTTCCAAGCCATCGAACTAGTGTCAGAGAGGGTCGATTTGTTACTGTGAAATTTATCTGATCGTCTAATCTATGGGTAGGACAAATAGTTGTCCTGGCTTGAAATCCTTGGCTCATCCCTCTTGCTGAAACTTGTGAAGCACACAGAGACACTCTACGTATGAAAATAAACGCACACACCCACACACACATCTGCTATTGAAGGAGAGGCTTACAGATCTTTGCCCCAGAGAGAAAACACAGATCCGTTAAGGTATATCGGTTCGGCGTTATTGGACAAAAGTTGCGACGTCGGTTTTGGCTGTAGCGAGATTTGATATATCGGGGCGTATGGCTTCGGGATAACCCGAGTATTCTACGCGACGGGCCATTTCTCAGCACCCTCTGTAGCTGCGGATCGTTTCACTGGGTTATGCCGTGTGCCAGTGTGTTGTACCATCCTCGTACTTCGTTTCTATTTCTCCTTTACCCTCCTGCTCCTCCTCATCCTTCTTCTTCTTCTTCTTCTTCCTCTCCTCTTTCCCATTACCCTCTTCTTTCCTTCTCTCTCACATTCCGCGGCACCCCGGAAACTATACGTAATGCCTATCGTATAACTATGAAGAAATATAGACATAAAGAGTCCTACCGTGCGCTATGCTTCCAAATATATCAACTCCATGCCACAGCAGTCCCGGTCTCGTGCGCTTGCACCAATGCCGATGGAAAATCTATCTGATCAGAACTTCCGGTTCGAATAAGGATGGCTAATGCATTATAAAATATCGATATTGCTCTTCTGCAATATTCTGAGCTGGGAAAGCGTGGAATAAGAGAGAATGAGAGAAAGAAAGAGAGAGAGAGAAAGAGAGAAAAATATCTAACTGCCATTTCTCATGCTTCTCTTTATTGATGATATCTTGAGTTCAGGTTTATCCACTTTTTTGTCAATATTATTCACGAAGTTATCATAAATTTCCGAGTATTATACATCAATCGTAAATACTAACACAGATTCGAGCATTTTATCTTAGGCAAAAAAAAATGATAACAAAAGAATAAAAATAACACAATGCTTCAGGATAAATAAAAAAAAACGTTGGAAGAAAAATATTTGATATGGAAAAACATCTCCGGCTGGCGTATTTGGCGAGTTTTTTTTTAATCAACAGTTCGATTTTGTTGAAATCGAATGAAGATGTTGAAAAAAAAAAACGATTATTGTTTTTCCACATTGATTTGCTTTTTTGTTCTGTATTTATATTCGTTCACAGAGATTATTGTATATTTAGTAATATATATAAACATGTCTTTGTCTTTTAACATGCTCTTGTTCCTAATGAACGCTTGGAGGGCTGTTCTTCAGCTGGCAGCAGCCCTCGCGGATCTGCCACCACCTCACTACGTGCTTCCTCGTTAATTTCCCGTTAACGTAATTAGTTCTCCCCGTTGACGTACGAATCGTTCACACTTCCGAGCCTCTGTTCCTCCACTGAAACGAGGTCCTTCGACTATACCTCTGGGAGATTATGGGGGCAATCCTCGAAACATTGAGGTATGCGTCAGAGCGATGAGCGTGGAGAGCGTCGAGGTTCTTCGCCGAAACATGTTCAACGCGTTGATCACGTGCCTCTAATTACGGCAGGCCATTTTAAATACGCCCAGCTAATTTATTTCATTTTTTAGTCACTCTGGAATGAAAATTCGATCGAAAGTGCAATTTACGTTTTTATGTTGCAATCGTTCTCTAATCTCATTTTAATTTGTCACAGATTTTTCATCCGATCAAGATTTAAGTTCAAATGGCTGCTGGGTTCCCAAAACCATCTTTTTGAGCAGCGCGAAGAAGCGCTCCTCAAAAACAAATGGAACATTTTTCTCGTTGCCCTTGGAATCATGTTTAATTTGAATTTAAATGATTTTTAATCAAATTCATTTCTACATAATTTACTTGATATTATTGCAACGATATTCTGTCCCGAGTGAATATCCCTTGGACGTTTAATGCAACTACACTATAGTCGATAATGAGAATCAAACATAACCCGCAACCACCAGTTTTCCAATTTTCCCATCCACCTTCCGGTCTTGCGAAGCACAGTTTCAAAGTTCATATACGAGTGCAAGCATGGCTAAAACAATTACTAAGTAGATTAACGCTGTTATCACGATTCGATTAGATATCGATCGGTTCGCGAAGCTAAACATCAAAACCACTTGCACAAACCCTTGCGACCTATTCGCTTCCTATCATTTTACAAATTTTAGAAGCTTCACGACCATAATTGTTGTTCCACTAACCGCATTCTATAATATTTCGCCTGAAATAATGCTCGATCAAAATTTAATTGTTCGCCCCAACATAATAATGAAATAACATTATAAATGTCGCATAGAAGAGGAAAAGTAATTAATTAACGTTCGCGTGAAACGAGAAAACTAATAGGCACCTAGATCGCTGAATTGGAAAAAAAAAAACAGTTCATTACATTGCAATTAATTGATCATTAGTTGAATCAATGATAAAATTAAAATTTTGGGTTTTCCGTATTTCTTAATCATCGAGAAATCTATAGTTTTGTACGACGTTGAATTCTGGAATGCTTTTTATTTTTTCACCAACGTATGAAAACGCCCAGCTCTAGTTTCAAGACCGAGTTTCCGGAACATCTGCTGATTCTACCAAAGAATGATACGAGGCATGATCATATACGGCGAACACGAAGAATTTAACACGTGACTTTTCACCTCGATGAGGAGGACATAGTGAGAGATTATACGAAGGATCTTGTTCTCTCGTAAATTATTCCTCGCACTCGGAAATGGGCGAGCGGAGGAGAAGAAAATCGAGAGGTTATTCGTAACGGAGGAAGGAGAACTCGAAACCGCGTGGAATTCTTGTACACAGGATGCGTGCGGCTTGGTAGAATTCGATCGATGAATGGAAAGCTGCTTTAAGTGTGCCGTTGTTACGCTGCCACTTCGGAGGAATTCTTAGAGCCGGAAACGTATACAGGATATTAAAAAAATGATAGTCAAAACTGTGAAACTTTAGTCAGACGATTTTTCAAAAATTTCAAGATCGAACGTCATTTCGATGAGATTTCCCAAATATTTCTGAGCCCCGTTCACTGAAGTTTTTTTTAAATTAATTTGTCAACTTTTATTGAAGGAACTTTTCTCAGCGTAATGGGCAAAAATTTGAAAACTTTCATCATTTTTTTCCCAATCAATGAAATTCGCGAACCAGTTCGTTTTTTTTTTAAATTATTGGTCCCATCGCTTTTAGAAAGTCCTGTAGACTTGCACATGAATGTAAATAGCAAAGGTGGAGAACGAAAGAGAGAATGATGTACGAACAGTTGGAATCCTCCTTCCCCTTTGCATTCTGGGAGTATTTGGAGCACGCAAGACCGTAACAACCATTTCGTGTAACTAACGAGTCTTCAGTACCGAGGAGTTTAGTTGGATATGGATCAGATGGTGGGCTAAACATACGAATATCATCCGTGAAATTCAAACGGAAGAGGGTCGAAGACTATAGGCCGAAGAAGATCCAAGTGGCTTCTCTTGTTCTGCCACAATTAAGGCTCGTTCATTTCTACGCGTTGCAACGGAGCTCCATTAATAATCATAGCTTCAAGATCCCTATCATTTCATGGCTGTTTCGCTGCGCCGTCTAATACACTCGCTTGGGCTGACAACTAAATTTTGTTGTGGGAAACAAATCAAAGTTCTTTCAAACAGAATATTTATAAATTGACGAAAATTACGTTGTAAACAAGACTTTCAGATTTTCCGCTGTTCCGTGATGGAAAATTTATAGCAACTCCGATTCAAATAGAATCCCTCAATAAATATTAATTACTCAATAAATCCGGATGATTTTTATGGAGTTTTTTAACTCCCTACTCGTCTAATTGATATTTATAATTGGCACAAATTTATTATCAATGTACTCTGTTTGTTTTATTCTATATTTGGAGTAAATTGATATGCACTTCATAAAGTCTACATACAAATTAATAAATCCATTCACATTTCAAACAACAAACGAATAATCCAACATTCACATCTTTGAATCAACTATTTGTTTTTGTAAATAAAGTCGGATGAAATTAAATTGGGATTTCAATTAGTATACATTCGGTCAGTCTTTGTATGGCATCCAGTTCGACAGAACGATTTAACTGCTGTAATGCATGACATACTTTTTTTTCAACGAAATGATAAAAAAAAAAAAATGATTTTTGATATTAAGGTCATTTTTTTAATATAGCAAATCTTGCTTTTAACAATTTTAATAAAGAAGTAAAAAGAACGCATTATTTCAATTATTCGAAAAATGTCTGTACAAACGTATGCAAAAGATTTTCTTATGATCCACAGAAATAATTCGTGATTCACATACTCTTCCCTTCCTCCGTTCCATCATGTATTTTGAAATGTGTATAAACTCCTTCCATAAGTTGATGAAAAGCTGCTGCAACTCTCAAACGGACGCGAATGTAATATTATGAATCCTTTTACTCGTTTAGGCTGTACTTAATTAATTAATTTCCAATGAAAATACTCACTCTTCAAAATGTTTATATGTAAGTTGAAAATTTTTGAACAAAACTGCTGGTTAATCAGCTCGAGTACTTCTTGAAATGCTCTTCCAAGTCACGGGGCAAGTTTTATATCAAAGACCAAATGTCTACTTTATATTATCCCGTAAAATATCTCCAGAGTATCTGAAAGTTAAGATGCCCATCGAAAAATTTTAATCATGCAATAAATTCCTCATATATCGTCATTTTTTTTTTTTTTTTTCTTTTCAATCGACACAACTTATTCATTTTTTTCTTTATGGGAGTGCTTCTTCAGTGAGTTGAAAGTGAACTTTTCTAGCGATGTAATAGAAGTATAGGCGGGGATGTTCGTAGCTGGCAATAAAAATCGATCCCGCGAACGATTCGCAGAGTTAACGACGAAGCGAGTGGGTGAACATCGGGGATGAAGCAGACTGGGTAGATTATATCCATGGCATAGCACGAAGCCAGATGTATGGAGGATATCGAGACGGAATCGAGCTCGTAGACTTTAGGAGGATGTTACGGGAGAAGCAGCATATGCAATGGTACGCGCCAGAGTATCGAGACAGCGATAAAGAGATATCGAGCGTGGCCCACCTAAAATACAACCAGGCATTCGTGCAACTTCCGGCCTGCCACACCAGCCAAAAGAAAAAAAGGGGCAAAAAAAATTACAGGAATTTTCTCGTCTTATTGCGCATAAAAAATACGGGGATTTATCATTGGTTACATTTTAGAAAACCCGAAAGAAATAAACAACTTTCTTGTTTGATGAAGAGTATAAAATTTTGCGAGTGAAATGAGTCACTGGGGATGAAAGAGAAGAAAAAAAATTGTCGAGGATGCTTTCGATTTCTAATGTTATTGAAAATAACAATTTTTCTTAAGCTCCGATCATATTTCTCGTCAAAGCGAAGCCCAAGAATCAAAACAAACATTTCGTACCAATGTTTTTAATGCGTTTTTAATGCGAGATGGAAGTAAAAACATCATAATGTTTGAATTTTTGATAAAAACTCTTCGGATTAAGAGTTTTCCATGTGTTTTCATGAATTTCCTTATTACCTACACCATTACCTTTTATTTCATACCATTTCTTCATTATTATGGATGTAGGGAGATTGTGAGAGGTATTTGATGCATTAGCTCAGTTGTGGTCCGGACGGTGCTTCGTCCTGCCAGCATCAACTTGATGAGTGTAAGAAGACGAGGAATCTGCAGTTTTCGGTCCTTGGCTTGATGAATATTAATGAGTGTGGCATATGTAGGTACGTGAGTGTTTGCTCACGTACACGAACAAAGGAGCACCACGAAGCTTTAGTTCCGGTTTGTTCAGTGTGCAGACTTTTGATGAGTACAAACGATCTGGTTACAGGAGTATTAGTGTACGCTCAAATCTTCACTTTTCTCTGGGAACAAAGTGACGAAAGAAGAGCAAAGAAAATGAGGAGAAATAAAGATGAGACGTTTTAAGGCATCGTTGATGAATGGCAAGTGATTAATTCACTCCGACGCAGCGTCTATTCTCGAAATGGTAACCACGTATTGGTCTGTTTACGTCGTGGCCTAGTGCGCCAACATTTAATTTGTGATAGCATGGAAAAAAGTGATAAAAAAGGGAAGAAAGTGGTTTGAATTTGTTTTCGTGGTAAACCTCGAGGGGATCTGTTCTCAGATATCGGGAGGATCGAATTGAAAAGCCTGTTTTTTGTGTAGCTGAAAGGTTTAATTTTAGATTTACGGGGAAAAGCTGCGAAAAGAAGTTTTCAGTCTTCCCTACAAACGAAATGGAAATCTCGTGGAATGATAACAAACTTTTATTATTGTGGGTGATTTCATACGAGTTTTGCATTTGGAAAACAAGGCACGTTTTAAATTCCGGCACAACAGTTGTTTTTTTTTTCTCTTAATTTTATTTTTTCTTAGATTTTGAAACAAACGAGCTCCATTGAGATACTCAAATTTCTACTTGCATTCCGGTGACCTTTTTGTCTATCTTCTTGTTCGTTCTCGATTTCGCTCGCTACGACTCCGTGTTTTTTTGTCTTCGTCTTCTTGCTCACTGTCTTTCTCTCTATCTCTCCGTCTCTCTCGTTCTTACTTGGGAACCTTGCGTCAGGAGATCCGGAAGCAATAAAGTCCGAGTGAACTAAATGAAATTCTTATCTAGATCGAGCCTCGGCAGTCCTCCAGTGGCGAATCTTCTTCTTCTTCTTCTTTTTCTTCTCTGCTCGTGGTACACGGACAGGAAAAAGAAAAAAAATGGAAAAAGCAGTTGAAAAGGGGTTGAGGATGAGGTTTGTTAGAAGGAGAAAGCAAGGGAACGAGGAAGAGGAAGTGAGAGACTGATCCAACTCTCCCAACAGCCAACTCAACTTCCTCAGCGTATCGACAGAGCTCCAACTCTCTCTTACTCTCTACGGTGAAAAACTCTCGTAGTAATGTGAACCTATCACCCATGGTCCAAGTGAATACCAACCGCGACAACGCTCGGGGGCATACACGAGGACGAAAAGGACATGGAATTTACGCATTCAACTTTCCGAGTGTTTAAAAAAGCGATTAACTGATTCCCGATCTCTTTTCCCCCAGCCATCGATACCTTATCACTGTTTCCTTCTTTTTCTTCTCGAGAACCTATCCGTCCATCATTTCATTGCAGAGTCATTACGATATGTTTCGTCGCAATTCGAATAAATCATTCGTAAGGTTCAAGAATGTCGAACCTTACGAATATACAAAAATCGAGATTGACTTGCTGTGGATTCACTGATAACTACAAATTTGCTGCTTTTTTTTAGAAGCAGCAAATAGAAAAAGAAAGAACTTGTTAAGGTCAGTAATTTTATCAACATGATGTTTTTCGTTACGCTGGCCAACTGTGTTCAATTCTCTGCTCGATGAATTTTTATTTTAATGAAATTTTCATTGATGAAACTTCTATAGAATTATTTATTAACCCAACTATTTGGAAGGTGTAAAGAAGATCTCATAGTTGAACATGTGATGAAAACAAATAAAATGAGAACGTACAGAAAAAAATGTTGTAATTAAAATGAACAATGAGGATTTTATATATGAGAATATTGTGACTCGATAAACTGGGATGAAATAAAAGGTTATTAAAATCAACTCAATTTAGATTTCTCGGAAAAATGCCGGTGCCATAGTATTCTGGAAATTAAATATTGATAGGAATTACATTATCGAATGGAAAAGCTCGTGAACGATGTAGTGAAAAATGAAGCAAAACTCATTCGTGGAAAAAATCATTACAAAGGATTGCCAGTTTCAATTTACCTCGTTTTTTTTATGAACACGTGGATAAAAAATTTCGCGAGCGCGTTCTACGTACCCTCGTTTAATGAAAATGGATGATCATCAAGCAAAAACCACTAGTCGAACAGGAATTTGGGCTGTAGAATTTCTCCTCGAGGTTTTGGCTTCTTGCTCCACTTTCCTATGATCGTAACGACTATCGGGAACGCCCGTTTTGATGGTCGTTTTACCACTTCCATTTTCGGTGTGTGACTAGTTGGCAATATTAAACTTTTGAGAAAATCGTTCAACGTTAGAGGCGTGCTTTTTCCACCTTTGCACTCGACCCAATGTTTCCCCTTCCAATTCACACAAATACATAAAGTTACTGAGACCTCGTGTTTGTGTAGATGTGTGGTCGAGTTTCGTTGAATAGCTGCGATTATTTCGGCGTTCACGCCAAGTGATAAAGCCACGGGTAACCACCCTCGTAAACGTTCGAACGTGTGCCCTTCGTCCAGCTTTTCTCATATAGTCACGCAATATACGTTTATATTTTACATACACTACGTGCTAACTCGTCCACATATTTAAGTACGTACAGGGTGTGTCCTTCAAAAGTTTCTTCAACATCGTGAGCTCAAATTCTCCACCAAATTCCAGACTCAATGATTAAAGGCTTAGAAACTGACTGGGAACGGTCAGAAAGTTCGCTTTTTCAACTTTTTTTTTAATTAGTTAGTGTCACTCTTGATATGAAATTTCTAACAATTTTCCAGGAACAGAGAACATGTTGCAGCGCTTGAGAAAAAAATTGGCTCAATTTTTTCAATTTCTTGGTTCAATTAATTGAAAAAAAAACTTATCGTTCCACTCTAATTCACAAGAAAATGTAATTAACAAAAAATCGTCTAAATGGACACATTTTGTCCGTATAAAAAAATTATTAAAATTGCTCCATCCTTTCCACCCCCAGTTGCACGTGAGTCCCGAAGTCGTTTTTCGATTGGATTTTCCCAACAAGTTTAATAAAAGTTGAAAGTTTAGTGTTGAATTGAACTGATAAAAAAAATTGTAGAAAAGAAATTTTAATCAATAATCGATGTTCGACTATTGGATTAAAAATCAACTGTTTCTAAAATCTCTGCGCCGAGCCACCCTGTACATGTATTAAAAGGAATGAAAATTTGGGTACTCTGAGCCACGGATTTCGGAGCACACGAACCGTAACCAAAGCATCTCAGTGGGAGGGCTGAGCGATAAACATGCACACATTGATGCAGAAATTAAATGCAGTAACGTATATATGTATATATTGCAAGAAGGACGAGAATACAGGGTCTAGATTGGGTACCATGTTGGGTCCTGGTGTTGGCCTGTATGCAAAGTTCTTGTCGGGATTTGTGGGCGAGTCGAAAGCCTCAAACTGCTCACACGTACACACGATCATCTCTTTTTAACCCGTCAAGGGTGGCGAACCAAGTCAAAAGCTTGGAGCCAGAGAAAGAGGAAGAGGAAAGGAGACAAAACGATAAGACATCAGGACGGAGGAGTTGATGGCACTCTCCAACCAACTTTCCTTCGAAGCTACAAAATCTTTCTTCTCCATTCGTTCTTTGAAGACAATTTATATATAGACACAAAATATATCTACGTATACCACAAAGATTTTCAAACTGTTTGATGTGAAAAAGGAGAGTATACGAAATGAAAGTATCTTCAAAAGAAGTTGCATATCGTATAAGAAATAACTTATTCATATGTTTATATATGCGACCATCGATAAATCTTTCTGAACCTTTCAAGTATCTCGACAGATTTGTTTTGATCCCACACGATGGTTGCTTTTTTTTTAATCGCTTTTATATTCCTGTAAAAAAAATGATTCACATAAGAATTTCATCAATCATCATGGACTTTGAAAATTTGTGAGACAATCAAAATTACTGTAACATTTATCGTCAAAGTAATTTTGGTCTTTTTTTGTCTTGATTTAATTATTATTTATTTATAATATTTATCTTGATTTAATGATTTAATTGACAAGGAAATGATTGCGTCACGGTTTCAAATATGAAATTGCACAATCGTCTAAAAAGATAAACAGAAAAGACGAAGATGGATAAAAAGATTGAAAGGATTTACCTGTCGAAGAGAGAAAAAAAAAGGTTGACTGCACAGAGGCTGCGACGATTGACGGCAAAAGTGGAAAACTCCAGTTAGCTCGAGGTCTCGAAACTTTTCAAATATTCGTATATACACGGGTATCAAAGACCGTAACGACTTAGCCCGTCAACGCCACACTGTCGAACAATATATCTCGAAGACTATCAAAGACTCGGAAAATTTTATACGACAGGGTCTAGGAAGCTGGGCGACTTTGGATGCGCCCAGTTTACTACCACGAGCTTGGTCACAGTATTTGGCGTGTTGGAGGCGCGATATTTGGTAGATTGTGAAAGTCTTGGAAGCCCGCTAGCTGAGGAAGTCAGTGTCCACATGTGCATGATGGATAGTTTCTTGGCTCGCCAACAAAATTCAAGAAGTGGTTGACTTTTAATGGAAAATGCTACCAAGACGCGGAGACACCTGGGCTGCATTCAACACATATGTAAATCTATTCGAATATACAGGCTGTCGTTAAAAGTGTGGTTTTAAATACATCGAAAGGATAGATGTGAAGATTTCGAGGAGAAAACTCTTCTGAAGCTTTTTTCTCGGACGTACGGTTGATGAGATATTCACTAAAGTAAACGAGGGCCTATCGGGGCTTCGATTAAAAAAGTAGGCGTGGCGCTGCGTAGTTCGATCGAGGCTCTTTCCCGGGGCCACTGGGGCGGAGCGGGACTTCCCTTACTCCCGAGCTTTTTAACCAGCGCAACGGATTGGCTTTCACTTATTAATTGATATCTCATTAAGGAGCCAATTAATAGAAAAACTGATGAGGACTTTTTTCATCAGAATTTCATGGTTTACCTGCTCCGTAAACTCGCGGTGCATACTTGAGCGCACACGGTACATATATTGAAAACGATAGCCGCTATCTTTTCCATGTATAAACGAATGTGATTGTGTACATACGAAGAACACACGTGCGAGCGAAAGAATAAGACTGAGAAAACGAAGTGAGAAAGGGACGAGTGGCTGATACCGTATTCCAGCCACGTCCTGCGTCGAGGGAAGCATCTGCGTGGTTCGTGAAGAAAGAACCAACGAACAAAAAAAAACGAAAAAAAAAAGTGAAAAAGTATAAGAAAAAAATAAGGATATCACGCGCGACTCTCGAGAAGCGATAAGAGGCGACCGATGTCACGCTTCTTTTGACTATTCCTTGGCATCCCTCAGATCACGAAGAGATCAAGGGTCCGATATGACGAATGGTCGATAGCTGGTCCCCTGTTTCAGACTTAAAGGTATTATTTTTTTTTTACGCTTCACAGTTCCCTGAACCTACTCAAAGTCGCACCCCAAACAGCAGCGACTTAATTTCCCATTTTTTAACAATTCCTTCGCGTACAACGATGGGGTGGCTACAGAAGAATGAAAAAGTGTGCAATAAAATGACACACTGGTTATCATTGGAAGCAACGACATTATTTAGGTTCCGATATCAATTTCTCTCGTGGCTTGATTCATTTTTGAAAAAACTTTCACATTTTCGAAAGTACTTTTTTTCTCGAAGATCCTGACCTGCACTGGAAAACATTCATTAGTGAAATTGCGTCTCGTTTTTACTTAAAAAAGAACTAGAAGCTATTCATTCATAAAAATGTGAATTTTCATTAAAAGTTTTAACTCAAGGTTTTTTACGTAATTGGAAAGAAAATATATTCTATGAGATAATAAAACATTCTCACTGACTTCGAAAAGATATATGAAAAAGCTTTAGAATCGTCGGCACAAAGATCCACAGGATTTTTTTATTTATTTTTTCTCTTTTCAAAGTTTTTTCTCAGTACAGCGAGTACCGGAAGTACACACAATTGTATAAAACATGGGTCATATTTTCCTACTGATATAAAAGCGCCGGGATTTAAAATCGTGCTTCGGTCCTCGTGTGTTGTTTCTCTCGTGAAATATACACATTTTGGAGAAAACACACATTTTTTGCTAGGACTTGGACACGAGATCGGAGACATTCGACTCTCCTATATTTTGTCAGGAGTTGCTTTATCTTATTTTTGTATTTTTTTTTTGTATTTTTTTTTTTTATACAGGCAAAGAACTACTGGCAACGTAGATTCTCGTGAAATACTAGAAAAATGTTAGTTCATCTGCAGGGCTCAGTAAAATTAACTCTGTTCATACTGCAAAGGAATTTTTGTTTTTAAAAACTCATCAAGGGCCTCGATGTAGCTAAAGATATGAAAAATAGCTTTTCACTACGTTTTCTTTGTTGAAAAAGACACATTTTCGCCAATGAAAGTGAAATATTCGTTTTAAAAAGCAAAATCAGTTGAGCTGTGCTTATAGTTTTTGGGAAATCTTTCAATGGACTCAGCAGTAAGCCAGTGTCTCCCGATCAGTGACTGACGTTTGGATAATAAGTAACGTCACTTGCAGACGTTGGTTGACCGGAAGTCCGGATGGTGAGCTGGGTTCGACGAGGCAGGTGGTCACCTTAGAGTTGACTCCAAGGTGGCTACTGTTTGTTATCGATGACCTTCGACATTGGATTATTCGCAATCAAAGTCTCTTTAAGTTCAATAATCTCGAAACTTAATTATCATCATTAAATTCTAAATTAAATTAAAGTCGAATGAACAAAACAAATGAATAGAAAAACAGTGAAGAATCGAGCAACATTTTTGACGCTTGGCTGTCACTAAAAAGACGATGTTTTTTCAGAACTATCTGTCCTCTGGTTGCAAATGTTTCGCAATCAATCTGAAAATTGGTTAAAAATTGACAAACCCATTGATCCAGACTTAAACCCATCGTTGGGTACCAAAAGTCATCGTTTATCTCCGTGGCTCGAATGAATCATCAGCAAAACTTTCATTGAAATATATTTTCATCCGCGTCTATATGCAAATAAAAGATGTTAACGATACATGTATATTGAAACCTGTGTCTCAATTTGTTTCAATATCCTCTACTGATATCGCATGGATTTTCTGTCGAACGTTTTGGATATTAATTTGACTGGGATTGCGAGTGAGTCTACGGACAGAAGCTCCACGAGAGGATCCCCGTTCGAAGCGTATCACTGTGACACGTATCGTGATGTATAGCGTCCATTTGAATCGTTGCTTTCCATCTTCCGTGGAATATAGTACGTAGGCAACGAGTCGGGACTTTTCTGGTAAAATACTGAAGCCTTGAGTAACGGAAAAATAAAAATAACAGCAATATCTAAAACTATACGAGACTATTTCTCTTCTTTCAAAATGAATCGACAATCTCAGAAAATTGTGGATGCACTAAGAGAAAATGTAACGAATAACCAATTAAATGAATCAAAATTGTCAATAAATATCATTGAAAAAAATATATTTTATAACAATTACTACCATTTTATCTACGACTCCAATTTTGAGGAAAATTTTTATCATTATTTGCAGGAAAATTGATTAGAAATTCATTTAGATCGAGAAAAAGGGATAAAAAGTTGAAATTTCACTTGAAATTCCTCATGTTTCTTATAATTATGCATTCATCGTGTAGTGTATAGATGCAGAGACATATATAAATGCCTGACTGCATCTGGCACACGCATAACAGATTCGTAAACCGTGATGCGCATCAGGTTCCCGCGATTCAAGCCACGTTCAAGTGACGTATTGAACTATTGGAAACCAGCTGGGCGTTTGCTGTCTCCGGAGACGCCAGGAGTCGGATAATCGTATATTGGTCACAGGAGAATCATAGGCATGCATACGGGTTTACTATGCGATGGGAGAGATCCCAAGAACGACACGATCCAGGTCCATTGATCTATTGATCAAGCTCAGTGTTCCTCGACTAATGGCATTTAACATTTAACATGACTTATCCAATGAATAATCATCGATTCGGATGGAATAACGATGCACGCTATTTCAAAGCAATTATCATCGAGAAAAAATGGTACACGAGACTCGTGGAATTTATTGGATGACATTTCAAGGCAAACCAATGTTAAAACATGAAGCGTTTGAAACGAAATTCAGTACAAATTGATATATAGACTGGTTTTTCTATAAAACTTAAAGCTCTGAAGCTCTGATTGCTTAACATGAGTTTGAAATAAACATTATTTATTATTGGCCTTCATGGTAAATGAAAATCGATCATTTTGCATTAGAAAAATCATCAGATTTACGAGAAATCGTCCCCTAGTCAAATTTTCAAAAATATAATTTGATCAACGAATCATTTTTATGAATCTTGACAAATTCAACGATTTATTGCGTCTAAGTTGATTATTCTTTCTTTATACATCCTAATTCCCTTTTCTTCGAGTCGAAAGAGAAAGACGATATAATTCTGGAGCGTTTGAGGCAGAATCGAGCCAGCCGCAGTGTACTAATCTCAACGAGCATAGGCGCATAATAAATCTTACCCTTTTCAAGCACATGAGCTTGGCGTTGAAAAAAAAGGGTGAGAAAGAAGACATACAGAAAGAGAAAGAGAGATAAAGAAAGAGAGAGAGAGAGAGAGAGAGAGAAATGTAGAGGAAAAGCAGGACGAAGCGGAAACCTTCTATATAGTTTCTTTCGTTCCTTTCAGCTTTTTCTTTCGTTTCCTTCCTCGTAATTCTTGTGGAAGGTTACGGGGAGCTCAAGATTTCTTGTACAGCGTTTAACTGTGCAATACAAGGAAAAGCCCCCGTGCGACGAATGAAATACTCACTGAGGAATACTTCCACGGATAGATATACGCAAAGAAAGGTGGCAGGTTTGCAGAAAGAATAAAGTGGACGTGAGCGAAGGAGGAGCCAAAAAAAAAAAAAAAAACGAAGTAGATGTGGATTCTGTGGAAGATCTAAAAAAGAACAATATTGTAAGGGCCAAAGATAAAGAGACCCTCAGCTGCCTACCGCAGCCAGATCGTCCAAAAATGTCTCCTGGATTTTAAACGTCACTCGCACTTTTCCACCTCTTTCAATACATGAAACACCAACGAAATTTTTCGTTCCATCCTTCCCCACCTTTTACATTTCATAAAAATTCTTTTAAAAAGTCCCTCGTTCTCTTTAGTTCTATTTATTCAACGGCCTCGCATTACAAATTGAGACTTTTGATAAAAAGTTTGATAAAGAACAATTTTTAATTTGACTATTTATTCATACGTCGTATATTCGCTGCTAATGAATAATGTCTTTTAATACTTTTATTTTATTTATAAATATCCCAGAAATCGTGTACAACAAAAAACCTGGTATTTCCCACTGAAATAGTAGCTTAATAATTTTTAAAGACTGCAAGAAAATGAATGGGACAACGTAAATCTCGCTATGGTTGAAAGGGTTCATAAACATAAGCCTCCAGGAAGATATACACATCGAGAATCCACATAAAAACTACGAATGACTTGTCATAATAATTTATGAATGACATTTTTTCTTTTTTTTCCTATCTATATATTATTCATACAGACTTTACACCGAGAACTTTCTCAAATATGCACTCCATTACTGGACCAGTGGTTCAGCAGTCGAGGTTCAAGCTAGTCATCTCTTCTATTGTTAGAAAGGACTCCGGGCATATAAAGCAGTGCCATGCACTAGGACAACGAACGGAGAACAGCCAGCTTTAAATTCTATGCATGAATTTATAACCCAAAGCTCGAGTTTTCGTTACGCATATAGTTCATCCCATCGCTTATATTTATCTATAGTTGCGAAATTCAAGAACAATAAATCTTGCAAATTCAATCACACATGTGGTTGCAGATTAAATATTTTATTTTTATTGCACAAAGGTTCGACATGTTGCCACCTAATGTTTTGTTAAAACGAACTCCTTCAGAGTAGGTGAAAAGTTCCTTTGATTTCGCGGACATTGTGTTTTTCATGAATTCAAGTTCTTTCGAAATAAATTTATCGATATCATTTGATAACTATTGAGGTTTAATAATCGTGAAGATGAACGAAAACCATAATTAGGATTGTCACAAAAATTTAATTGGATCAGAAGCAAATTTTCTCTCGGATTCAGTGGTCAAAACTGATAAAAAGAATAAAAGGAGAAAAATGAAGTAAATCAACATTCTGTTCTTCGGTAGGTTGCATCGCCAGTGTTGATAAACTTTTCATACGTTGAGTAATCACATCGACTTTGAGTTACCGGTAGAAAAAGAGAGATGCTGTTGGTAATTTTAATGAAATTCAGATACTCAGCAAATAACCCTGACTTCCGTAACATTTTTAAATATAAATGGACGTTGGTTTGAGTGGAAAAAAATGTTTGACTCCACGTGCTAAAAGCAATGACATTCCAGAAGCTTATTTTCGTTTCAAGAATGCAGCACTCGTCGAGGAAAAGTATGTTTTACGACCGCTTAATAAATTGTACCGGAATCTGATTAAAGGATTTGGAGGAGCCCTTGAGTAGCAATCTTTTCATTTATCCTTTTGATGGATAGTTTTATTGTTCGAATGTATCCTACTTTTTTTATGTTGTTTCCTCGTGGATCTTGACTGTAGAAATCGAGCTTTTTGTATCGTTGAATGAGCTCAAAACGCATGAAATATTTTTATGACAAAGGTACGAAGGGGATTGAAGCGTGTGTGATGAATGGACGCAGTTGATCTTATTTCTTAAGCCCAGACGTAGAGAACAGTCCCATATTATGGGGTGGTCGATCTGGACGTTGTTGGGTAACTGTTTCATCACTTTCAGGGGTTTTCTGAAGCTGTAAGCCATCGTCCTTCAAGAAAAAAGCGCATTCTCTATCCTGTCTTTGATTTTTCTATTTCTTTCTATTTCTCTCTCTCTCTCTTTCTCGCTCTCTCTGGCTCGCTCTCTGATTTTTTATTCTCCTCTCTATTCCTCTTCGGCTTCTTCTCTGTCTTTTGTTCCTGGTTCCTACCTCTGTTTTGCCCTCTTACAACAAGGAACGAGGGTTGTGAATGCTGGAGGGAAAGCCAAGGGTCCATAAAACGATGATGAAGGGGCTGGGTAAGCGTGATTACATGCGTACAACCACGAGTGAGTCTTTTTATCACTCTGCGGCTTTATCCATAAGTGTACCGATCGTCCAAACTCGCATCAGTATCCAACATGATTCTTACTTTTTTTTTCTTCATATTTATGAATTTATTTCAGGTAACAAATAAATTGACAGGCTTAATGTAGAGCTCGGAGAATGAATAAATTCTGAATAAGAAATTCTAAGCAGTAAAAATCATCCAGATTCGGTTTAAATGTTTTTTTTCCCTCCAAATTCCTTACAAAAATAATAACGAATTCTTTTCACCGACTGAAAGTATATGGTAATTATGAGAAAAGTAATGAATATTCATAAAAACCATCGTGCTGAATAAAAATCCACGAAAATACAGCTTTTTTAATCTGTCAAGATTAACACGTTTGGTTTTTTTTTCCTTTTTCAATGTAAATATTCCACGTAATTATGATCGAAAGTTTTTCATGCAAAAGCATTTGTATTGTAACTTGCTTCTAAACAAATAATTCATAATTAATTTCATAACTTTATTCAACCGAGACCAGAATTACGTTATTAGGAGAACGGTATTTTTATTTTTTAAAAGCCTCGTTGTAGAGGCCAAAGAAAATGCACATTCTCTCACAAACTGTTAAAGTCACATATATAAACACACACACTGCTCAAACGGATAGACGCGTTAACGTGCCCGGAAGTAAAACGAAATGATGTTGTCTCTCGTATTTTCAGATCTTTTCAGTTCTTTTTTTTTTTGTTCTCTTTCCCTTTTTCTGCACACTGGTGAGGCACGAAGGAGGTGTCGAGAAGTGAGAGAGGGATAGTTTTAGAGGGTTGGGGGGTTATTCTGGTGAGCAGCACTCGTATATACGATAATTTAAATCATCATTCCCCTATGCACAAAGGGTGCTTCTCACGTGTGCCCAGGCCATATACACCCCATGAATATTTATGCCACGACGTTGCCTACTCTCTCCCTCTCTCTATCATTCTCTTTCTCTTTTCTCCTTTCAGCTTGCCACGCTTTGCGCTACTCTCCTTTTTTACTCTTGGGTATTCGCCGGGGCGCCTCATGCTCATGTTACAATATACAGGACGAAAAATTTTCCGAGATTTCAGGTTTCGCGACACGTAGGGAAATATATTTTCCAAACCACCCCACAATGCCACAACGCACACTCACCTTCGAAACAAACTTTATTTCTCCTTCCGGCGCATCTTTATCAAAAAGCCAATTACCACTTTTAAACCGTTGAAATACTACGTGACCAAACGTACGTAGAGAGAAAGAGAGAGAGTAAGATGGTAGAAAAATACTCGTTACGTCACATGCATTTTATTTTTACACAAACGCAACCATCATGTCGTTAAAAATGCAAAATTCTCGTCTTGCTTCTCGCAGTAACGTTAATTAATATTTTTTCGCTTTTAGTAAACAATGGAACGAGGAAATTACTTACTCCAGTTGAACAATTATTTGAACATTTTTATGCTTATTTACATGGTTACACGAATACGAGGACAATTTCGAGTCTCCTGATAAAATGTTAAATACAAGCAAGAAATATAACGTCGTAGCATTTATTATAAAAACAACAAGGAACCACGAATTCGCACCAACGATAAACTAACCCTCACGCCCTCGTATTTAAAGGCCAACCACCCCCTTCGAAACTAGGGGCGTTACGGAACCAACCAACAAACTCAGGATTCCAACGGAAACGAACTCATACTACAAATCGAGCCATACGCAATCGTTGACATCAGAGACGACACATACACACCCTAAATATACACTGCATGCAGTGCGAACAGAATAATTGAAATCGGGAGAATATTCTGTTTGAGAAAGCTACCACACAACTTCAATATTACGAAATTCCAACTCAACCGGTTTCATATGTAATATTTTGTTGCTATTTATTCATGATGAAAATTCATTCCGAATATTCCATCGAGCTTTCACTTTATAATATTGTCGAATTTGTTTTCTGTGTATTTCAACATGAAAATCACCTCCTCTCCGTTCTTTAAACGCGCTAACAATCGTTTAATTATATATTTGTCAATTTTCAATGTTTGTTTCAGCTGAAAATATTCACTCAATAGAAAAGCAGTCAATGTAATTACGATATTTATCAATTTTTTACAAATCCAGACCAGATTCGCAACTGATTACAAAACCGAATGAATTCAAGAAAGTCATGTCAAAAATGACTAATTCAATGGATGAGAATATTCAATCAAACAATAAAATACAAATGAATAAATAAATCATTGAATGCAGAACCTCATCGTTTTAGTTGTCCTTTAAATTCCTTGGAGAATATTTTTGATCATGATTTCGAAATCAATCTGTTTTAAACGAGCTGGAAAATTGAAGGAGTGTTTTCGTCTAGCGATACAAATCTAATTCGTAATTTATTCTGCATTGACTGATCGACAGCGGACGAAGTGAAGATTGTGCAAAATAAATCTGATGTACTTAATTCTCGAAAGCTTCGAATTATTCATTGAAAATGCGACAATTTAACATTGAAAAATACCCTCAGAGATTATTGGAATTTTGATCCTTCGACTTTAGCCATTTTGTGAATCCGATCGAACCTCGAGCAAGAAAAACGCGAATAATTCAAACAGTTCTGTATACTCAGAACGTAGACAAACTAAAATTTTGTTGTTCACTTCATCACGAAGCATTCGTGGAATGAGGTAAGAATTTTTCATTTCAAACCCTTCACATTTTACCAGACATTCCATTTGTATTTATTCCCACTACTATTTCGTGAATATTTGGAATAAAATTTTGCAGTCAAGCAGAGTTGAAATATTTGTAAACGAAATTTATTCATCAATTTTTGTCTTGCAATTACATTCAAGCGATCCTTCTATCTTCGTGCTCATTATTTTTGACCTAAAATCACTTCATCTTGTCTCATTACAAATTATCTGTTTTTATTTTTCATTTCGATGCAGTAATTAGCGTTTTGATGTAATTATCGATAATTAACTGTCGAGAACATGGTCCAGGGGGAAAAACAAATAAATTTTTAATTAGTTGTCCCTTAGAAATTGATGGATTTTGGAACGCTTCAGTTTCGATATTTAACCGTAGCTTTTTTCGGTTGAATTAAGTAAACGTTAATATTTTTCCTGAAGGCACACATACTCAAATAACAACTCCACTGCAAAAAAACTTTACCATCACAGCTTTACCACAAATCAGCACCACCTCCGAACAACTCTGCCAAATAATAAAAAGTATAGGTTTCAACTTAACCAATCAAAAGTTGAATGTAGGTTAACAGGACTACGGCAGAACATCTCTACCTTATCATCTGTATCGTGGAGCCAGTACGACAGAGATGATAAGGTAGAGATGTTCTGTGATAGTCCTTCTAACCTCTGTTTAATTTTTGATTGGTCGAGTTGAAACCTACATTTTATTATTTGGTAGAGCTGTTCGAAGGTAGTGCTGATTGTTGTTTTTTAGTTGTCATTTGTTGGTAAAGATGTTCCTGGTGAGGATGTAAGGTTGTCAATTACCCTGTTGAACAGACCGTCGGTAGAGTAGAGGCCAGGGAACTTTCTACAAAACCAGGAAAGCTCTGAAGAAAAGATTTCATTCGAACCACAGTGTTCTGTCAGCTCAGTCGATGATGCTCATTGACTAAGTGGTAAAAAAAAAAAACTAAGTGGAAAATTGTCCGTATAAGTGAAAGCTCGTAAGATAAAATAACGCGTAAGAGTTGGCTGAAGTCTCAAGAAATGTAAATGAGAATAGTTCAACATGATTGAACCGTACTGTGAAGTAATTCATTTAATCATCTGAGTAGCAACGAGTTCTATGTGCAGAGACGATGTGACATAATATCTTGGAATTTCTCCAATCATCATCATCATGGATGTTATGGAATCAAAATGAATGAATGTCATGGATGGATGGATGTCATCGAATCAATAAATGAAATTAATTCATTGGATTCTGTAACTGTGTGACAAGTTTCCAGCAACCTTGAGAGCATGTACAAAAAAAAATTACTCAGGAATGCTAGGGACAAGAAATTGACATTCTATTTCTGTAAATATCAATCATCCTATCGATTTGCTATTGAAAGCTTGGAGCATTTTTGCCTCATTCTCATTTCTGATGACCTCGACGAGACCATTGGATCAATAACCAATTGTTATCCAATATTTACAGTTCATTTATATACTGTGTAGCTTTCACCTGACAGAGAAGAATGGACAGAGTGTGATAAAGAGAGGTGAAGAGTTGAAGAGGGATGACTCAATGGTCGAGGATAGAAAGAGATTTATTGAATACGTCAGGGAACAAAAAGAAGGACAGAGAAAAGAGGCGAAAGTGAGGGAGTGAGAAAACAGTGGATAAATAAGCTTTTGTTTGCTCCACAAATCAACTTTGCGTACTGGATTAATCAGGGCTAATTATGTTTTTAACGAAGCATCCCTGTTTCCCAAGGCACCCCTCGATATATAGCTCTCGCTTTCTCTCTGACGTAATTATCCAACTCGGGGTAGAGGGTCCCGGGCCTGGCCACAAACGAGAGGCTTCCGCAATCGAACTATCAGGGTTATACATATACTTTGAGGACGAATATATATATGTGTATGAACGATGCCTCAAACGTTATGGCCTTCATTACTGAACTCTGTAACAGGATTTCTCCAAACTTATTCGACTTTCCTGGCCCTGTTTCTGTCCGCAATCAGGATATAAAATAATGAGCATTAATTGGGTTCGGATTCATTGGGTCGTCAAAAATATTTCTTTAATATTTGTTAATTGAAATTGCCAACAGTTTTCAATCCCCCACAGTTACTGTAAACGTATTTGTGTTTCAAAAGTGTTGGTTAAATGCATTGAAGGGATTTCATCGACGTGTATCAATTACTCTGGTATCTCGAAACGATGGGATCAAATTAATGGAAATTGGGTTTAATGTTGATTGTGTCTCACCAGCGAATATAAATATTGTAATAACTTTATTCGCAATAAATATGATGCCAATCAAAATAAATTCAAACTCGATCGAGCTCTTCAACAACTGAAGAATATCCAATTCTACAATTATCAATATTTTCGAAATAATAACATAATATCAACTAATTAATACGGCTGTGAATCATAATTTCGTGAATGCTCTGATCGAATATAAATTCTTCAAAAAATATTGAATAAAATGAATTTTTATGGGTATTCATAACAATCCCAATGCATCTACGACATGAACTTTTAGGCACGATTGATTGAGACATTATAAGAGAGTGTATTCGCGAATTTGCCTCAATCATCGATGGACAGCCCTGGGTCCTTTCCATGGATATAGTTCTCATCATATGGCTTCGATGTCTCAATTTTCTAAGGCTTTGCAAAAAATCATTGGCATTCAATTGAGGACTGGCCGAATTGTTTCCAGGCAAACGTAGCAATTGGAGTGTTTCAGTAAATACGGATCTACAGGATTCACCAAAATGGTGAGTGATGCTGAGGAAGGAATTGCATTTAGGAACGAATTTGGTTTTTAACAGCTCAATTCCGTTGGAATTGCGTAGACGAAATATCTGACCTACAAAATAAAACTTTTGAAGGCACTCATGAAACTTTTTGATTGTAAATTTGCTAATGAAGATAAATTTCAAAGATTAATAATGACTTCGCGGACACCCTGTGTTCAGCCACACATATTTATATCTATGTATGCAAATAAAAAGAAAGCAAGGGAATCAGAGAATTCTCTGGAGACCTATTATCGAAAAGAGGAAATAGCGTTTGCTGATTCTCAGCTAGCGAGCTGTTTTCGCCAATGCTCCTCTTCAGCTCACTTTTCCTTCGGCGATTTTCTTGCAAGCTGATACGAAATGTTCACTTGGAATAACCCGTTCACCCTAACGGTTATGTCCCAAATATCTCTAAGTTGCTTTTCGTCCTCTCTTACTTCCAATGTTTTGCCTTAAGGTGGCGAAGGAAATTATATATACTGGACTGTACATCGTACCCTGAATCGTTGTTCTAACGCTTTTCTATGAAAATATCTTTTTCATCGCTTTCTATTTGCTCTGCCAATCCTGCCAGAGAACTAAACACTTTCCAGTCATTCGTTATTCTGAAGAATTAAAGAATGGCTTTGGTTTTCAAGTAACAGACATTCTGGACTGTCAACACTTTTCGTGGACTGTCTTTTTTTCTCTGGACTGTCAACATTTCTGATATTTTCTTAGAAAAACTCGATAGTCATCACTTTGTCAGAGGTCACTCGATGATGTGAACATTGAATGTTTAATAAATCCTCTGATGAGCATATGCTGAGTTCGCAATGCAGATGTGAACTTCGATTTTTCAGCCTGTCCGCCCATCAGGATACTTAGCTGGTCCCAAGAGCCAGGCATCCAAATTTTCCAAACAATTCCACTGTGCACTGGACTCGTGACGCCCTCCCCATTCGTATGCATTTGCAATGAGAGAAAAGCTCTCGAGACTCAACTCTGTGTATATAAACATATACAGATACTTTTTTTGTATCCATTGAAGTACACACTCTGCTCCGGATAAATGGGCTTCATATTCGATGCAAAGCGCACTTTGCGAGACTCTATAGCTCAGCTGGAAATCCGCGAATCGAAAAAGTATAATATATAAGAAAGATAGCAGAGCCAGGATCAAATACTCGACACAAAAAAGCGGGTAGTTCGAAAGGAACCGACGAATGAACGTGAAAATTCATAGACCAAAAATATCTTAAGTTCATCTTCTTTAGTTGTATAAACTTAAGGAGTTTTGGTGAAAGGACAACATAAGATTATCAAAAAGAATTTGAAATAAAAAATAAAAAAAGAATAGTACAAATGTTCAACATCCATTTCTATATTTATTTGCATCGGGTACAGATTTTCTATTCCATGAGAAATAAACGATATTGGAAAGTTCCTATCGAGAATACAATTTTTACTCAGCAATAAAAACTTGAAGGACTCGATCCATCCGAACCTTCGTCGATAGATTAGAAAAATAAATAAACCAGGAAGGATAAAAAGTGCAATTTTTTTACTACTGTTTGGTACTCCGACTCTAGATTTTACTGCGAAACTTCTTTCTATTTTTTATTTCACATTCATTTTATCGGACTCGATGAAAATTTAATAAAATTCGTAATGAACAACATTTTTTCGAAGTATCAATTTCAAGAAGTTGATCGAAGATTCAATCTCGACCCTCTGTTCTCACTCTCATTTCTACAAATAATGGAAATATTCTGAAACATCTCCGAAGTTCGTTTGGATGCGAATAATTTTTGGAAAACGTTTTTTTGCACACCTCCCAATTTTACGCAGTAACTCATCCACCGCGAAGAGAACAGTCGTGGTTGACACACTCGGAGACATCTGCACGTCTCGATGAGTTTCACTTTTGAAGCATGTCAGGATCGAATATCTATTGTCTCGTTCGCTTCAAATTCGAGAAATTCTCTCTGCCACCGGAGCGTAATGTATCCGATATACAGAGGGCGATCCTATGCATAGGGGAGGTTTGAGTTGACATTGCTATTGTTACCAGCAGCTGGCAACTCGAATAAGTCACACGGAGCGATATGGAGATGCTCTTCGGGACGCATGACCGAGAGTACAGTAGCCATTCAACTTTCTGGTCTTCGTTCGGACGATCCTGACAGCTGATGTGTGACAAAAAAAAAATTCTGCCACGAAGCTATTGTCAAACGAGTAGATTCTTTTTTTTTTAACGTTCGAAAAAACACGGTGCAGTCATGCAAACTCTTTTGCCAATTCTTTTCGCGCGAAGTTTTTCGCAACAATTTACTTGCAGGCCATCGAAAGACTTTACAAAAAAATTGCGAAAGGAGCTTCTTCAATATTGGGGAACAAATTGTCATCGACTGAAGCAGGAATTTCTATAGAAATCGAGAAAACTTTATTGTTATGAACAAAGTTTGATAAAACAATTGGAACTTGTGGAAATACAGATAAAATAAATGACGTTGTAGAAAAAGATTTGAACGTGAACCATTAACGTTTTTACCAGAAACTTCAACGACAACAACGATTTATTGGGATGATTAAACCCCTTGGAAATACGGATTTAAATACCAAAAGATTATCAATTAATGTTTCGAAATTTTCGAATATTCAATTATTTAGGTGACATTGATTTGATTTAATAGGAAATTTGTTAAAATTATTGAAAAAAAAAAATTGGCCCATGAGGGGATCGAACCCGCGACCTTCGCGTTATTAGCACGACGCTCTAACCAACTGAGCTAATGGGCCGATATGAAAACTTGTCTATCAATAGTATCAAAAATATCAACAAAATTACTTTTTTTCCACTACAAGAATAACGACAATAGAAAAAAGCAAAAAATTGAATAAAATAGTAATAAATTTGACAATAAATAATCTTCTTAAGTGCATAATTTTTCCAAGAGTTGAATAAGAAAAAAAGGGAATCACACTAGCTACAGAATTCCAAAACAAAAGAATTTTTGAATGAAAATCAAAAGTAGATTTAATGAAAAAAGTATCAGCCACGAAGAGCAGTTCAAAGTCATTCCAGACGTAAAACTTTGACAAAGAATCCTACGTAAAGAAAAATACATGAAAATTGTAACAAAAAGAGAGAGTGCAGTTTATTCACTGGTGCGGCTCACTTCCATTTGTTCTTTCCAGCCTATTCGCGTTTAATCCTCCGTCGAATTCGATTGAAGCTAATTACTCGGTGGATTAGAGGATCAGAGAGTTGGGTCACCATTTGAGATAAAGTTTATAATTTAGTGGTGTATCTAAAGTCCTTACGATGGGGGGAGGGTGGAAAGGAAAATTGTAGAATGAAAGAAAAATGGGCTTTTTGGCCAGTGGCCAATAGGATCAGAAATAGTACAACTGCGCACGCGGTGACAAAACCTTCGATGTATATAAACATAGGCGTTAAGGGTACCACGTATCACGCGTGCAAATTTTAGCTTTTCGGATTCACGTTGTGTTCCAACATCCGGCACGATTCCACGCCGATTAAAGGCACTGCTCGTTTGTTCGTTTCACGTTTTCATCGTAGTCACATCTGCGTGCTCTCTTTGTCGTTTTTTTTTGTTATTTCCAGGCTGCTTCGTCTTTCTCTTTCCTTTTTTTTTGTTCGGCTTCATATCTCCCTTCCATACTAGGCTACGAAACCCTTCGCTCCCTTTCTCTGTTATGACGGAATGAAACGCATCCAAAACGCTCTCCATTTCCGGAGCTTATGTGTCTGTTATCCGCGCAAACAGGAAATAAAAAATCGTTATTTCGATTCCCTTGTATAGCACGAGACACAAAGATTCTGGTTAGTTCGGTGCGTCAACCGGAGTCTTTCTCTGTACCGCAGGACATGCCATATTCCGAGGACAATGCGAGTAGCACGTCAATCATTCCTTTTTCTCTCCTTTTCAAGATTTTCTGTCACGTACAGACTCAGTGCTTTTTTTTTTTTTTTTTTTTTTTTACTGCTACTACTCTCTTGAAATTCTTCTACACTTGCTCTGTGCCTCGCGCATCCACTGACATTTTTCCATCGATGAATGAGGGTTAATCGTTTGGAGTATGTGAACTATCTTCTTGCTGGAAAAACCACTTGATTGTCATCAGACATATGGTCGGTTTTAGTTGGAAAAAGTCAGGGGTACACTCAAAACACTTTTCAGCATGTGTGCAAGACAAAAAGTTCATAAAATATGAAAATTAATTGTTTGAGTAGATTTTTGGATTTTTCGACTTATGGAAAAGTGAGCATTTTATTTGAAAAAATGATAGTTTTTTTTTTAATAGAATTATATTGTTAGCTGTAAAACAAACAAAATCGTAATAAAATTCAAAGTCCTAGACTAAGCATAATTCTGCCGGGAGTGCTCGATTCAGGACGATATGACTTCATGTATGGAAACATTAGTCAGACCCCGACATAATGCGTTCAACCCATCGAAACTATATTCCACGATTCAACATGTATCGTTGGTTGTAATTAATCAAGCAAAAACTGTCAACTGCCACGTACAAAGCTTGTATCCGTCATTCGAGCGTGAAACTATCGACCCCAAATAATGACGTTTCCATTCTCGTTCTTGTACTTGATGTGTGAGACAGGCCAATAAAAATGTTGCTGGCAATCACTTTATTCTCAAAGATTCCATCAAACAAACGGTTAAAGAAGAGCTTCAACGAATGATGGTGGAATTAAATGAAAGGAAATTGTTAATAGTTAAATGTCATCGTTTATTTGGCATTTTTTGTCCTTTAAAATTTTCACTTGATTGGATATATTAATTAATTAGCAGTGATTCGTAAATAAATTGCATCAGCATGGATGAGTTTCATAACTTCGACAAATTCTAAAGTCCCAGGTTGATGGGTCACGCGTTCTTTTTATCAAAAGGATCATTTGGTGCGTTTTACCCAACGTCAGTTTCTCTTTAAAGCCGTCACTTGCAATTAGTTTAATTTAATTGCATTTTCGAAGCATATGCGACGAAACATTTCGTCCGCACACGAAAATACTACGCAATTAAATATTTTCTCATCAATTGCATTTTCATGCACCATTTCAATTTATTTGTAACAACCATTCGATTCCAATTTCAATTATTTACATACTTATGTGTATGTGTGCACGTGAATTGATAGATTAATTTGAATTCGAAGGTTTGTCTCGAGAAATACTCCTCGAGCAAAATACTATCTTGCGTGACAAGAACAGATGTTTCCTCTTGTGTGTTTAGAGGAAACAACTCATGGAATCTCTCTGCTGAGTCTCGTTTCTGATCTACTTTAACGCTCTGTACACATCATTCTCTATTCTATTTTATATTCACATTCCAATCAACTTCACTTCCTTAAGAAAGTTCTGTCGTTACATCAAAGGAGAATTATTTTAATGAAGCTTTGCAAGCATATAATGAATTGTTGCAAATTTAAAATTATTTCCAAAAAAAAAAGGTACATTAGCTCGTTACTAAAAGTTTATAACATATCAGACAATCTGATGCCAAATCAATGAATTCAAATGAATTCTATTTTTAATTGGTCCATTAGTGACTTTGAGCAGCTCTCTTGAACTCATTCTGCAGATAGTGTCATTGAGTGTTTCAACACTTAACTCCATGGATCTAATTATCTTGTAAATGATTATTAATTCGCTGAATAAGGATTTTTCGACGAGTACAGCTCATCGTCGATGCCAGAGAGGATCGCTTTCCCCAAGCCTTGTACTCGCCTCTGTCCTCAATTAGAAGTTGAAGGGATGAAACTCGAATCATTTTTTGCCACCGCTGTTCGTTACAAGAACACTTGTTACGAAAATATGCATATCCTTTGGCAAAGTACTCGAACGTGGACGTCACTGAGAAGAGGGAAAAGAGGGAGAGATGAAGAGAAAGAGTTTCATCAGTAGAATCGAAAAACAGTTTAACTGTTTGAACGAAAAAAGGTCAATTGACGAACGAAGAGAATAAAATGGGGTTTCATTGATACAAACATCGTATTCACGACAATTTGAAAGTGTGAACCGAGCTTTTGTTTAAAGCCATTTTAGCATTCGTTGAGCACACTTCCAGCCTCACTCAGCTTCATCTCACTAGGGCCCTCCACTTTTGTGGCTACTTGTGGTTCCCAGTCAGCCAGTCACTGTATATAATCATCGGCAGCATGCAATATATTTTTGTCATTTTTATTTTTTATCTACACTGACAGTTCAATCCCCACGTAAAGATTTAAAAAATTTTATCACGTTTTCGACCCCTTCATGATTACAGCGACATCTAAAATTGACAATGTTTTATGTATTCTACGCAGGGTAGTAGTTTTTCCACCAAAAAAAAAGACAGAAAAATCGGTTGCCTTCGAAATCTAATGATCAGTATCAAAATGTTGTAGTTTTTAATCGATGTTCATTGGATTGTTTTTTTTTTTTTGAATTTTCAAGAGAGTTCGTAAATATCGTCCAACCACGAGAAAGTGTTGACGATGTGAATTTGATGAATTTGATTTGAGAATCAATTCTACTAATTTGACAATCAAATCTACTAATCAAATGTTTTGTCTATTGTAATAATCCCATGAGTCGCTTGAAAATTTCGGAATTAAATTGACCTAAAAAATGAAAATCAAATTAGAATTTTCAAATTTGTTACATACTGGAATAATATTTGCAAATAAATAGATACATCCAATAAATCCATTTCAACTATAACACAGTGTACATGTCACGTATAAGCAATACAAAAAAAAAAAATATGGCATTCATTCATATTCCATTATGTTTTTGTTTTTTTGTTTTTGTGTTTTTTTTTTTTTTTTTTTTCGTCAATGTGCAGACGAATCGAAGTATAATATCCACATATGAAGCTTTTGTACGTTTTCTCGGTGCACTCTCTCGTTCCAGCACACCGGAAATAATCTTTTTTTTTTTCGATCCTCTCGATTCGTTGGCCAGGATAGATTGAATATTCGGTGGATATGTCACCGATGTGACGATCGGGAGAGCTTGCCAGAGGATCTACGTAACAGGTATGGGGGCAAAAAAAATTGTTCCGATTTTTTGGATAGCCCATTACCATCAGGGATCCAATGTATTCTTATTCCTTGGCGTACGTATATATTTATGTGTGGGTGTGTGTGTAAAGTACAGTTGAGTATAACTTATAGGAAGCACGTGCGTCGACTATATTCGAAACTTCGAAGGTGCTCGGCCATTAATCTTCGTTGACTTTGTTCATTCACTACACAGACGAAAAAAATAGAGTTGCCAAAACGTATAGCAAAGACGTATAGATATAAAGCAGGTAAGAAAAAAAAAAAACCATCTCAAGAATAAGCAAAGTTTGGCAGTTTTCCTCACCATTTAATCACTTTTTATGAGATTCACGCGACTTTACTGATTTTCTAACTTCGTAATGAAAAAATATACTACGAAAGTCATGCGGGCAAAGATACTTACGGAGAATACTCAATTTAAGAATAATTGAGGGTTTTTTGGTGGCATTGGATTCAGTACAGAGCTTAAATCTGAATACATTTTTTTTTCTCTCATTTTTCACCTCATGACCATTTTCTAGGACGTCAAGGAATAATGATGATGAGGAAACAGAAATTGATGTTTCGCATGTTTCATGGATGTGCTATAATAAATAGAGCTTTGAAAATGGTACTTTTATTGCAGTAAAAAAATTAACAGTCTACCGGAAGCCTCGTAAATCATGAACGACAAGGTTTTATGAACAGAGGTGACGAGTGAATAAAAATCAATTTGTAGAACCTGAACAGATTTATATTATTTATTTAAACAATAAATTTATTGTGGAACGAGAGATAAATTTCTTGAAAATTTATTGGTACTTTTGCAGGCATTGAACGATGTGACAAATTGTGTAAATTATTTTATCTCTTGACACGAAGAATTCAGCCAAGTTTTTATCACACATTCTCGCCGACTCTTAACTGTTTATGTGAACGTTACATATCTTCAAAGATGGATAATCCGTCGATGAGCCGATTAACGAGATTTGATGAGTGTGTGATCGTTCCTTCGCGAAGCTTTTCCCTCCAACTTTTTTCTCACATGCTTCTTCTCTTTCTCTCTTTGTCTGTATATCTCTTTGAAAAAAAGAATTGTCGCGTTGTTCGCGGCACGATTGCTCGGATATATAAAAATCGATAAAGATAAATTGCTGCACGGCGGTTTAGATGTCGTTCGCGAAAGAATTAATGGCTTGCAACCCCGTGGAGAATTACTCCTTTTTTTTCATACTAATGTGATTTATCTTCGTACTAGGTGAACCTTCTGAAACGAGAATAAAACACGAACATAATACACGCTAGAGATAATAAACTCAAAAAGCATTTTTAAGATCCGTCCTTCGAGCTCTGTTGATTAAGAAAATTATTGTCAACTGCAAATAGCGATGGAATTGCCGTCTAAATAAAAAGTACGAACCGCACTAATTATTGACGAAATCAGATCAGATTCTCACATGAAGTTTCTGTTATTTTCATTTTATTCTGTTGAATTTTATTCAAGAAATAAATCGTTTTTCATTTTCATTTTTTATTTTCAAACTATTTTAGACGACACGTGCATCGATTCCTGTAATCGAGATTCTATCAAATATGTATAAATTAATTCACTACAAGCAAATATCGTGTGGTCGCCCTACCGATATATTTGCATTTCGGTCGATCCACCGTAAACGTCACAACGTACACACTGTTTCCGGATATTTTTGCTACCAAAACCGCCCGTTCGAGCTTATCACTACGTGACTGTTTTTGTTCGTTCGTTTGTTTTTTCTTGTTAAGTCAAACGCCATACGCAGTCCGTCGACGATATCGAATCACATGGGCACAACAAAATACCACGAATGCGACGATCGTTGAAATTAAAGTCACTAAGAAAATACAATGTAAATGCACAATTTTCATTATTTATTCAAAATAATATTTCTCCAGGTTATACTCACATCATTTTCTGGAAACTTTCGTTTGTGTCAACTCGCTCTTTTCGTTTCGATCGATGTGCACGTGTCTTTTTTGTCAAAATATGATCAACATTAACGTAAAACAAATAAATTCTTTTGATTTTCTGAATTCATCATACATTCGAGCCCATAATTATCTAAATTGTCGTACGCTCATCACTTCGTTATCCATAAACCTCTCAGGGAAGCGAAATATCCCATCAACTTAAAAACATTTTATCCACCTGATGCTTTAATCTTCCTAAAAGACTCTCGAAAAGTGTACAGTGTCATGAGTCCCAAATGGTGTCTTCGTTTCTCGAAGCCATGTGTGTGCTAAAAAAAAAAAAAAAAACGATAAAAATTTTGGCAGCCTAAAATGTGATGACAAAACTGCAGATTTGAGAGATTTATTGAAAATAAAAACAAGCCTGATGGACCTGTCAGTGATGCAAAAAAAAGTTCAAGAGTTTGATGTTCGACGAGCAAGAATTTGATGCAAAAATATTTGCACTACGAAAAGTACAATTTAATTGTAACTATTTGAAAAGTTTTTTTTAGATGTTACATTTTTTAATTGTGAATGAAAGGCAAAATTGTTGAAAAGTTTTACGCTAAGAACCAAGTGATAATTCTTGACGTTCACTGGAGGAAAAGGATGAAATCAATAGGAAGTGCAAGTGACTTCGATTCCCCATTGACCAAGAGCGATTCATTACTTGCAGTATCAGTTCGATTCGCAATTGGGTCGAGGGCTACGAAGTCTTGTTTAACTTCGAGCCTATTCAATCAAATCTTCCTGCAATACCGATGGATCTTCGAATCATTGGATCAGCATTTTTTTTTCATTATTAGAACCGTTCGAATTCACCTTCCATCTTAATCTTGAAGGTTGTTCCATTATTTACTCTGGATTCACCAGCAGGTTCGTTGGATGAGATGCAATTTTTATTTCTCGTGCGTTTAACCTGCAACCGACGTTGCATTTCGTGTTATTTTCAAGTGCACAGTCACAAGAATCCAGAACGAATAAAAATATTCATAATTAATTAAACCTGACAATAAAGCGGAAAAAAAACTCTTCGCGTATAAATTGGATTCCTGAAAAGTTGCACAACGTAATAAAATTTCGAGAATTCGTAGCTACGCAATTGTTTTACCCGGAGAACATTCGTTCCAACGTCGTTTTTTTCTGAGTGGCAGATTTTTTTCAAATTAAATATCATATTGTTTACCAGAAACAGAGTGTTGGGAGCTTTTGGGACGAGCAAAGTTAGTTTCATAAAAAAGGATGCTGCTCAGGAAAACTGCGCGTTGGTGATGCTGAGATTTGCACGTTTAAGCAAGGGTTGGTAATGTCAGTGGAACGGCTCGCACGAAGCTTCGTGTGTTCCGTACGTTATATAGAGCGATGAGCACGTGGCGCAGTAGAGGGGGTTGAGCTTGCAAGGTTTCGTAGCAGTCAGTCAGCGGCCGACCGTCCCACAATCCACAAGTTTTGGATTAAGCCCTCATCCCTTTCCTTTTCTTCGGGTGTTTTTGCCCACGATACGCAAATATTTTCGGCTAAATATCGACGAGGGCATTGGGTCACGAACGTTAGAATAACATTTGTAAATGTATTTGAGTGAATTTGGACGACGACACGTGACGTGAGTGCGAGTGACGAGATTGACGAATGGTGAGTGCCTAGAAAGTATGTTTTTTTAAAACTTAAAGTCTAAAAAAGAAGGATCGTAGCCAAGATTCTTGGATGCTTCAGAAGCGGTAATTAAGGTTGATACATTGAGTTTATTCTACGAAATGAAATAGCAACGTCATAAAGAAACTTTTTCAAAGTCACATTGAATTTGTACGTTAAACATTATTGCATCTCGGAACAATTTATTAAAGCATGGAAAGCCGATACTCGCTGAGGTATTTCATTAGAAACGCACGCTGTTTCTGCGTCGTTCAAAGAGTAAAAGCATCAGAAAGGAAGATGAAAAAAATAAAGTGGTGAATGCTCGGATGATGTATACAGACGCCCCCAAGGAAACTGGGCTTTAAAGGGTTTTTTCCTATTCAAAGGACCTTTCAGTAAAAGAATTAAATAAAAAGTCTCTAACGCCGATTTCCTGGGCAGAGAAAAAAGGAAGTGAAAGAGAGGGAAACAGGGGGCAAAAAAGAAAATTTAATTATCGGCTGTGGGATTCCGTTAACGAGATTATAAAACAATTTTATCGTTCTGTGAACGGTTATCGAAGGAACGAAAGGATTGAACAAGTGAAAACGCAAAGAGATCGGATTAGCTGGACCGGAATGTGGCAGTAAAGGGATGGAATTTCATTTCTCACTCTTCTTTTCTCTCCTCGTTACCTAATCTGACTGCACCGTGTTGTTCGAGATTTTCTGGTTTTTCAAATCATTTCCTTTCGGGATAATCGCGCCGAATCAACGAATCCTCAAAGCCCGCGTACCTCATCCTCGACAAATAGATCGTTTACCGTGTTCCGTGTGCACATTTTTCAACACTCGAGGATCAGATCCGCAAATTTGGAAATTTATCAAATTCTTATAGAATCGGACATGCGGGGTTCCTTAACGTCGCTCCGAAGCATTTTACTACGAAATTTTTCAAATTTTGTGAACACAAGTTACCCGTTGCTTGGTAATCAACTAAAAATAAATTAAAAAAACCTTTTGTTTGCAACGAGAAACCGGTGTGTTTGTTTTTATACTTTTTGGCATTTGTCAAATTAGGCAATCGACAGTTTTTTTTAATTTTAATTGATGAATTAATTAAAACTAATAATTCAAATTTAGCCTGGACTTTCTCTTACTAATATTTATAGGCTTTTCCGTCAATCCAAGTGACGATTTCATTTTTATTTTTACGAAGCTTTTCACGGTGATTCCAAGCGCTCACTCGACAATTTTTCATTGACAGTTCCACTAGTTTTTAATTTTCATTTACGATTAACGATCCGTCTAATGTTTCTAACGGATTGATTCACCGGATAAATCTGCCTCAATTTTTTCATTTCACTCGTGAAATTTTTGGTTTGCATAAAGTTAATTTATTCATCGAACTTTGTTTAATTCAAACCGTAATTGCTTGCTGCTAATTCACATACGATCCTACGAAAAATGGAGTAAATCAGCGTCCACGGGCAAGAGTTTTTAGAAATCACTTTTAGAGGAATTTTTCACTATTTTTTTTTGTTTGTTTCTGCGCATTTATTTTTTTGGTTTGATAAATTCTTTTAACTGTTTACGTTGTTTTTGTCAGTTTGTAACAAAATCAAAAAAATTATCACGAGTTGGAAGAATTATACGTAAAGATTGAAAGCATATAAAATCTTGACCCCTCAAAGGTTAATTCGGACAATTTAAATCAACCCATCGTTGCCCACATAGACGAGTAGGAGTAGACACGAAACGAGGGAACGCGTAACAGGTGTTAAAATGCTCGAGCCACCATTCTGCAACCCTAAAAATTTGTGTAATCATGGCTAAGCATGTATAAAAAAAGGGCTTACAGATTTTTTAGAAAGAATGAGAAAAAAGGGCAAAAAGTTTGAGATTTATTCAATAATTTGAAGTTTAGCATTTTCATCAATAATTTTGTAACTAATTTGAAATTGTGATGACCACATTAGTCACTTCAAGGGTTTGAACTAATTGAATAAAATTATAAAAACCTTGATCGATCAACGGTGCTCATGGATTTGAATATATTTCAAGAAATTTCCATAAAACTTTGAGAATTTTGAAGATTCGTGATTAATTTGAAATCCATTTGAAAATCGATGTCGCCACTGCAACGAAATCCTGTCAAACTTTCGAACTCGAACCTCCGCAAACGTGAAGTCACGTAGCTTCGCGATTCCTAATACTTTCGAATGATAAAAGTCGTGCTTAAAAAAAAGGAAAAATTCAATCTTTGCACATTGGCTTTGCACTTTGCTGCCAAAGCTTCCTCTGCGTTAAGTGAAAATCTTTTTTTGCTTTATATACATTTTTTAAATGCATTTACCAGGGGAAATAAAATGACAAAAGATAAATGTGCAAAAAAAATGGCAATTTTTTCATATTTTGTATACAAGACCAAAGAGCTTTGAGATTCATGATTCAGGTCATATAGTCGTGAGGGTAGGTTCAGATTTGCAATTCCTTTTCGGTCCAGCGTGTATATTAGTCCGTGGATCTCAGTGCCAACTCCCTTTTCTCCTAACTTTCTTTCAGTCGAGGTAAACTAGTTGATTAAAAACTTTCTCACGCTGCTGTTACTTGTGCGACGTCATGGGGATTATTATTATTGTTTTTTTTTTCCCAATGTTCTTTCAGGCTTTTTCTCATTTCCTCAGCTTTTGTGATACTTCTTTTTGTTTTGTGTGATACAAACACGAGGGGAATGAGCCGTCTTTATATGATTAAAAGATTCTCTACTTTTTTTTTTTTAATTTGTCCACGTATCCATAAGCCATTTTATATTTAAAGTAATCCTTTCGGTATGAAGCCATCAGTCAGGGTGACCATGATGTAAAATAGACTGCAGGATTCAGGTTAAAATAAAAATAAAATAAAATTTAAAAAAAATAAAAATAACGACCATGTTTAAAATTTTTTGTTTTCATACTTTTTATAGCCTTCCATTGATATAACTCGTCCAAATGAGTGCACACGAGTGGCTCGAACTCTCTTTTCCATTTTTCCTAGCATCCGCGAAGAACCGGTTGTGAAAGGTTGAGACGCCCCAATAATTAATTAAATACGTCGTTCTGGCTAATTGGATTCGGGTAGGAACGAAAGGCCGAGAAACACAAAAGCGGAGAGGTATAGAACGAGAAGGAAACGCACTTTTTTGGCGAAAAGAATATCGTTCGTGAGGAAGTATACAGCAATATTGGAACATTTGAAAGTTTTGGCATTCCGAAGGAATTTGCGAAGAATGTTTTGTGAGTTGAGGATCGCGAGTATTTAAGGTTCAGCCCTGCTCCTATTTTGTGCGCCCAAGGGAACTAATTCCTATAACTTGCCTATTAACTCCACTCTGTTTAATTAAATTACAATTTCTTTAGTGGTATCTGCATTGACTCATTAAATTAAGATTTAAAGAAGTAAAAAAAAGAGCAAATAATAATTCGTGAGAAAATCATCGTACCATGAATGTGTAGTGAAAATAAAACTTTATTTTAAACTCTTATTCGGTTGAATACATTGCTCAAAACAGTTAGAGAATCGTTCTTCCGCAACAATGATTTGTGCACTACAGGAGAACCGTCAAAAGTTTTCAAAGCTTCTCTCTGTTTGCTTTGAGCGAAAGAAATAGTCGCTTTTAAGTTGACGGTCGTTCTGAACACTTGGACCATAAGAAAAATAAAATCCGATCAATTTGAAAGTTTATTCTTTTTACTTGATACATTCAAATTTGCTTTCCAGGCATTTTCCGCATTAAAGGAACGATTTTTATTACACGGAACAAATTAGACAACAGAAAAAATGTTGCACGCATGGAAATCGTCTTGACCTTCGAATAACGTAAAAAATATTTTTTCGTTATCCAAGTTTCGATCTCCACGTAAATGACTTTTGTATTTGGACATTTCTTCGAGTCATGGTAAGAAATTATACTTTGACGAACTTTATCACGACTCCGTGTGGTGAAAATGACTTCAGCAGCACACATTTTTTCGAACTTGAAGGAACAGAAAAGACTCGTGAATTCGTCTCAGTTTTTTTTTGTTCCTTTCACCCACCAAAAGGAAATGAAGCCCTATATTTATTTACTACGTCGAAAGATTATTTTACGTTTGACCGGTGATTTGGCGCAAGGAATAGCGTGCTCGCCCTTCTGACCCAGACCATTTGAATGTCACTGGCGAGAATTTCGACCTCAATTTCGACGAAAATATGCGTGACAAACTCCCAGAATTGTATATAAATTATTCTTTTTTAACACACATTTCATTCAGTTCATTTGAAATGTACTCGTCAGAGATTTAAAAATTAGAAACCCAAAGTTCCGTGAGAGAACACTTCCGTACTACAAAGTCGTTAAACCGATAAAGGAAACACACGTCAGCGAGTTCACCAAAGTAGTGATCTTTCGTGAAGTCTCAATTGATCGGTTGTAGCGTCCCATCTTCTTCAGTTTTGTCGCGCTCTCATAGTTACAATTGTTACAAACAACCCACCAATTCGTTATCAGTCTCTTCGTGGTTCTGTCGACTGTATAGATTGCCAAGATTCTCGCTCGAAAGTCAAAGTAGACCTTGAGTTTCGACGAAGTATGTTGCCTCCCACGATTTTAACAGTCTCTCCAAGGAAATCCGATGAATTCTCTCTCTCTCTCTCTCTCTCTCTCTCTCTCTCTCTCTCTCTCTCTCTCTCTC
>JACEOJ010000120.1:596638-753180 GCA_013761285.1 Campoletis sonorensis
CTCTCTCTCTCTCTCTCTCTCTCTCTCTCTCTCTCTCTCTCTCTCTCGTTTCCTCTTCAGCTATGGCTCCAGACTTCCTTCAGGATGTAAACATACCCTCAAATGATTGACCTCTCACAAGCATCGCCTTCTCTATACAAACCTCGTCAACTCATTGCCCCTCACTTTCTTTCTCTTTTCACCCTAGCCATCAAAACTGAAGTGTCTTGTCCCATAAGCCTCTTATCATGTCTCAAGAAGATGATCCTTAACTTGTATGACAGAGTGTAGAACAGAAGTTCAAGTTTCTAACACTCACTTGGTCGCACTGGAATGTTCATGCAACTGGGGAGTTTATTTATATTTTGTCGAATATTTAGTCATTTTTTTGATATTTTATTCCTCTGCAATGAATAAATTTTTATTTTGTTTATTCGATTAATTATTGCCGAACAGTGGACCACATTCTTCAGATCTCTTTCTTTCTTTGTCGTATCTTTTCTATTCTCTTGATCCAGTAGCTCCAAGAAATCAGCGAGAATGTCGAGAGTCCATTTATTGGAAATCAAACAAGTAACTCGTTTCTGTTTGTCCGTTTCGTAACTTTTGTCATCTTCAAGTTTCATTTATTGTCAGATAAGTGCTTATTAATTTCATTCATTTTTAGTTTCCTCGAACCACTTGATGTTCGAACAGTTCCAAACAAAACAAAGAAAGCTTTTTCTGCTTCGAAAGAGATGAAGTTTTTCTATGAAAGACCCGATTCACTGTTAATGAAAGTGTAGAATTATTACTCTTGTTTCCAATATTTTGTTCAATATTTATAACTTTTACGAATGAATGAGAAAAACATCGGAATGTTCCGGCAATATTTACAAAATTTTCTTTTTTCGCGTGTATCAATTGTTTTTCCTTTCTTACAAAATTTTTAACGAGTTTGGAATTACGTCAAAATTGTTTTGGATTTATTGTTGAGGGTAACAAATTCGAGAAAAAATTGTTACTAAAAATTAAGAAATTTGGTAAATACATGAATACAAAGTCGAATTCATTACATTCCTCCTTCTTATATAAAAAAAACGTGTACTGAGCTATTCACGATGGACGTACATTGGAGAAAACACGACTATTTTTAATGAGATGAAGAAAAATCTGAAGAGCAAACCATTTCGTCAGGTTTACGGAGGAGAAAATTCGATATTTCCTCTTCTCACGAGGAGAGAATATATTTTCATGGAAAATGTATTCATTTGGTTGGACGAAGTCGTCTTTGTGAGGCAACATTTGCCGAGGAGGATGTCGATTTTCTCGTGGCCAGATATGTACACAAAATAACACATTACTATATTTTGCCGATTGAATTTCCGTTGGTTTTTCCACTAGAGATTTTATCGTGTCTCGGATTCTCGTCTCTCTTTCTCCCTGTTTCTTCCTCTCTTTACACTCCCCTCGAGATTTTGTGCGCATGGGAAAATCCTAGAAAAGAGAGCATAACATCGTTGCCTATTTCTCTATCGTCTGGTCCAAGGCGTTTTGCTCGTCCTCTTCTATATTTGTGGACCAATAAATTTCTCTGTATGTGTACAAATTCACTCTTAACTGAATTGAATCGGAAGACAAAGTGTGGCGGTATCAGTGTCCACGATAGTTTCCTTCCCCCAGTTGGGAGTAATGTGTGTGTTTCTCGAACGGTTACGAGACATGTGAAAAGTACATTAAGCAGAGACAAGCAGTGAATATTTTCTAAAATGAATAGAAATGTGACCCATACCTTCAGGAATTTGATGCACATTTTATTTCGTTCACCATCAGCCAAGGAACGAAAAATTATAGCAAAAAAGTTGACAGCAAAACATTTAATTGCTTTGGTTTTAGCTCATTCAGCTCATTCATCGGTCCATTTAATTCTAATGAAAATTCAACACCGTGCTTGAGTTTGTTTACTTTATTAATTACGTTTGGGTGCATGCAAACAGTCGCTGAAGTTTGATCGTATAGATTTGAGCATGTTTTAGTCTCTTCACTGTTGAAATATTCCGAGCGAGCGATTTAACAACTGATCGTAATTGTTTATGGACCCAAACACATTTGACGTTACACCGAATAATGGAACCACGTTCCGCAGTGTAATTTTGTCGAATGCCAAAAACTTTGACGACTACGAAAGTTTTCGTCATCAGCTGATCACAGCGAGAAGCACAGCTCGTATAATCGTGAAAGGTCTGCCGCGAATGTTTAGAAGCGTATTAACCTAATTATCGATTTATTATGCGCTTTAGAAAACTGTTTGTATTTTGTGAACGCTAGTTAAGGGTTAAATGTGTATTGACTCAATTGTCAATTTATTATTAGGTTTACGATACGGTTTCCTTGCATGCAACAGACTCCTACTTTATTCCATGTCAACTTGCGAGCTTTGCTCTCTTTCTCTCTCTCTCTCTGTTTATAAGTTGCTGACTCTTTCGTCTGCACGCTTGGAACAAGGAAGTTATGGCCTCTTCAAGAACATCACGTGACTCCGAATGTTTGTGAAGACTTTGATGTTTTCAGAGATGGGAAAAGTTTTCTTGGCGTATAACTAAACATGTTGACTTTTTCACTAATGATCTGAGTTCTCGAGCTTCTTCTACCTTGAATAGATGAGATCTGTATTTCCATCAAAATACTTGTAGTTTCATGAAAAAAGGAGACCCAATAAATGAAATGTGTACAATCTCTCTTAGGTTTAAAATTAATTGGTTTACGATCTTCTGTTCCTTCGGTTGATCACAAAAAGTTGACTAAATCATCGATATCAAGAAGTCGAGTCTTCATTTTAATGCTTAGTATAAATCCAGCCAACACTTACGGAATTTAGAAGAAAAAACTACCAACGAACCATTCCTGATTTGTTTTCCAATGGTTTTGATGATTAATCTCCAAGAAATCGAATAGAAACATTTTTTTGCTGATCTCAGACCTTTCGGACTCTTTTACTAGCTGGTCCGCTTCTTTAAAAGATTTTCTCATATACCTGGGTTTCTTTTTCTATGTCTTCCAACTAAATCGTGGCCAGTAGAGCAGAGACATAAAAAAAAAAGTGTATATGTATAGGGAGACAAACATCGATACATTTGTCCCTCCATCAGCTGCTTCAGGAATCCTGAATCTTCACATTTTCCATCCGCTCTCTCACAGTGTCACCTTCTTCTACACCGAGACACACAAACACCCACGCGTATACATTTTCTTTCTTCCACTGGGTATTCCGCGGAATGGATGATGAGAAACACGCGGATCACGTTTTCGCTGCAGTGGCTCGTAAAAGTCCATCGAAAGCTCGACTCGGAACATACTTTCGTTTCAGCGAAGGCTAAGAAGAATCCGGCTTTGGTTTTTCGAATCGGAAAAGTACCGGAATTCCACGACATATCCCTCGAGGTGAATTCTACCCTTGCTCGCTTATTCGCTCTCCAGATTTCGATGTCTATGTATATACGAAAGTGTGCCGACGAGGACCATTCATCTGGCTGGCTGTCTCTCATTTCTCTTTCGTTTTTTTCGATATACCAATGTTTGTAATGGATTCTATCTCAGCTGAGTCCAATTGGACTTTGTACTGACTATTCCTTGCTGTTTAATGGCATTTGCTGTTTCACTGTGATTCCAATCTTTACAGCAGAACAATATCGAACTTTCACTGCCAATAAATCACCAAATTAACGTTCTGTCGAAACATTTTTTTTAAATAATCAATCTTTCGTACAGTTGATACTAAAAAATTGGAATAAAAGCAGAGACAGCAGGATTCTGAAGGCCTTTTACGTGTGCTATTCATCATTTGGCCCTCCTGCTGCTCATCGTTGAGTCGTCAACCTCTCATTGCTCCGTCACTACTGACCCTAGTGCTTTTCTAATGACCCGCGAGCTCTCAGTTTCCGTACACGCGTATACGTATGAAAGTTATTTTTATATATAAAACTACAGCTGACAGTTTGCAGAATGCTAATTGTC
This sequence comes from Campoletis sonorensis, assembly GCA_013761285.1. Lineage (NCBI taxonomy): Eukaryota > Metazoa > Arthropoda > Insecta > Hymenoptera > Ichneumonidae > Campoletis > Campoletis sonorensis. The sequence continues at coordinate 600,611 of JACEOJ010000120.1, forward strand.
TCTTTAACAAAAGCTCTGAAAAAACCGGCGACGTGGTCGACAGTCCTTAGGATTGTGGACCGTTATATCACACACACAGCCTCAGAATCCAGCACACGACGTCTCTTTCTTTGTCCCCAATCAACCCCTCACATTCTTAACCCCTCTGTCTTCGTATACACACACGTTCAACTATTTCTCAACTCCAGAATCTTCCCTCTCTCTCTCTCTTTCTGCTTGTCCCGCGCTTTTATCTGCGGGTCACTGTCCTCATTCCAACAGTAAGCCATCAACGTCATCATCATGCACCCTTATTTTCTCTTCAGCAAAACCCTCACACTCCCTTCTCTCGTAAACATACTTTTTGCATTTCCGTGTCAGTGAAGATCCAGAGTGCTGTAAACACGAAAAATGCTGATTAACGTCTCTCAAAGTTCACATGTTGTTTTTTCTTGATACTTTAGACTGGAAATTCGAATCAATTTATGCCTTCAAAGAGTTGCAAAAAAAAATTAAATTTTTACTGCAAGGCTCAGTAGCAGCTGTGGAACTATTTTCAAAAGAACGATTGATAAAAACTAAATTAGGAATCAAAATTTTCTTCAGATATTTGATAACAAAATGCATTACCTTTAAAAACTAGTCCTTGAATTTTCCAATCATTCTTATAGTTACCTGCCATTTGATACAACACTCTGATGACCTCGTTTGCTTCAAACGTGCCAGGGGTCAAGCAAATGATATCAATTGTAATGAGGCTGCACATGGCCATGACGTAGAAACCAGTAAGTGGCTTAATTCGATCAGTTAGTCAGAATATTCACACGAATGCTTCTAGTCAAGTCAACCCGATCCAAAGGGTTTCGTGGCACGTGTTTTGGATATGGCTGCAGCTGATGCTCTATAAATTCACCAGAACTAGGCTCGGACGATTGGGGGTGATAATGCAGGGATGTTATCCTTAATTAAATGGACATACACAGATCGTTGGCCAAGGTCGGGTAACAGGTCGCAGGAAGTACCAATCGATAGTTGCACAAGAGTGTCCTAAGCTTTGAGGCCATTAATGTGGTTATCGATTAATTTCAATAGATCAAATGAATTTAGTAAATAATTGGAAAAAAAATAATAATAATCTGTGGTACTTTCAAATCTTTCCACTCGGTCAAATATGACTATTTATAATTTTCTAAACAACGATATAATACAACTTTTTAGCCAAGCCCCTAATTGGATTTTTTCATAGTCGACTTTATGTTCCGCAAGATAAAACGCGGAGCGAGAACTTTTATTTTTGCGAAAAGTCTTTAGCGCGACGAAGGACAAAAAATGCAGGGTCCCATCCGGACGATTATAATGTGAGCCAGCGCCATATCTCATATGGGAGACAAGCTCAGAAAAATTAAATTAGCTTCAAAACCGCAACATGACTGCAATTCAGAGAGAAGCTTTAAGCAACCGCGCTTCTTATACCGCATCACACTTTTATATTGTGCTAGCCAAGTTCACGAAAATGTCTTTCGTAAATGATTTTCTTGCACTATTTTGGCATGAAATATGGAGTATGCAATTTTGCATTTTTTGGTCATTGCCTTACTTTCAAATTTATGACTTTAATTCTATCAGTTAAAAAGAATAAAAATTGTTTTGAATTCACACTCGATCAAATTTCATGATGATTTCAATGTGAAATTCTGCAATCACGGTTTTCGATCTGAGATTTTTGTTTTTATATTTTATTTTTAGTCACAACGTTGAAAAAGGAAGAGACGATCACTTGAAAAATATAGTAACTACTTTATCGAGGCTCTATTCGTAAGAAACAAGGTCAAGAAGAAAATTCTTGAAGCAAAAACCACAAAACCAAACGATACATTCCTGGTGTACAACAGCCACGAGTACGACAGTAAAGTGTTCGTTTGCACGAGTAAAACAGATCTCAAAATTTCAAAGTTTCAATTTATCCAGAAGAATTAAAGAGAATGAAAAAAGAAAAGAAAGAGAAAACGAGAAGGAAAAATACGAAAAAATATGTATATATACGATGGAAAATAATCGGCGACCCAGTTGACGAAGTTAACGAGGTCCGGGACGTAGCGTAGGGAGTATCAAGAACTCCTTGAAATTCCATTTATTTGCAAAGTTGTTGCGTTTGCGCTCCATCCCGAATGAATGAAAAGAAAAGCTCTTTGGTCGCGACTACTGGTTGAAATCTCACGCGAGAGGCGCAAAACTCCGAGTTAGTGGCAAAACTTAAAGGGGTTGTGATATGTTGGGAGAACCAGAGCCGTGTGTCCCTGGAGATTACGTCATCGCCTATATACACATAAACAGGATCTTCCAAATGTGACTCGTCAGCTTAAGAAGATCAAAAAATTACGAGATTCCAAGAAAAAATGTGGCGCGCGAAGTCATTTTTCATCAATGAATAAAAACTTTTCTTTCCAGAATTTTGAAGTCTGAGTACAAATTCATTTTCAAGCTCGACCTTGACTTTTTGGACACGGTGTGTAAATATAGATAGAGATCTTTGTACATAACGCGTAGGTGTATCGTGACGAGAACGACACGGTGAGCCACTTCCTGTTTCTCTCTGATGCCTTTCAATTTCCCGAGAGGACGATAAAGAGGCCAAGAATCTTGGAGGTGACGATAGGAGGCAAGAGAAACCCATAAGCGGCTAAGAGCAAAGGCGTCAAGTATAACGAGCTGCACTATAGCACGAGACTCATTCGCTCCGAGTAATTAACGAGAGGCTCCAAACGTGCACAGTAAACATTAATCGTAGAGAGGCAAAAAGAATTAGACATGAAGAAGACGAAAAAAATGGATTGAGAGATCGAAAAAGTACACAAAGTACAATATTTGATAAAAATGTTTGACAAAAGTCAGAGAAAAATGTTTATATTTGACGTTGAAGTTTGAATATTGAACGATCGTGAAATATGAAAAGGCTTCGGAATAAATTGATTATTACTTTGATATCGAGTGAATAAGCCTCGCGAGCTGGTCTCATATGAATTTCCATTTATCGTTAAAAGTTATTGATTTTTATTTCATGCCTTTTTTTGCGGACACTCTTTTCGCGGAAAGACAGTAAAAAAATGGTTTTTATGTAGGTCTCCAGTCACTTTGCTATAATTTGCATAGCTTTTTCATCGTTCTTGAGGGTGTAAATATAACTGTATAGAAAGAGAAGGGTCGTTAAATTTGCACGATCGAGATGGAAAATTGTGCGAGAAAGGTTCCGCATCACAACTGCCCTTGGGCTTTGTAGTGTAGAGTATCCGGCACTTGTGCAAGGGTGCGCATCTGTCGCTGTCGTTTTTACGACGTGACGATGTACGTCCTCCTCTTCCTCCTTCCAACTGCATTCGCGTGTTTTTTCCTCACGCACGATTCTCACTCTTTTCTTTATCCCTTTTTCTTCATGCTTTCATATCCTCTTTGCACTTTCCATCGCACGCAGAAACTCTTCATTCTACTTTCATAAGTAAAAAGAGTACCGAGAAGCTAAGAAAAAGGCATGAAAATGGAAACTTATATTATTCAAATTCTCGTCGACTGTATGCGACAAAATTCTACATTCTTCTTTCTTTTCAAGAATAAACTTAATTGTTTTGCTAATTCCAAATACAATAATTGGCTTCATTTGTTTTTTGGACTCTTTCAACTCGTTTAAATGGCTCCTGGAATCCATTTCTTACACTTAATTTGAAGATTCTCTAGTATTTGCAACAAAAGTAAAGATTCAGTTGTCACTCTTGAGACACCCCTTAGAATTTTACAATTACCTTTATACATATTATAAATAATCGTTCAAATAGACTGCATAACTTCCGATGTTTCCTCATTGTGGTTGGCACCGGTTGGGTTATACATAGTCCAGTAATCTCGTTCGATGCATTTACTCTCTCCCATGGTTTCCTCTCTCAAAAGCTTTGTCGACGATCACTATCGTTGCTATAACGAGGCTCGATCGTACAAAACCGAGAAACATCGCTTAGAAACCAATATCATGTAAACCGCCAACTATCAACATCCTGGAAGCTATCAAAACCTGTAATTAGCCATTGGTCCTTTATAATATCCGGATCAGGGTATCTCTAGCTCTCGAGAACTCAAGAATTTCCAAACCAATCTAGAACGTCGAGTTGTTTATTCAACAATAACTGTTTCCCATTGTTTTGAGATAATGAGCCCGAAAATAAATCGTTGGATTCCAATCGATTGAAATCTTGAAAATTCCTAATGAATATTGATGAAGAAAACTCCCAGCATAAAAAAGAAGGAAGCTTTAGCAACCTCCATGTTCCAGGAGCTTGGGATCGAACACGAGCACATTTACCATGGATTTTGAATAATGCTATATATATGGAGAGTAATGTGTTACATGCAATCCATGTCTCTGCATCTTAATCCGCTCATTCAATTTCACGACTACAGGAACCCTTGGTAGGCACATCGTCTTGTAGAATCCATGGAACATGTAGTAGGAAGAGGATGACCCATCGGTGGTTCAAGACGATGTTTGGTGGGAATCTCTCTTAACGATCTTGACCTATTGATTAAACTCCTGGACCTTTCAGGCACTTGGGGGATCCAAGAGCCATTTATTCTTCAGATTATTATTATTCTGATTTTTTGACCTGCCACCATTTAATGGATGTAGTAAAAATCGTCGTGCATCCACGCTCATGATGGTCATGTATTGGAAAAGCTTGGCTCCCACATGGAATTCAGATTGATTTGAGAGAGACAGCGAGAGAAAGAGGAGAAAGGGGAGAAGGAGAAAGTGCCTCAGGCGTTTGGCTCTCGGGTACGTAACAAGCAATCCCTGGCGCCTAAACCAGAGAGCTCGAATGACGTATCGCTTCGGGTCAACTCAGGGTCTGTTGCAATCTATCCTTCCGCACGCTGTGCACACTCTAGCTCGCAGAGTTGCTCGACGCCTGCTCGCTGTTAGCACCAGCGACAACACCACCAGCAACGAGCTGTCGTCCACCGTGCACGAAGGTGCACCTTATTGTCAATACATATATGTCTAGATTTTTTTTATTAACAGAGAATGATTCATAATACGTTTGACGAAAAAATCTACATCCGCATATTGCTGAGGCGTTGAAGGATCGGCTAATTAAATAGGAAAAACCTCATTCGCACTTTACAAGTCAAATTTCTTGATGTTTCGTTCCAATTTTCATCAACTCAACTTACGGTGTGGAATTTTTCAATTTTTCTTCATTAAAATATAAATTAAGTGCTTCGGCATCAACTCGGAGATGGGGAATTGGCTTGAAATCTAGTACGAGGGAGTTTGTGGGGTCACTGATCACCAATTTCAACTGAAAATTCGTCACATCAAAAACCATTTACAAAGCCATCTCTCTGACGGCTGTATCCCAATCGAACGAGTGAAGGGCCATTAATAAATGTATTTTCCATTGTCGTCGATACAAGATTCAGGCACTAATTAAATGTCCACTAGCACGAAAATAGTTGTTCACTTCTCTGTTCGAGTCCGAAGGGAAATTTCGTTGTAATCTAATTTTCGCAATGAATGAGACTGCCGGGTAATGAAATTAATGAGGAACCGGAGTCCCAAGTTGACGGTGCTCAAATTTCTCGAATTCCCATGGCAATGAAATATTATTGATGGTTCATGGTCCATCAACGAATGCGAGACATTATTTTACAAGATCATCCAGTTCTCGATAGGATTGGAGTTTTGCGAGTAACAAAGTTCAAATTGAGGATGAAAAGTTTGACAAGAATTTCAAATAATTGTTGCAAAAGTTCATCACTTCCATGCAGAAAACTCTTCCTAATCATTTTTTCTGTAACTTCAGATTTTCTGCTTTGAAACAATAACAAATTATGTTAAATTTACCCTACAAATGGGTCGAAGGAACAGAGAAAAAAAGGCAAACAAAAACTGGTGGCGCAAGATTTCATTCTAGCAATTTTCGCTCTTGAAAAAAAAAAAAAAAATGGAATTCTTCAGTAGCAGAAGTAAACGAAGGTTTATGTTGGTTCGATACATACACACGTCAGCCTACAAGCATTTAGTGGTCGCGTGCAATTCCATCATGCTGAGCCGAGTGGGCTTTTTCAGTCAAGCTAATTTCGTGCATGTCACGTATTCACTCGAAGCTTTTTTACCGTCGGCACGCTTCTTGAAAATTAAAAAAACAAAACTACCTGCACGTTACGAAAGTTAACTTAAAAATGTGCACGAAATTACGAGAGGCTGCTAAACGATTTTAGTTTATATACATTTTATAAGAGATTACGTGCTGCTTTGTTATACAAATCACTTTCCAAAACTAAACTTTGTTTCGAAGTTTTATTAATTTTCCAATCACACTTCTCGTGGAAACATTTTCATTATTAACCCTCCGGACAAAAGTGGGATGTTGTCACACTCCTTTTTTTTTGTTTTCGCAATTTTTTAGATGATTTAAATGAAAATACTTCAACAATTATGGGCTAAAAATAGCAACAGACTAATTTTAGTTTTGTTTGAACCTCGATAAAGCTTTCTTCAAAAAATTAGAGTTGGTTTCGCTGAAAGTATTTTTCACGCTTTAATTTAATTAATAACAAAAGTACCAGAACAGTTTTTGGAAACGATAAACACAACCTCAGCAAATACATATAACCGCAATTGAGGGTTGGGCGAAAGGACGAAATTGACAAACATTGCTTCGTTGTTCCGCAGCTGACCCGATTTAGATTTTGATATCGATGTGGTTACGTGTATGCGCCTATAACATATGTATATTAATGACTTGGGATGTCGATCGGAAATTCGAATATTGATCGGTGTTCGATAAATAGTCATGCATTTGTTAGTATAGGCAGTGACAAGACTCGAGGAAGTAAAGGGCAATAGAGAAAGAGGGGGATAGAGATAAAGAGAGAGAGAAAGAGAGAGAGAGAGAGAGAGAGAGAGAGAGAGAGAGAGAGAGGACAACACAATGAGGAAGTGGATTTGTAGCGGAGATAATGAGACCACGGAAGCGAACGATATGAGTAAACCCGAACTATATGACGAAACAGATAACATCTCTACAGTCGCACACACCGCCCACGCATATATTGGTAGAGTTATGAGAATCTACATATAAAGCCATAACGTATGAATAAATTATATTTTTAGTCCGCGATAAAATTCCAATGACCCGTAATAGTTAAAAGTTTTCAGCACTTTTTGTCGAGGGTTCTTATCACCAGACGTCTTTATCGGTAAAAGAGTCTCCGTGCTCAAAAGTCCCGAAACTTTCGTACATAAGTTGAAGGGAAGCTGTCTTTCAAACGAGACGAGAAAGATTTCCGATAAAACTATGACCAACATCCTCGGAATCAAAGAGAAACGAGAAAAACTCGAGAAGCCGATGCGTTAAGTTTGGAAGCTTTGCTCCATTATGTAATTCCTCTTCGCGTAACACCCTGCCAAGTAAATGGGTAAGTATCACAAATCGTCAAATATTCAATTTCCTTAAATGTGTAATATTTAATAATATCGATAATATTCGTGCAAGACATCAGAAAAACTTCTTGCACATATCTTTCTGATTTTTTTGTCTGTCTGAGACGTTTACGACATTTATTATTAAACTACGTTTCACCGTTTTTTACACACGTTCTTATAAAAAGGGAAGAGAAACATTCACACTTCATGGAATAACTCTGAAAGTTTCCTACGGATTTGCTTCCTTTTTTTCTTATTCATAGAGCATGTGACGAAGTTGGTCGAAAAAAAAAACAATCATTTTGACCTTCCAGTTTCGAAGATACAGCGATATAAAGTGGAAGCTCTTTGTATTAAATATTGAAAAGTTAGTTATTTATTCAAACTGTAAACTTCACATGGAACATTTTTCCTGAAAATTTATGTGCGTTTACATTCCTATGAGATATGATTATTGCCCAAGTTTTAACCAAAAATTCATCACCAATATTTATTTTGTTTCGAATGGCAAGGAAGCAAAAAGAATAAAATTGCAGAGTGATAGCGATGATAAGGAGAATGAGGGAAAGCTTGAAGAGCTCCAAGTTTCTGTAGAGACATGATGGACCGATAACAATTTACAGAAACGCCGCAAGTACTATTACTTTCGACACTTGAAGTACTATTTTCCAATGTATTCTCTATATCTGTGTCAGTGCAGATGAGCGAAACGATCGTTGGTGAGAGAAAAGGATATTTTTCATCATAATGAACCAGACTTACGACTAAGATTACGAAACTTTTTTTTTGTTTTTTTGGCTCGAGAACAATTTGCTAGAAAAATTATGGGAAAAGAATAGTGAACCAAAAAAAATCGATGAATCACTGTCATTTCGTGTTATTAAATAAAAAGATTCTTTTAAAAATGAAATCGAAATTCAAAATAAATGAAAATTGAGCTTAAATTGTTTTGAAAACGTCGAAACAAAAATTATCGCGTCAGAAATGAAAACAAATTCAATTCTTCGCAACGATAATTGAAGAAATGTCAACTACACAAGTTTTATGTTTTGAAAAATACCCGAAAACGAGCTTTTCTCCAGTTATTTGTATTTTCACCGTTCTACCATATCGGAGATTCACAGGCTCGTTCACCCCCGGGGTGCAACCCATTTCTATCCAGCTAACGTGAACATTGTTCGCTTTTGTTTTATTTTTTATTTTTTTTTCCCTTACACTACTATCGTCGTCTTTTTTCGGATAAAACGTACCGTGCGCGTTGCCAGACACAACCCCAAGCGATAAGAGCGAGAACGGCGGGATGTGGGATTCACGATTCAGGCGATAAATTCACGATTTTACAAAGTCACATGTTTCTCTTTCGCCGTCGGGCCAATGCACAGGTGATACAAGATGGAAATTTTGGCCAGCCTCGAAATATTGTGTAGCCTTAAATTCCCGATTCACTCGAATGTGGTTATTGAGAAGCCTTTTCTCATTTATTTTTCGCATGGAAGCTCATTTTCATTTTACGCGACGTTAAGGCCATGATTGAGTTAGTATGAGACGCCCATAAGTCCGCAAGGGACAGATTTTTGAGGCAATTTCAAAAGAAAACGTTTATTACGACGTTTATCCGATCGGAACTTAGAAAATTGAGCCCATTTTTAAGATTTTCGTTCGGTCAACATGAACCCTGACTTTTGTTCAGTAAATGGAATTTAGACTGTAGAAAAAAAAACTGAATGATTAAGCCAACAACGTTGAAACCAGGATAAAACGCATGTCGTGTAATTTAATATGTAAAAATTCGTTGAATTTGAGTTTTTAACATCCAACAGTCAAGTGGTGAATCTTTTGATGGGAGGAGGCTAAAAATGAGCAGGTTGTTTTGTGACGAACGAGTAGCGAGTATTTTACTGTGGAACATGAGCGAGCGTCATTGACGCGATGCGGAAAAGAAGGCATGCATTTTCATCAAGCCCGGATATTGCACAAGCCGACCTAAATTTTGGTCAGCAAACACCGGCATTACAAGCACTCACCACTGCCAGCAAATTATACAGGAGTTTTTCGTCCATCTTTCATGCTATACCAGAAAAATAATAGTAATATGCACAGTCAGAAAAATAATGGTCGAGAAAATAGAAAAAACATCGAGTTGAAACAACAACAAAAATAGAAGAATTCAAAAAATCATGATATTTATGAGGATTTACGAAGAAGAGCTTCAAACTAAACGAAAAGTATTTTCAGTTTTCGTAAAAATCATGTATTTCATGTTTTGCAAAAACATAACAAAAAAATAAGTTATTTTTCTAAACGTCACTCTTGGAAAAAAGGAGCTAAATTTATTCCACGATTTTCAAGATCTTTTCATTCCGCATTTATTATTATTATTTATTTTATCTTTTGGATTAACTTCGTGCAGAGTTGGAGATTTAAGAAAAAATGTATTTACAAGCAAATTGTGATCCCTGAAAAACTCCATTAAATTTTGATAAAGTCCTTAGCGAGTAAAGGAGAAAACTCGAGAATGTTTTGGAGTGATTTTACAAAACTCTCAGATTGATAGGGCAGGTTTTGAGAGGATTGTGTGTGAGTTTTGAGGAGTTTAAAGTTGGGGGTAGTAGAAGGGGGAAATTGGAAAAACGTAGCTGCGGCGTCATGTTGAATGTGTACGTATGAGTGAGCGTAGAAAAATGGCGAAACACTCTTTGACGTTCCACATCAGCACCCTTGGTCGCCAAGGGGTTGAACGTTGTGCGTTCTCGTTTGAGCCACTGTAAAAACACACAGAACTATTGAAATTTAAAAGTCTCGAGGTTTTCTCGTTTTTTTTTCGATTTTTTTATATTTTTTTTTACGTCTGATACATACACTTTTCAATCTAACGTTGCGTCGAGTAGCGAACGCCACGACGAAGCCCAAGCAAAAAAGTTCAGCTCTTCATACCCTTCTAGTCCTCGCAGAATCCTGTCTTTTGCTCTTATACTTTTCAGCTATGACGTCACCACTCGTATTTACATTAAAAAATCGCTTCGTACACGATTGCCTCGATTTAAGCTTCATTATACATTCAGCCTGTCTTTTTTTTCTGATAATAAACGTTTGCTTTACCTCCCGAAAAGGACCGAGAGAAATTACCAGTGACAGCTACGGTTTACACAACTCTGCCTGGATTTATCTCTCTTGTCTACCTTCTGATACACGGTGCGCTATTTCGGGAGAACAAAAAACCAGATTGAAACTCTGTTCGTATGCATGAAACGTTGCAACGAGGGCTTTGTACATTTTCTCTCTTATCAAAGCCTCCGAGAATAAAAAGAGATTTGAGCTTTTGTGGTTCATTACTAACTTTTAACGTTAAATCGACTGTGCCCCAAACGATTTGACGAACTGATACACCGTTTCATTCTTTATTTTATCAAATTTTCATGGATGCGCTGAATTATGCGACGATTCATGTGTTAATATTTTACAAATATACTTTTTTTTTTTATTTTTGTTGATAATGGATATAATTGCGGAACGAACCCGCTTCATTATTTGCCTGACACTGTATGACAGTTTTGTCAGTCCCAGATATTGTGCGGTTTATTTTTGTCCTGTACAATCCACATTTTGGTTTTCACGATTTCAAACATTACGGAACCGAGAGACAATTCAATTTGTTTGTTTCGTTAACTGTCATTCATTATTTTTTTACCTTATAATATAATTTTCATAAATTAATCGAAATACTTCGTTCTTCAATCACGATGTCTATGCCAACTTTGATAAAAGAAAAAGAATTTAATCGAAAATCTTACTGCGCCTAGAATTATTGGAATATTTGTTTATTTCCGATTTGAATAAACAAACACAATTCATAGAGGAATTAGATTTTTATAAAACATATGACAGGAGATAGGAGGAAGAAAACTTTGCGCAAATACAAAACAACTGTCAAGTTTCAATCATCGTAAACGTGAAAAATAACAAAAGTTAGGAACTTGGTCAAAATTTAATTTGATCTGACAATGGCAGAAATTGAAATTTAACTTTGGTTGCAGATGAATTCGATTTTTATTTTTGTAGTTTTTAAAAAATGATTAGAAAATGGGAAAACGAGAAAAAAACCTTAGATTTAGGCGTTCAATTGAATTTTTAAAAATCTAAATATACCGCAATTTCTCTATTCACATGACATTTCGTTTGCTCCTGTCACGACAATCGCTCAATTTTTTCTTATTTTCAACAAAATAAATCCCGATGTTTTTTTATGAGCGAATCCTCGTGGAAAAAGTGATGATTGAGTGTAACCTGACACAGGAGCCATTGCAACATTTTTCTAGAAGAGAAAGGCAGATGTCGTCGGGGTTAGAAATGACGAAAGGCAAAGCGACGTTGATATATTGTGTTGAGAGTCGAGCTTTAGGCGGTTTCAACTTGGTTGCAACGATGTTAAGCATTTTTCGGTGCATATTCTCGCCCTCTACCTCTCTGCCTTTCTTCCCTGAGGCGCAAAGTTTCAGGCTCATGTCACGTGACACTTTGAGAGAGGCAATTGCCTGGAGTGCTTGACGAAAATGCTGTATAGAGTACATCAGATATTTGATATTTTGTTGCGGTTGAAAATGATCGGAAAGCCTTAACGATCTGTTGGTGTAGAATATCGGACTGGACAAAAGGTTGGGTCAGAAGGTTGTGGAAAATTCATCGACAGTGCGTGTTTGGAATAAAAATCGATTGGAGGATTTTAGTGATCGCGTGCAACAAATCCAATACCAATAAATTCTATAGATACGATGTGGGCCAGTATCGAATGGTGAAAGCTCATGGCCTCGTTCTTGTTGATCGTTTATTCGTTGGGGCAAGCGTCAAGCTTGCCACCCATTGGGTGCCCTTGTTTTCTGGATTTGTTAGCTTTCCACTGCTTATATAGTGACCACCTTCCAATCATTCTATATATTTGTATGTATTTCATGGGAGCAGGAAAAGCTCCCGTGAACCTGGTGCTAATGTGGAGGTCATTGTTCTATCGCCAATCTCGCCAATGTTCTACAACTCGTCAGTGAAAGAAAAGAGAAGCGAGGAGAAAGAGAAGGGAAGAGAGAGAGAGAGAGAGAGAAAGAGAGAGAGACGAAGAGGTAGAAAGAGAGTGAGTTGTTAACGAGAATGAATAAACCTGCTCGCCACTCTGGCAAACTTCTTTAATTACACCTTCCATTTTGTTCACCGTATGTGCTGTGTGTTCTCTGGCTTACATATTATCCATCCAAAAACCTTAACGAATTTCATAGCAGCCTCATATTCAAACACAGCGATGAGAATATTATGCTGTTACGTAAAATAAAACCGGGCTCGTTGACTAAACTTTTTTTTTTCTCCTCTTTTTTGTTTCTTCTTGTCAAATGAATATAACGAGACGCAAATTACCAGATCTACTGCACTTATGAATTTATTTTACCTACGAGTTTTCTATTCGTGCTCACACTTTATTTTTTTCATGCCAGATTTCTTGGATCCTGATGTTCATAAAAGGTTTTTAGACAAAGCCGAGTAAAATTTTGTACGTTTTCTCGTACAATTTCGACCGAATTTTTCGAAACGACGTTTTTGTCTACGTTTAAATTATATTTTTTCATAGAAACGCCAAGAAAAGAGTGGCTCGTCCGAAATTATTCGCGAGTTGCGTACGTGCAGACTCATTAATAAAATTAAATCCTGGAGTCTCGATTCTCAACGCTTTAATCAGGATTGTTTTGTTAATTGAAATTATTACTTAAAAATAAATAAATAAAATTATATTAAGCGACAGAAAATGGCTCTCCCGGGAAGAATCGATTTAGTAATTATAAACAAAGTACACGTTTGAGCACATGTGCGTTAATCTCTTCGCACCAAAGGCAGTCAGGTATGCGTTGAACGATCGGACAGATTGATCACTGGAATTACCATAGATCGAGCCTGAGTCTTGTTGGGTGGCACGTTTGGTCGCGTCGTTTGCCAGTCTCAGAGATTAATATTCAAAATCCTTATTGGGTTATGGGATAGGCCAGCTAGATTGGAGATTCGAAGAGCTATATATACGACGAGCAATGAATTAAATTCTCTGGTTGATTGCTCGGTGATCGACTGAACCGGACGTTCGATGTGCACTTTATGAGAATGACGTGCGATCGAGGCCGAGCATGAATAAAGTTTAAACGCATGGCTATCATGAAACTACATCAATTTCACTACGTTCTGTATAAAGGACGTCCTGGAAATGGTCTCAGATCTTTGGATCATCAAAAGATGCGAAAATTCTTGATTAAAATCGTCACTACAGATTTAATGGTTTTTGTTTAAATTCCTCAACGACTTTATCTTCAGACCCGAACATCGGATTTATGATATTTAGTTTAGACTACCCTGTACATTTTGCACGTGGCCAATTTTCTCGATTACAGTTTGGAATACAGCAAGCGATGGGGCTGATGGACTTGTGGTTTACGCCCTGGCTCCACATCCGTGTGTGGAAGTATTACGTTCAACGTATGTTCGTTGCACCAAAAATTCTAACCCAATCACTGATGTTAACTACTCGTGAATCATTCACGCTAGAATTCGTTCTATCAAATTGTATCTGACTTATACAGATTTAATGACATTGGAACTAATTCTTGGTCAGATCCTAACGCAATTGCGAACATTTGAACAGTTAAGTGCCTGGGGCAAGTCGTAATTAGATTTTCACGGTTGTGACAACTAAACTTACTAATCGTCATACACTCAGTCAAGGATGAATTCATGAATTTAGCGTAAGTACTGATGTATGACCACTAAAACATTTATTGACATCGTTGGAAGTGAATGTGAGAAGTTTAATGAATTTTTATGAGAACTATGGATTAGTAGGCGGAAGAAAAAAAAGATAAATGACGAACCAATAGTTTGGAGCAGTTCGAGCCAATTCCCAGAGATACTCTGTCCAATGGAGCTCTGTTTCTCAGTCAGTCCATTCAATTGCTTAGATCCAATCTCCCAGCAACCTGCTCCAATGCACCGGGCATTCTTCTTCGTCTGCTTTTTTCTATACCGTTGACTTTTTCCCTCCTCTTCTTACTGGACAAACCGTTTAGTTCACCCCATCATTAATTTATACTGGGCTCGAGATTTCGATTCGAACGAAATTAGATTCATTTCGATTCCAGAATTCAAAGCGGTTTTACAGACAGTATGATTTTGAATGTCATTGATACATGAGTCCATCAAAGAAACATTTTTGTTTATACGAAGGCCAAATGCCCAAGTTTTTATTTAGAATATTGAAGATACACCTGGGTCCAGTAAATGATTGCAACCATTCCAGTTTGAATAGGTAAAAAATGAGACAAGAGAGAACAAAATTCTGGTCTTTCTTGACACAGGAGCACTGTGAAAAATGTCTGAACGACCATCCCAGAGGTCACCACAGTCATGTGGTATTAGGACTTTCTCGTTCAACGACTTTCCCCTCGAGAATGGTGTCTTCTCGATGGAATATCCGCCTAGAGCCCTGCTCACCATCACGAATAAGTTGCGAGTGGAGAAAAAAAGCTTCTCGATCTACAATGGTCTCGTGGAGTAGAAAGAAGCTGACGAGATACTTTGATAACGATGTTCCCCTGAACGATGCTACAGGATGTCAAGACCTGGGGCTATTTTATTCTCTGCCATGGTGTTGATCACCATGGAAGTAAGATTTGTCCAGCTTGTGATTCTTTTTTTGTGAAATGAAATTTTTGGGAAAAATGAAAGACAGAATAGAATTCAAATGACTGTTAGGCTGACTAGACACGAAGTTAAGTGACAAGTAGATCTTTTACCATAAATCATTGAATAAAAATGTTCACGTCATTAATCAGAACTACAAATTCTCGAGTGTGACGAAGTATTTCATTTTGGACGAGGCTTTGACTAATGAGACTTTCCAGTTGTATTCCCCAGGTGTATCCTGGAGTGGAGTCCCTGCAACGACCATGACGGATCAGTAGTAGTAGTAGTTGTAGCAATGAGATGAAGCGAGAATGAATCTATAGCTCGGTTGGATCTTGGACCGAGTCAGGGAGGCTTCACGTTTCCTGGCAGCCGTAACACTTTCCTCTTGCTTCCCGGTCCCTCTCTGCTCGAGAGAAGAGCGTCTGGAGGGTCTAACGGTATAACGGACGACCTCTAACGTAGAATTTCTCTTGGCTAGTTGCTTCGCTCCTCTAACCCTTGCGGTCTTTCTCTTTCACTTACTCCCAGTGTCTATCCGCGGTGGCTGTCTCTCACCCTCATTCAACCTCGGAGACTTTTCATCCCCTGTACCGTGTACAACGATATATATATATTTATCCCGAACATTCTCTGGCAGCTTCCATACTCGATTTCTCCCTTTCTCTCAGTTTTACCCAAGAAACCAAGGATTCCTGGTATATATTTCTAGAATACGAAGATTTTCAAACCGTCCATGCAGAACGTACTTTGCTGTAGCCTCTTCTTCTTCTTCTTCTTCTCCAGGCTCATTTTCAAAGTATTTCTAATGTTGGCAACGCTGCTAAACCTTGCCGTCATGTACTTGCAGCGATTGTGTGCGAATCTATGTTCTACTAACCAAGTCTCTAGGTCCGCAGTCATTATGGCGAGCGAAAACTTATTCACCAACGAATGTTCACTCGACCGCAACTTGGTCTTCCTCCTCACCGTTCCCTTCCTCTTCTACCCCCTTCTAAAGCCTTCCACTCCTTCTCTCAAACGGCGTTACGGATATCAAGGTATTTGGCGATGCTCTCGACTTCCTTCAACACGTACCTACGGATCCGTGTTAGGTGTTGTTGGTTTTCAGCGTGTTCAACCTACCCCTGTTTAGCTCTGGTGAAATTTCATCACTACCCCCCTCCCCACTCCCCCCCGCCGTACACTCTTCTCGACTCCATGCACTCCGCGACTCCCATAATGCTCCACGGTTGTACTTGCCGGCTTGTTCTCTTTTGTTCCTCCTCTCTGCATTGTTCTACTTCCGGGGCTCCCTTTCTAGACGCTCGAGATACACGCTTCACGGATAATCTTAATCGTATTATTCAAGTCACGTGTATTTTGCCTTGCTTTTATCAATACGGATATCTTCATACCTCAAATATCCCTTGGGATGTCATTTCTTTGAGTAAAATCTATATTCCAATTCAATTATATATTCCGTCGATATATAATACGCAAACGCAATAACTAATCCTCGAACAACAATACTTTTTCAGTAAAGAATAGAACGAAAAATCAACAAATATGTATAATTTATTTATATTCATTCATTGAGAATCTTGATCTTTTTGGTTCTCGAAATCGTAGAACAGTTTTCTGTTTTTCTCCATTCCCGATGCAGTATCAACGAAGAAAATCGAAAAGGATATTATTTCGTGGTGAGAGAGTGAAAAAAAAAGAAAACGTTCACTCGCAAGCTGAGTATCGCGAATGCTTGATGGAACGAGAATATTGTGTTCTATAACCATTAGTTCCGCACGAGCTCTTAAATGTCCCCCGGCTTGCATGACAAACACTCGTCACTGAGAACACGTTCTATCCCCGGGTCATTAGTATTTCTCCGTCGAGAGCTTGGGTTTTCTATACACAAGGAGTGGATAAATAAAGGATGTATATCTGTCTGGCATTTTCTAGAAACGAGTAATTGTCTCAATTATAATTAAACGCTTTGCTCATCTGTGAAAATGAGAATAAGCTTCCAATGTACTAACCATGAAAACACGCCACTCTCTCCTTCTCCGTATTTAGAATATGGCAGTTGACGTTCAATTCTCCATCGTCATTCTAGCGATGCAAGTGAGAAATACGTGATGAACATTTCTCAAACTGAGCGTCCGATGCATCCCCCCATTCCATGAAACCCTGTCTCCCATTCATCGGAGAAACGAGCGTTTAATAGAACCTCTCGCAGTTGCAATAACAAGAAGTAGCTAATTTTCCGAGATAGACGCGCGAGTACCTCCATGAGAGATCGTTCGAAACGGTGTCTATTCCTTAATTGATATCTCGCGCCCAAAACCTTCTTCATCCAGATCCAATTACTGCAACACAGACTGACGTGCAAAGAGCAGCAGTTAAAAGATCGAAGAAATGTTGATTTTTAGAAAACCTTTCGTTTATGACGTGCAAAACGATGTAAAAAAAAAAAAAACACATCCTGACCTTTTTCCTGCGATGTAATACACATCATTGACGTTATTTTAAATCCAAACCGCGATCGTTACTTGGTGACCAAAGAGAGCCAAAGAAAAATGAAGGCACTTTAAATAGAGGACGGATTCACGAATCTTCTAAAACATTGATTTTCTCATTATCGGACTTTTCTCCCCAATCATGTCAAACTTTTTGACAGTACGAATGTTTAAGAAATTCAATAAAACATTATTCTCGCTCATTGATATTCTACAAGTTGAATTTCGTGTCATGAGGAATAATCTCCATGAGTTTAGCGTCTTTAGTCATCGAATTATTATTTCTTTTCGTATTGAATAGTTCAACATCTTTCTTCCATGTTGAGATTATTATCGCACATCAGCGTTAAGGAGGTATATCGCGTTTAATATATAGCACACTTTATAGATTATGGGTAAGCACGTTCAAACAATTTCTGTCCCCATGGTGCATTCTCATGAATATCTTAGACGTTGCTGGCGTTGGTCCGTCTAGTAACAAGAAGAGCTTGCGAGCGATCTGGATACACAGGATGTGTAAAAAGTTGCATTCAACATTCGTGGAGCACTTGAATCTCGAAATTCTGGAGAGAAAAGTTCTGAGGCAGTTTTCGCTCCGACGCACCGATCGGAAGATATGATGGAATTAGTGACGCCGAATCCATTGCATCATGGGAAATCTTGGTAGTGTGGGGGATGCGCGCACAGGATTGGCTGGGGCCCATTTCCTTCAATATCTCGTCAACGGTTCCTTGGAACAGAAAATACCAAAGGAATTTTCTCTTCCAAATGTCGAGATCTAACTACCCTCCAAACCTTATAAGCGACTTCCCATTCACCCTGTGATTATGTTCGTAAACCTCCAGGGACCACGTATCAGCTTCGAGATACGACGTTACGATGGAAAATGCAATCTTTTTACGCGGTTTCCACGGGAAGGAACGTTCTCCCTTAAAATCGTGCACGTCGTGTGTACCAACCGTACAATGTGCATGGCTATAAGCTCGCATCCATCGGCTTAAGCGCAACGTCAGTAGGTATATAAACTTAGTTATGCAACGCACGCTTCTCAACCTACCATCTCGCAGGTATTACATCCAGGCGTACAAATACGTAAGCGTGCATGTGGCAAAAACGAGAATGAAACCCATCAAAGCTGGTGATTCCAACTTTTTATGCTCATACCTTACGGAAGTGTGGTTTTAATCCTGGAAAAACCATTAAATCGAGGTTTATACTTGATACAACGTAAAGTAACATATTCCTGTTCTGTGACATATCGTCGAACAAAATGGCCGATGCTAGCTAAATCTTCACGTTTCGTGATCCTCGTACGAGCAAAGATAAGGTTATTGTTTAATAACTAAACCTGCAATGATTGTTTTTATTCATCAAAAAAATCTTCTATTTTTGATGTTTTAATTCCACTCTTATGCATTTTTCGAGATTGGCGATTTTTTTCTTTGACAAAAGAATTGAACTAACAAATCAGGGAATTCCAAACAGATAAGGACTTCGAGACTGAATAAATAAATGTTTTATGTTGAACAAAGTCTTGTTTGATTACATAGAAAAACTACTAGATTTTCAAAGAATTCCTGCGTACTCGTGACACTACTATTTCTCGGTCCCAGACGGGAAAATCTTTTATGCAGGGTCACATTCTCTCGACTAGTGGAAATCGATCGGGGTAGATTTTCGCGAGAAAAAAAAGCGATTGCTGAGTAACAAGAGCGGATTAAGCGATCGGGTGTCGTAATAAAAAAGGGCGTTCATACATTTTTCTAACTGTGAATGAAGTAATGGTTTTCCAGGATTGTTCGATCCACGAATTAATGTAGTGCAGTAGTTTTTTTTTTCAATCTACGAATTGATAAGTTGATTATCAGAAAACGCAGATTTCTTCATTAGATCAGTGAACATTTTTGAAGGTTTCTATAGTGAAAGAAATTCCTCGCAGACACTAAATGTTTTAGGCGTTTACTGATTCTCTCAATCGGGCAGACTAGTGCTTAATTTTCCCAAATACTTGAATAAATTATTGTCAAAGTTTCATTGATGTGAACAGATTACGATGTCGACCCTGTGCGTAGGTTGCCTAATGGTTACCCATCGATTTGTCCTATGGTTTGAACCACTTCAGTGATAGTTTGTTCGTAAGTCACTATGAGAATGAATGTATTCATAGAACATGAAAAAAAAGACAAAGAAAGAGAGAGAGAGAGAGAAAGAGAGAGAAATGGAAGGAGTAATTCTCGCGTTGCCTTCGTTAGTTATCTTCAACTCATTGCCTTTCCTCTTCACGAGCAATTCACCATCAGTCTCTAAAGTCCGTGGGTGCGGTTTGGTTTGCATAGTTGAAACTCAATAGGAAGGAAACACGCGGGGGTAGAGTCTGCATAGGAGGATGGTGGTGAAGAGAATAGTGAAGGGAAGTATAGGAAGTGAGGGTGCAAAGTGACTGAGTCAGTAAGCATGGGTATCCGGGATATGTCCTGGTATCGCAAGAGCAGGGTTTCTCATACCCTTGACAAAGGTACAACCGTTCCATCCAACCTTTGGCTATATTCCCATCTTAACGAATGACAACGCTTGCCGACAACCATTGAGAATGGCCAAGAACAAGATCGAACTTGGAGCAGTTCTACCACGTTTCTGCTTCCGGTTTGTCGACGAAATTTCCGAGAAGTTTATGGCTCTTCCCCTATCGTTCTTCCTCGTTGATCTTTCTCTCTCTCCCTCTCTCTCTCTCTCTCGTTTCCTGCTCGCCATTTCTCTTTCCCTCCTGCAGCGAGGAGGGCTCTTTCTCTTTCTCTCTCTTGGTTTGTGGTGACTTATATACGCTGGATGCTAGTAGTCCAACTACGAAAACGATCAGACTCCTTTGTCGACTAATTTACTTGATCCTGCCCACTATCTTTAGAGGCTGCCTGGCACTTTGCGTCACTTGGGATTTTGTGTCAGTCAGGATTCATCCTCACGGTGTCCAGATGACTTTTATACCATAATTACGCAGTAAATAATCATTCGAATCTGTTTCAATGATGCAAAATGATAATTATTTTCTGTTTTTATAATTGCGGATCCAGTTTGAGAGAAAATTTGATGTTTCTGGATATTTGATGAAGCATCCAGGGATTATGCAACAACTTCGTTCAGCATTTCCAAGAAATGTTCAAATGATCTCTACAAAAAAATGCTCTCAATCTTTTTATACCTTTGAGAGCATCAAGTATATATGAATCTAGGAAAGATGGGATAAAAATGTAAAAAACTAGGATGACCAAATCCTGTCGAGCTTACGAATCAACAGTGTTATTCCACGAATCAGTGTAGCCTGGAACGAAAAAATCTGGTTTACCTCCTCGCAAGCTCAGAGCTGAAAGACTTTTTAGTGCATTTTATGCTACTAAACTTATGCAGGGGCGTGTACGAGCGAGTACTTCGTATTAGCCCGTCGGTAAATCCCTCTCTCGACGATTTTGAACTACCCTCCTGGCCTGCTTCTCCACATCCCTTCGTGAGCTTTTGTCTCGAGGCTGCACTGTAAGCTGTCCCGCAAACCCTTCATCTCTACCGCTCGCACGCGGTCGTGTCCTCTCAGTCGTGAAAAATTTGCAGACCTCTCATGTGGCCAGCGCACAGATCCACCTTTCCTGCCTTTTTCCCTCGCACTTTCTTTCATTTTCTCTTTCTCTCTCGTTTTTCTATTCCCTCGATTCTTTTTTCTCTCTTCTCCCTTTTCTTTCTGTCTTCATTCTTTTTTCTTCTTCTTTTCTCTCTTTTCCTTTCTCCTTTTCTCTTCATTGCCCAAGAATTTTCATAGGGTCTCTTAAAAAGCTCTGCACAAGAGCCACCCTTAAGCAAGCACTTGTTCTCTCCCTCTTCGCTGTAGATTTTCCACTCCCGACCACTTTTTTTCCTGGATACTTTCTAAAATGCTGCTTTTTTTTCGTAGATTATGTAGCTCTTATACAGAACTTCATAAGTGAGTTCAAAGACTGTGAGACGAAAAGACTCTACAAAAATCCCTGCCTTTGGACTGTGACTCACGTTGTAAAAATGTGATAAGTCAAATGTTGCTAACAAAATTTCAATAACACGTTGTTATAATGTTTCTCGAGTCACTGCACATTCCAGAAAACGTACGGACGTATGCGTTCTTCATTTTCGTTCATTCCACCACCGCAAGACTTCGATTTGAATTTATTGAAACTCCTGAATGTCTTGACTTTCGATTAAATCGATTAATAGAAATTGAGAGAAGCATTTAAATATTCATAGAATATTAACTTCCGAGTTACTATCATTGGGTACTTTTGATCGAAGTAAAAAACGCTGTTATCGACTAAATGGGATTATCGAATGAATCTGTAGAAAAATGCAATTTTTTTACCAAGTTGCGAACATCGAAAAAAAAAATGTCCTGAAGGGTTTTTCATCGAAACTTCACATTGACTCCATTTAAAAGACCTTCAACATGACTCTCAGGACACCCTGAATACCAGCGATACGTTCTTAAGTAATGAACGTCCTAAGACGTTGAACTTGTCTACGAATTGTTCCGTGAACGAGTAACCGTGTTTCTCACCATCAAGCATCAATGTGTAGGAGCTTGGCTTGTTGAAGTATGCGGGGCCTCGTCGTCGTGATCGCCCTTGTTCGCTTTCTCTTCCGCTTCCTTATCCTTACCAGGCGTTGCTGCGCTACCACTACGGTGTATTGTATCCGAATAATAAAGTTAAAGGATTTGCAATGCAAAAAGCCTGAACGTGACATGCCAGTTACAGGGTCTCGGTGTTGTACAACAAGGCGAAGTATCCAACTCTCTGTCTAACGTCAGCCACCGTGTCTCCCCTTTTCTTACTTTTTCGCCCCCCTTTTCACTTTTATCCCGAAACAAGGAAAATTTTAAGTCCGGATGTGTCCGTAAGGAAAGGAATTTCACCAAGTCCGGATTCTGTTGCTGTGGAAACCTCATAAGATTTTTCTTTTCAAAGTACTTGAACCGTGCATTGAATTAACGCTGTTGGACCAGTGTTCGCAGAATGTGGCCTGAGCCTCTTTTTAGAGCTTTTGACAAATCAGGCGAAACATATAAAAATTAATTATCAACATGTTGCATATTCATCAACTTCGGAAACTAATGAGAAAGTGTATTTCGTCCATGCTTGAAATTTAATGAAAAATCTTATTCACCATAGCGTTTGAAGCAAAGATAATATGAAATTTCTCATAAATACGGCTAATGAATATGCCGCTAAGACGAATTAGCAACGACATGGAGAAACTGTAGCGTATCGTCCCAAAGGACACTGCTGCTACATCAAAACATATGTTTTACATTTTGATACACGCTGCGAAACGTAAATGAGCTTGGGAAAACATCTAGACCGTTAAGTATATGACGTCAGACAAGAAAGTCTCCACACGATGTGCGAGACCATCGTCGCGAAAAACTTTTCGTTATAGTTTGCAGCCAAAGTCTGGTGAAAGCCTTTCAACGAACCGAGACCAAACATCCAAGCAACAGCATCCCGCAAAAGCTTTGCAAAAGCTTGCCCCACACTCTGCTCATTCTCGCTCCCTGCTGTGCCTCGCCACCGTAATCTCGAGAAAATTTCCGTGCTGGCCAATATTTACAACACCGAAAACTTTCTTGTAACAACATCAAGTCCTCGAGATCCAGTTTCCTGGAGCTATCTTATTCGTACATTATATGGGGAGTATTACAGAAAAGCGAGAAGAAAAACATGGAAAACTGAGTTATTACTGCTGAGCTAGTAGTGCAAACCGATTTTAGTCAGACATCGTTCGTTCGTATTTCTTCTTTTTATACTTGTTATCTATTTTCAAACACTTCGGTGGGATTTTTTTTTCTTTTACGTACATATTTAATGTTCGAACTCTTCTACTTCATGTACCAGAACTTATATTTTATTGCAGTATCAGCATCGATATAAATTTTAACTGTTCGTAACAGTGTCGATGATTCAACAATTTTCTCGAGGCACTTGCCTTGGCCTTCAAAAAAAACTTTTGGAAACTAAAAACAAAAAAGAAATCAAGAATTAAGCTATCATCTGTTATGATTAAAATGACCTGTTCAATACGAGGCCCAGTTCGGAAATGGACCTATTTAGAGACCGGTATGAGACAAAATGGTAGAACGTATGGATGGCGGATATGCAGTGGTTGCAACAACATTTGTTCGTCGTGTAATCCAGTTAAACCACGGGAATTGGAAACGCAGTTAGTTAATGAAGTGTGTGGGAGGCAAGGGGAAGGTTTGGGTTAGGGGTGGCAATTAGGTGGAATCAGCAGCGATGGGTTAGAAACGTAACTCAGTGCTAACTCTCTCTAATAAACCCACCATAGTCGAGTTAAACTCCCTTATACGTAAACGTTTAAACCTCCATTCGTAGCCAGTCTGTAACTACGTACTTTGCTGAGGAATATCGTTGCCTCTCCAAAGCAAACAAGACGACCATCGGGATTTCTAATCCAACTGTACAACCTTGCGAAAGATTGTGGTTTCGCAACACGAATTAGCAGCATTGGAAATGGGGGTAGACAGTTAGCAATCGTGAGGGAAATGTAAGCTTGCTTGATAAATATAAACAAAAGTTCTTCCAACTATTGTTAATGTAAAGTAATACTGATTGGCCAATCAGATGCACTTTGGCTGTGTCAGAAGTTGTGTTAACATCGTCGTTATTGGTATCAAAAGCATGTTCCCAAAGAGTTGTGACATTAGAGACGATTCAAACTTTATGCTGATGTGTTTCGTTGAGTAAGAAGGAAAAATAGAGAACTCCAACGAGTTCTGTGTGGGAAATGATTCATTTTCAAAAGTTCAGTCATTAAATATGATTGTTTATCCCACAATAAAATTGCATCCTTCATCAAAGATCGCAGATCCATTCTAAAGAGAGAATGATAAAATGCCTATGTGATGACCCGTATCGCCGGGGGCGCCACAAGTTTCAATTTTAAACTTGGCGCCCAGCCATAACCTTTCCGGTGAAAAGTTTCGATAACACTAAAGGGGTTGGCTTCTTTTTGTTCTCTTCGAACGGTGTTTTTGGCAGGCAAGAGGATATTTTAGAGGATGTACGTTTAGCTTCGTTTCTAAAGTTCGGTGGGAGGATTGTTCGAATATGTTCATCAGGTACAGCAACTTTGATGAGCGAGAGGTTGAACCATGGCAACAGGGAATTGGAACGCATGACCATAAGAGAATTTTCCTGATGATGCTCAGGTCTGACCTAATCAGATAACGCTCTATGGCAACCCGAAAGCTCTTTAGATCAGCCCTGAGCAAATGAGGATCTGTTCTCACCGAAATACCATTCGATTGAAATATCGTTAACAATTGATTATCGACCACATCCTGCGGTACGTTTTCTTCGACGATTTAAAAAACAAACATTTGGCGTATAATATTGAGAACAGAGCCTGAGTCCTTTTTCCAGGATTCCAAATAATACCTGACAAAATATTAATCAGATTTATTTTACTGCAAAATAGGACTGAGAGAATTATTTGAACGGTTCAACAGCCACTATTTGATTTATCGATTTTTCTCGATACGAGGATCCGACTGTAAGTGACAAGGATTTGTCTTGTCACTCTCGTGAGTTTCCTAAGTGAAAAGGGATTATAGACTTTTGAATGAAACGTCATGCGAAGAGACAGCAAGTCAGAGAGGTAATAAATAAAATGACTGAAAGTACGTGTTGATTTATGTCCTCGTGCGGAAGCCTAAAATGGATGTTGGATATTTCACTTTATTTATGGTGGACAATTCTGAGTTTACTCATCGAATCTCTCTCGTTTCATCCGTCCCATAACTTTGTCTCTCATTCTAACTCGTGTATTTTCCGGTGCTTCGACAGAGTGATATCTTTCATGTGCATGGCTTCGAAACCACACACCGTGCAACAACATTGACTTCCTTCCTCCAGTTTCTCTCGTTGTCATATTTTCATTACGGCCCTTATCCTCTAGCGTTTATTGTGCATCGTGTGAATCACCACATTTTCCGGTCATGTAACATGACTCAATTGTATTTTCATCGTGATTATGCAAGAGCTTCGTTCGATTTAAACACCGCCCTTGCTTTCGCTTAAACTCCGCATTGCGAGCAATCTAAACCGAGGGAAGAGTTTAGTTTAATTTTGGTAAAGTCCAAAAATGTATTTGTATTGAATGAAACAAATCAATTTCGTTGCCTTCGATTTGGTTGGGTCAAGGCAAGCCAAAATTCATTTAATAAAATCAATAATTGGTCCAATCGAATGTTACGTTCGAAGTAATTCACGATGCCATTCAATTTACTCAACTTAATTCTTTTCTCATCGTACGTGGTTCGTAAAAATAAAAACGATGTGTAAAATGTGCCCATTTCCGAAAAGGCATTCACAAGCAACGGATCTTCTGCTGCGATAACAAAGTTTTCAAAATTGTTGTTATTTTTATATCTAATTATTTCCTGTTCAAAATCAACTAGATTTCACGACTATCGAGAAATAAATGGAATAGAAGTATTTAAATGACATTATCAATGTTCAGCTGAGGATAATCCTTAAAATTGATGATTTAAAGCATCATCGTGTCCCCAGTAAGCTATAAAAGTATAAATGATACCGAGCTCAGATACTCAATACCATGTTATCTCTCTGTTGCTTTAAAAGAGGCTTTAAACGTCGATATGAAACAAGAGGATCTGTCAAAATAATCTAACTTTCAAATGGCTTTAAAAGTATTCGTCCAGATATAATTTAAATTCAATGTTGGCATTAATAATGTCATTATCATTCAGGACCATCTATCTGAAGGATTATTAAGCATTTATTATTATTAAGCATTTAAAAAAAATATCATGTGTAAACGAATAAAATTTTTGTTTTTCCATGAACAAACGCATCATTTATTATTCTATTGTGAAAAACGCACCGGTCATGTTTAAATAATCTCAATACTAGACAGAATTTGAAAAAAAAAAAAAATATGTAGAAATTACCATATTTTGAATCTAAAATCATAATCAATGGCTACGAAAATGCCCGTGAACAAAGTTTCGAGTGAATTATACGTAAGTAAAAAAAGTAGGATTCAAAAAGTTAAATATGATCGTTTTGAAATTTGTGACTCACTTCTGCCTACGAGTTTACAAATAATTGGTATTCCTTCAGTTTCACACCCCAAATGTGATCTTGGACTTGGTTGTAATATTGAGAATGAGAAAAAAAATAAAAAGCTTGGGCAAGCCGAGCCAGATGAGATTTCATGAAACGAGCCACATGTGGTCGTGAAATTATAGAGTTATGTGGGGCGATGCACAGGACTGTACGTCGTTTTCCCCATAGGGTAACGTACACAAATAAAATAAACATGACCCGAACCAACATATCGTATCCGCATTGAGAGCCTTGGCTGTTGTGCATTCAAACAAGAAGGTATAGATAAAAAACATGTATTAAGGGGGTTGTTTATTAGTCCATGAAGGGAGAAAAGAAAACTACACGAATGTCAGGCATTAATATTTTTTATGTGAAACTATAAGGGACAGAAATTGCTTGATAAAACGATGTGGAAAAAAAGAAATGTGAATAGTTTAATAGGAGAAGAGAAAAATGAGAATTCACACGCAATGAAAATGCGGAAATCTGTTTGAAAGCTCGACACACAAGTAACAAGATGTAGTGAGCTTTGCACGTTTCGGATCTCTCTGAACATTGAATTTCTCTAGAACACGAGATCCGAGCCCTCAAAGGTTTTCTGGCATTCTGGACAAAGGGCCTGCTTCAGACAAATACGATGCTTAAACGCACGTGTACTCGTCCTTGAAAGATTCACAAAGGAACTTGAAACCTTTGTTTGTTTATTCCTACAATTGAAACAATAAAGCTTTCACTAATTTTCACCATTTTTTACGTGGCTTTTTCCATTCCATTGAACGAAATGGTGCGTGGAAAAATGTTATGATCAAATTTTCAAGATGAACACGGAGCAATTCTTTGCCACTCGTTATTCAATTTAGAAACATTTGTCAACGTGATAAATACCCTCGATATTTGTTCAGTATTTTTTTTTTTTAATGGATTTTTTTTTTCATTTTTTGTACTTTTTTTATTCGACTATTCAGTAGTAGTTCGTTTATCCTATTCATTTAGAAAAAAAATCCTCGGTGGTTTGTACGTGAAGGGAAAAAAAATGTTTTCCTCCCTCACCGCCTGTTATTCATCGCGTCGTGTGGATTTTCATACACGGCAGCATGCCCACATGTGCATCCGAGGGCGTGCTCCACGCGGATAATAAACCATTGATTTATTTAAAAATATACTAGGCTCACCATGCCACCAACCACGTCCTTTTTAACGGCCTAATGGACCGCGAAGCTTTTATAATATATGCAACCATTTGTAAGAGAGACATACGTATACCCTTTTCAACGGACATTCATGAATATGATAAATACAAAATATCATGATCAGCTGGTTCGGTTTTTAGCAAGTATCAAATTTTTTATATTCATAAATATATAAATCCTCACTTCGAATATGGGTTTGACTACTTTTTACGCGAACACCACTGAATCGATTCCCATGAATCTTTCACAGGAATAAAGCTCGCACGAAACATAGAAAAAAGTAGGCCCTATGAGATTTCGATCAATTTTTTATTACGGAAATTTCAACAGAACGAGATTTTCATCCCATGTCCCACTTTAAAAATTTACCAATTATAAAAAATGCAGATAAATACAAAAATAACACTGATTGCTACTTTGAAGATAATCCAAAAATAAAGAGAATCAGTGGTGGTTAGGGCTCGAATTTCGAATAGAAAAAAATCATAACGATTTTCCTTAATTTGATGGTATTTAAAAATTCCTTCATATTTTTATTCATCAATTTTGGGGTGTATTTTGTTGTGGCTAACGATTGGAAGAGCGAAAAATTCATTCCAGCAAACACACTTTTATCACTTTCGCATAATTCTATGTAAACTTTACACGAGCTCGTAACTTTCACCAGAAAATTTGTGAAAATTTCACCCAAGTTGTGTTTGCTGGGATTAAATAACGTTTAATTGTATGTTGAGGGTAAATGGTTTTCGAATCAAAAAGACACAAAAATGTAAAAGTATGCAATAGACAAATACAAAAACTATAGAGCAGTATATTATTCAACATGCTTCAAAGAATTAGAGCAAATTTTCGATTTTTCGAAAACGACACGAGCATTCATTTTATCTTCACTTTCCAGACAGTCGATTAAACAAAGCTGGAAATAATCACAGCACCAGAAAGTTTAAATTTATCTTTCATTTATAATTTTCAGCTATTTTAAGTCTTAACCCCATCATCCAGACTCACCATCCATTCTGCACTCTTAACTACGAAAGATTCTACCACTTTTATCCACAAAAGCCTATTTATTTCGTTGCCCGAGAGAATCCCGAGTTGATGGAAGACATAGAGCTGTAACGTTATCCGCAGAGTGAGTTACTTCTGTAACTCAAGTTGGCGGTGTAATTAACGAGACTCCGCGCACTTATCAATTCATTAAAACTTTGCACAGGAGTAGAGATCGTTCCCAACATTCTCTCGCTTTTTTTTCACAGCTTGTTAAACTTATTTCATCAGACTATCCTGCTGTGAGTAGAGCTGCGAGATTTTCGACGCCTCGAAAACACGTCCCTTGTCAAATTAACGAGAGTTATTTTTTTCAGAGTCTTTTATAATTGACTTGACCGCACGACATGATGTTTGTTTTTTGGATTTTTTTAATGCAGGATGAAATTTTGTGGACATGCAAGAAATCACCAGAATTCTCTTCAAAGTTAATTAACACAAAAAAAAATATCGATGAATAGATTTCAAAAATGAATCGAAATCTTTCATTTTGTTTGGAGTCACATTTTATTGTATTTTATGGAAAATATTTCAATGAGAGATACAAAATTGTTGTTCTTTCAATATCAGGCCAAGGGTATAAAATTTTGTGAATTAATTTTTGGTAGATTCATGCATAATATTTGTGTTGAAACAGGGAAAAAAGGTCTCAAGAGACTGGTGCTCTAAAGTGTCGTGTTATTCATTATAATTCTCAAATTATTCTAAAAATAGATTCCGTATACACATATTATATGCAAGGAATAATGTTCCTCTTGAGGGAGTAAACGTGAATTATTAACGCGTAATAATGATAACAATATGAACGAGAAAACATATGTAAAAAAAAGATTAAATAATACTTCACTGGTGAAAAATGAACATTAACTTATTCCGGTCGGCCTACTGGAACGGTGGATGTTTTAAAATTCTATTTATCAAACGTTAAAGGTCATAATTTGAACGAAGGGGAAAAACCTTGGGGTGTTCTCTGTGTTGAAATTTGATTAACTAATATCTACATTTATTTAAGTATTTCTTTTCAATTTTTTTTTTTTCAATACCTACATAATAATTTTACCAGTTGTGCTTTCGACCTCGACCGAGCTTTATCAAAATAATTATTCGATTCGGGAGAATTATAATCAAAAAATATTGAAAAAGTTGCTCATCGACGTTTCCGTATAAATTTTCGAATTGAAGAAACGAAAATTCAGTATTTTTAAATTTTTTGGATATGAATCTCTGAAAATATGTTAATTTCAAAATTTTATATGTAAAAATTAAAAAATACAGACAATTCCGTGCATCGCTCCATAAGTACAGTGAACATGTGAAAATCTAAAGTTTATTCTTTATTTTACTCAAAATTTCAGCAACAGCGAGAGAAACCCATCGCGGTGTTGAAGTTTTTCCGGAGGGTTGAAGTTCAGAGTTGAGAATCGCGAGTACTCGAGTCAACGAGAAGTTTGACGTGAATAAATCCTCGGGGAATGCGAATGCCGGAGGAGGATGTCGTCGGGAGCGGCTTGGGGGTCGAGGCTGTTCCTCATGCTCGTGACGACAACGTTCGTCATCGCCAATTACCAGCGTTCCCGCGATAACTCGAGCCTCAGGAATTACGAGCAAATTGGAGGTGATCACCGAACAATTGTTAACGCATCGCGAGTACAGGGTAAGTTTCTACAGCTCTTGCAAAGCACGTATCAAAACATTATGAAAAAAATGTTTACACGATCATTTCAATTTGTCATCGTGGCGAATGATAAATTTCATTGAAATTCAATGATTTTCGAAATGTTTTTTAAATTGTGTGTGTTTTTTTTTAAGTAATCATCTTAAAGAGTTACTAACAAACAGAAAAAAAAACTTCTTCGGTACGTCATCGAGGTTTTTAACGAACAAATCATTTTGACAGCTAATTCATAACAATTTTTAATTATTATTATCATTAAAAATGATGAACGTCCGCAAAGAGAAGTCAGAAAGTTATTATAATCAGCCCGAAAATAAATCCCAATATAATTATATTTATTTGACACAGTTATTTATACCGTCGAACATCAGCAGAGCTTTGGTTCGTTAATAGGTTTAGAATTCCAAAGCAGATTAGAGACGTAATTAGGCACAGAGTGTACTCAATGACTTACGCTCTCTCTCTCTCCCGAATTTGTTTGATTCCATGAATGCAATCCAAGATTCGTAGTATAATTGTTAAAGTAGGTCACTTGGTGTGGGTACATGAAAACTCCGAAATGCCTACAAACTGAGCGGAATAACCGGCTGGATGTGAGCACTGAGGTAAGGGAATAGAAAGAGGAATATCCTCACATCCTGGCCCAATACCGTTGACTTTGGTGACCTCATTCGTTGCAACTGGCGTTTAGCCGGTATGGCAACAGGTGCAATCGCATAGGCCGCAAAATCTCTCGTAAGAAATTTTCATCCACCCAAAATCGTAACAACAGTTTCGTATTATTATTGTTATTATTATTATTATTATTATTACTGTCATAAATCTATATATCTTTCATACTTTTTCCTTTCTCAAAATATTTATTCATAGATTCGACTTTTTTGGAAAAACGAAATTCTGGAAAATTATTTAATAAGTAGTAATTATTTTTTCTTTGTTTTTCACAGAAGCTTTTAATGAATTATAAATTTGTCATTAGCCAGGTTCTAGTGATAGAACAGAAAATTGTTGATGTAACAAAAAAAAACTCACTAATGCTATCTGTAGACCTGGATGATTGTGTAAAAAAGATTATAAAGACACAGAAGTGTGAGTATTTTTATTGGGTCATGGATTGGTGGAATTCGCGAGGTTTGAAAATCACCAATGCTTGCCTCGTATTCACCACAAAACGTTGGTCCAAATCCTGGGAAAGAGGATGGGTTCGGTGGTTTAAAATTCCGGTGAGGAAAAAAAGCTCAACACATTTTTGATACACGAATCCTATATACATTTTTTTTTATGCGGCTGTATGTTTTTTTTTCTGTTCTTCCTTTTTTTTCGATCCTCAATATAGCGACCAGACACAAATGCTTTACGAGGTCGTTCGAGAGGATGCGAAAGCCTGACAGTAAAATCTAAATTGACAGTTCCATGAAAGCAATTTCGTGAACTGTCAGCGAGGCCTGCTACCTCAATCTCTACTTGGATTCACCGCGTTACTACACTGCCAATTTTTTCACCACTCCAACGCATTCCCATGACCTTTTACGTGATTTTTATTCATATATATTACGCTGGATACAAAAAAAAGACAAGTAATTATTCATTTTGCGATAAGAAAAAATTGATCTGACATTTTGATGTTTTGAATCTTCTTGAATTTACTCTTCGACCAGGTTCTTTTATTTCGTGCCTGATTTTTTTTTCAAAGACTCAATAGATCCTTAAGGAAGTGACCCGTTACTAGAAAAAAAAAAACTACTCGAGAACAAAGATTTGATGCTCATTAATGTACTTCATCGCCATAAATGTCAAATGAATGGCGATGTCTGAACAGAACAAAGGTTTGAAGTACTTTGATATACATTCACTGAAGGGAGCTACAAAGTGCAAATGCGCTTATCGTTCGTACATCGCTAGGAAACGGTTTACAAACAGTTTGGCTGTAAGCTTTCCTTTGATTTCTCCAAAATGGCTCTCTGCATGTTGTTACGGATGGACCTGGCCTTCAACAAACGGAGTAACAAAACTTCATTATCTGTTTAAACTTCGCCGATGTACAGGGTGTCCAGGGTCGAAGATTTAAAAAGTTTAATTGAAAAAATATTAATAAATTAGTCATTGCCAGTCATCGTGATGAGAGAGAATAAATAAATGATTGTGGACTTTCCTTCTTCAGAATTTCCCGATCTATTTATCCACCAGTTACCCTTTGAAGCCTCGTTTTTAACATCATTTGAATATATTACGATTGATTTGGTTTACCCGGAACTACCACGAAGCTTCACTTTGACGTTATTATTTTAACTGACAACCAGCAATGAATTATATCGAGTTCCATTTTAATATAATCAGCGCTTTCAAGCGATGCAGTCGAACGGTTTTATTTTATTAATGAGGTTGCGTGATTAGCTTGATGAACTTGTAATGAGTGGCTGATTACGTTCGACTTGTTCTACTTACAACCCCCGTGGCGCATCGATCGCCGACCAAAAATCCCGTATTGCACCGAAGTTACAAATTAAAGTTGAATTTTGTAAACAGCTTAACGGAATTTTATTGGCAAAGTTGGGACAAAAGATTAAATATAATCTTTAGAGACTTACGTGGCGTTGTGACGCAGTAGAAAAAAGTAAAAAGTGGTGGAGTGACAGTGAAGGAGATAAAAAGAGGAAGCTGTGGCTCTCGTGTAGTTTGTATCTCGATTCTTTGCAACGTTGGATCGCTTCAAATTGAGAAAGTCTCGCTTCCCGGTGGACGAACGACCCCAGTGTACATATACAAGATACGTAGAAAATTCACAACACTAGACCTGACTCGCAAAGAGACAAGAGAGATGTGAGAAAGATAGGAAAGGATAAGGGAGTTACGGATTTCCATAGAAATTTGTTCCCAACGGTCGTGTTACCGACGTAAAAGTCGAAACTTTTCCACAGCAAGATATTTTCCATTCACTAAGGTGGATAGAACGAGGGATGGTGAAACAGAAGTAGATAAAATACATTTGGATATGTGAAAGAATCAAAGGTGGAAAATTCACGAGAGCAAAAAAGTTAAAGTAGGAGAAACCTGAGATAGACTGCTGAGTAACCTCAATTCATAAAATATACGAAATAGCGAACTCGTAGTATATCCTGACCTCGATTACTTCTAAATAATTCGTCTAAAAAATTTTCCTCCTGTCGATGTCGATGAAATTAAAGTATTTTCCCATTCAATTGAAATGGGACAATGCTTAAGATCATAAAAACATTGTTATTTATTATTTTTTCAAATCTTTTAGTATTTCGCTTTATTTTTGACACAATCTTATTCAGGTTATTTGTTAAAAACTGTAGGATTAAGCTTCACTTCATGTTTGACTTCGAATCAAAATAAATAAATGAATTCCACTTAATAATGAACCGCACCGAAAACTTTAATTTTTACTGAGCAGTGTGGACCAATCCGGGTGCTAATTACAGCCACAGTAGATCCCAAGGTGTTGTAAGTTTTACATGCTACGATATGGTTATTCCCAACGTTCTAGACGCGCAGGTAATGGAAAGTTCCTATTGAAATAAAAATTTTGATTGTGAGTTTAAGAGTGAATAAATACTAGTTTCCTCAACGGATGCTTTAACGGTCTTGACAGTTCGCACATTTTTACGAGATGAATTCTAATTAAATGTTCTGTTGAGAACAGATGTTAATGAGCCTTAGACATAGTTTATTCATTTACTGAGCAACGAATCAATTCACCTCGGATATTAATTAAGAACAGAATAAATTTATTTTCTTAATGAACAAATTTAAAAAAAATGCATTTTCGATTGAAGAAAACAAAGATCCGATGTGACCGTCTCACAGATAATAAACAAACAGATTCGTCATCGAATCTTTCTCCTAAAACGTTGAAACAATCAATGAAATTACCTTATCAACAAAAACATTGTTGAGATTTGATCCTATTGTGATTGATAAAAGTTTGAAATTTCTGTACTTCAGAATCATCGAATAATGCGTTATCTTAAACTTTTATAATGTTTTTCACAATATTTCCCAAAACATAGAAAATGCCAGGTTAGTTCGAAATAAATTCTTTGTTAGGATGGAATTATCGTATCAAAATTTATTCAGTAACTTTTATTGAAGGCTCCAATCAATTTCTGAATCCAATAATCTGTTCATTTTTATTGTCGATTTGTATGCAAATGGTTGGTCAAAAATATTAATTTAATAATCAAATAATCCAAGTGTCACAAGCGGAAATAAGGTCATTTCATTGCTGTTACTGCAAGTCCATATTCGATTGACCGTGAACTTTATCAAAGTGGATTAAAAAAAAGGGAATATTATAGACATCTCGTCGCATTTAAACTCAATATGAAAAATCTGCAATGCGGAATAAAGTAATCTGCGCTAAATAAACCTCGTGAATACCATGTAGTTCGACGAATCCTTGTCAAAAAAGTAAATACACTCAACTGAATTAACTCAAACATTTATAATTCTACAAATAGTCAGTTCTACAGCACTGTGGCTGAAACATCGTTCCTGATATTTTTTTTCCCCCTTAACAAACGAGCTAGAACTCGAAGCATCCGAGATACGAATGCTTGGATACAGAATAAATATTAAGTAGGTTTTCACGTAAATTTGAATGTATTTAATGTATGAAGCTAGCTTGTGGAATGATTCGGTAACATAGTTGCAGCCTTACATTTCATAAATAAATACATACGTAAGCCCATAAACATACGCTGGTATGTGTGTTTGTACGTACAATGTATACACATCATGTTGAAGTACATGGAAACATATATCCACGAATAATTGCCAAGCAGCACTGGAGATGTGGCAAATACTTGCATTCACATTCATACGAATGTCCTGACGTTGATACTTTAAGTAAAAAAAAATGAATCTTTTGATACGGAGGCTGTTTAATTTGAAAGGGAAACGTCACAGTTGATTTTTAGAGAAATTGTTCATTTTTAGGAATTTCTTTTCACATTTAAAAATTATTATTTGAGGATAGAGCAAACGATACTCTATTGAGTAAATATTCAACTGTTCCCATACAAAACTTTACCGGAAAATATTGAAATTTTATTGAGTTATCCCATGTGAAAACAAAAAATAAAAATAAAATAAAAAACAATCTTCTCAATCATTATCCCTTGGGAGTTTTTAGTGAAGGATTATTTGAAAATCGAATCCTTTCATGAACTAGATGAATGTAGCACATTGTGTTGATTAAATAATCAGAACTAATATAACGTATAATTAATCGAATCGTATGACTTTGTAGTTAAAATTAGGCTTTCATTGAAATAGAATTGTTCGAAAGTTCAGCCTTTGTAATAATAGCACAGTCGAAGCCAGCGGCACGGATAATATATATGTGTAAACACACATTCACGTATGGTAAATATAAAGTGCATATATGCACGTCATGCATTACTGAAACTATATCCATGGCGGGCTGACACGTTCACGTCGTTCTCTTGTCCTTTCTTTTCACCAGCACGTATTCTCGTGCGAGCTCCATTGCCTCCCCCTCTCCATTCTTCCTCTCAGCTTTCGTTGGAGCTTAATTACCGTCAAGCACATCTACACCAGAACGCACACCAACGCAATGACATAAAGTATACAAAGTACATATACATCCTCGATCCATTCACTGAATAACAAAGCAGGAAGCATCAACATTTTTCCGCCTGTGCCTTTACATCCACGAACCCTTCCACATCGTACCCTTTATCACTTTTCGAACCATCCTTATCACTCTTGTCCTCGTTCCATTAAATCGACCAATTCTATCGCCACCCTCACTGTCCTCCCTCCTTCATCACTTTTTCTCATTCCCTGTCACGCGAGGGCTGAAGTTACGATCTTTTCGTCACTTCAACCCTCTCTGCACGTTTTCAAATTGCAAGCTCGAAAAAAAAGGTGGTCGAACATGTTACAGACTTTACTAATGACTGTTATTGCTCGTGAAAAATGAGTAGATTAATTGTTATTTATAAATTATTTATAGTGACGTTTTTTTGAACCGAGAAATCTATCGGGCCCGTGAAAAAAAATTATTGTACAGATTGTCCGAAATTATCTTCATCTCCATCGACAAAATCATTTTAATGGAGATTGAAAGAAAGTCGCAAGGGAATGATTATTCCTGTCCATAGGAAAACCCTTTTTTACCCCAGAAGAAAATGCTTTAACATCCGATAAAATCTTCTGGCGAATTTCCATCAGAGGAATCCAGGTGCGAGCAGAATCCGCGAGAACAACCGCTAAACCTCGAGCTTTCCAAACGTTCTTTTCCGCTACTGACGATTATACACAAAGCGCAATTCCCCAGGTCCTTGATGGACCTGGACTCCGCGCAGAGGAAAATATTCCGTGCGGTTTTCCATCGCCACGCTTTCTAGCAAAGGATTCGGTTAATACTACTGACGTTGGAGCCACCACAAAGCTCCATAGCTTCCCACTCTTCCAAGCTTTGTAAACGCTTCGGCGAAGACCACCTTCACTTGGTATGTGACAGCCACCGGTTTTTGTATTCGACCACAGTCAGTGGAACCCTCAATGATGCAAGTTACATTTTCACGAGGCAATTTTCGGCGAGGTCTTAAAATTGCCTTTTGAATTTTCAATTGACCCGACTGTTTCGGAAATTCATCGAAAAACAGTGGATTGAGCATAAATGCGGATGAATTCCGATCCGCAGCATCAAAATTAGAGAAAGTGTCGGAAATTCTACAAATCGCAAACCTAAAATATAACATGAAAATGCGATTGGGGATAAAAAATAACATAATTACGGCAGTGTAAGTAAATCAATACAATCAATAAACCTGCAATTTATTTGACATTCTGTTCCATATAACCGATCAACATTAGCAAAAATAAAATAAACGGTTAGCTCCAATCAGTCAAATGGTCCATTACGTGGCAATACGATGCTTGCGAGTTCATGGAATGGAGCATGGACGAGGTAAGAAATTCTAACGGTTACCGAACGACTCTTTAATGCAACCAGTGAAAAATAAGCGGTTGAGCTTCTCGGCGAGCAGTAGCAGCATCCATGTTGGAGCGATAACATAATATTTCGTAATGTGTACGTGTTTTCCGAAGTATGTGTGAGGTTGTGGGAGTTTAAGAATGCCTAAGGATACCTGTTTGTAAAGCTGCGCGTGAATGTGTGTGTGGGCGTATTTATGAGGATGTGTAAAAGCATTCGCAAGAACGAGTGCGTGTGAGGTGTATTAGTGAGGGTGTTTGTGTGTCTAGAAGAAGAAGAAGATGGTACGAGGGTGCAGGATAGAGAGACGATGGTTAGAGGATGAGAGGGCCTGGAGGTTTTCCATTAGGAAAAGCCCAAGAGCCGTAAGGCGACCAGCGTTGAGCTTAATGTTCACTGCACTAACCGCCACCGTCTATATTCTGCACGTACTACACAGCCCTGCAACGCTTTCTCTGTGACCACGAAACACTTTTAACCTTCTGTGCGCCACACTATGTTCACCCATCCAGACTCTTCGTCGTAGTGGTGCTCTTGTACAGTCAAGCGCTCAACACACTCCACCACCATCGTCTTATTTATTTAATTACTAATTATCACTGGCTCTGTGTTAATTGGCTTATATCTCACACGCGCGTTCCTTCGTGCATCGTTCACACTGACACTCATTTATTCTCGGTGTGTGTGTGTGTGTGTGTGTTTTCGTTTGTCTAGGTCTGACTGCAGTGTGACACCAAAAGAAAAACGTGCTATTTCGCTCGGCAGTTCATAACGCAAAATCTCTCTCTTTCGCCCTTTGCCAAGAGCTTGGCTTCTTATTTTCATCTAAAATACGTACCACGTTAACTTAACCCCCGTCAGTTTTTTGTCAGGTTAAACAAAATTTTAGTTCTTTCGATAATTACGTTGTATTAAACAATTATTTAACTATACTTGAATATTTATTGATTTAATTAACACAGTGGTCTCCTCTCAATTATTTTCAAAGGTTAACTGTCCAGTGAACGTTTTAGAACTTCCCTAAAACTTCCGGAATCTCACAATAAATGGAAAATAAAAAAGAATCGTTTTGGTATCCACTGTCAAACAAATGACAGCAGATTGCAAAATCTCACAATCATTTTATTCGTATCATAGGAAATAAAGTATAAAACTAACAAATACTTTGCGTATGTACTCGAATCGTACTTTGGCGCGGATCGTCGAAGTGATAAAGAAAGAGGAAAAGACATTTGAAATAACAATGTTAACAAGGTCGTGTTAACGATGAAAATTGTCAGGTGCTTTCTCCCACGGAGAAGCCATTGAACATCCTTGTAAGTATCCGGACTTTAATATCTTTCGGCATATCCTCCTCTCTTCCGTTATAACATTCTCGAGATGACTGCACACCGTGTTTTATAAACGTACCGATAAAGATACTCGTAATATTCTCATATAGGTGCCAACTTGTTATTGCCCTTGTACTAGTGGTAACTGACTCTGCACATGACTCCCTTTTCCCAATGTCGTGCTTACCCTCTCCGTATCATCAGCATATGTGCACCAGCTTCCCTATCGGAAAACGGATTTTAGATGGTTCTTTTTATTTTTTTTCCTCGATATGCTTTTTACGATGTCATCACAAGAAAATCGCTTCTGTAACCGACACTATCGAAATCTCGAGAGTTCCACTACTGACGACGGATCGAAGTTCTAGCCTCTTTTTCGACGAGTCGATATCTACTTGTCTGTGTTTTTGTTTTTCAAACGTTATTATTATACCAACAGTTGGATGATTTGTTTTTTTTTGCTTTCTTTTCATTGTTTTCAATCTTCAAACCTTTGGAATACTGTTTTCCTTTAGGGTGTTTTTAGAACGAGTCAATAAGCAACGAAACAGATACTCGAACTCGAAGCACCAGACGAGATATTTGAAAGTTTGTTGGCAACATCGAAGAGGTGTTCCTCTCGCACGTGGTTCCCATCGAATATCCTCGCTGCACTCCTATCTGAATATCCTTTTGCACTCTCTTCAATACATCACCGAAGTCTAGAGGTTTGTCGGTTGTGGAAACCACCCGCAATGTATAAAATGTACCAAGCGACACGACGTAACTTAGTCGCTTTATCGCGTTTCGCCTCATCGAACCGTGAATCCAACAGGAAAGCACGTACACCATAGAAGCCATATCGTGCAGACGACTTTTGCGAACAATGTCGCAGTTCCTACTGAAATACGTGAAAGACTCGTTTTTATCACTAAATCGTAAACTCTCGGATCTCAAATGCATGAAGTTCTCTCTTTTTCTCCGAGTAACCAAAATTAGTCGATTTTGTAAAATTATAAACGCTCTGAATTTTACAGAGAGCGTTCGTCATATTAAAAAATCTTTTTTCTCATTCAAATATTCAATCTTCTCAAGATCCTCCAAGAGGAATTCTAAAAAAGTTCGATAAAAATCCGCACTGACAGGATTCCACCCTCAACGAATGGTAAACTTCATTTTATTTATTATCTCGTGAAAGGAACGACTCACCAAAGTTCTGCCTCCGTAAATCCCTCGGAGTAATCTTAAAATAAATTCAAAAAAAGTTTGATAACAAACATTGTATATTTGAATGTTTTAAAATAAAATGAAGAATGA
This sequence comes from Campoletis sonorensis, assembly GCA_013761285.1. Classification (NCBI taxonomy): domain Eukaryota; kingdom Metazoa; phylum Arthropoda; class Insecta; order Hymenoptera; family Ichneumonidae; genus Campoletis; species Campoletis sonorensis. The sequence continues at coordinate 640,957 of JACEOJ010000120.1, forward strand.
CCTAAATTTTCATTTGCTAATGAACCCGTTTAGTGCATGGCTTTTCATTACGAATTTAAAATGAAATGAAAATCCCCGTTGATCATCAATTTGGAAGGTTTACTCGTTTCCAATATTGATTTTATTCAAATGTTTTTTTATTCCATTCTCTATTTTCACGATCAAGATATCTTCACTGAATTTACATTTCACACGGGCAATTCCCCATTCGAGTATTCACTATAACAACATACACGTGTACTGGATTTAGAATTGGATTTATGGTATGCATCCGGAATGAAAGAGAGAGAGAGAGAGAGAGAGAGAAATTAGAGGATCGGTCCTCAACGATCCACGGATTATCGAGCAAATTTCAATCACTCCCGTTATCCTGATACAACAGTATTCCGTTAACGAGTCGATGGAAAATAGACAGTTTAATGATTCCCCTGTTAATACTATCCATTTACCGTGAATGACAAATTTTCGTTGATCAATTAATTAACAGTGTAAGATAAACAAATTACGTATAGGCGAAGGAATCACTGTAAACAATGGACAAATATTCATGGCTCATTTACCGGATGTGGTTTATTTACCTAAATATGCAGTTCACCAGACAGATATTCCAAGATTTCTCAAATTTGCTACTGGATTGCTCATTTTTCCATCTGTCAAATATTTCGTAGATCGTTACAACATTTAACGACTCAATTATGTAGAACCGATTAGTTCATCAGCTGTTTTGCATTTTTTGAATGTAACGTCAGAGAAAGAAAGAAAGATCAATTTATTCTTGGGTCTGATAATTTTTATTATTGTAAACAAACTGTTGGGTTCCAATTGTTTTTACTAAAAGGTTCGATAACTTCTCAATCAATTCCCTGATTTTGTATAGGTTCAATGAACGTTGAATGTCACTTAATCATTAATATTAATAATGTTCTGCGAATCGGTATGTATTTTGAATAATAATATTATTTTTTTTTTTTCCATAAATTATTCATGTTTAGATGAATCTTGATTCGTGCTGCATAATGTTATGCAGGTTTTCGAGTCGTGATTTCTAAACTCGTAGTGGTTGAACACTGCTATAGACCACTCGTAATATGCTGCAGTTAGTCGCTTCCCAGCATCACAATTACCACTTCGAAAAGCGGTAGTTAAAACAGTCGTATTTTAATAGCGTCGTGGTAAATGCATAGAAAACCAAAGTGTTTAGCACTCCACGAACTAACCATTTTTTTCTTATTCTTTTTTTAAATCCCCATCCTGATACACTTTTTGATCGAAATGTTTTAAGAAACATCACGTCCTCTTGCCACGCTGTTAACATTTTAGTTGATACAGTTCAATTAGATTTCTTGGATTCATTTTTCTCATTTTTCAAATTCATTTCATAACAAAATAATAGCCTGTAATTAATCAAATTTTTTTGGTATATATTAAAAATAGAGAGAGTTTTAAATTATAGACGTTTTCTCGAATTTTGAGTCACACTGACATTCAATTTATTTTCTAAGATGATCGCTGTAAGGGAATCTTGTTTGGAAATGGAGCTTCTGTCAGGCTGATTATTTTGGACGCTTCGGGATACAACAAACGTATACACACTGCCAAGTGTTTGCGGTTTGTTTCACAGAAAGTTGAAACGGAAAGAGAGAGAGAGAGAGAGAGAGAGGGAGAGAGAGGGAGGAGGGGGGCAAAGAAATTTTCTCATAATGCCAAATACAAATACGCGTATAAACGTCAGGTGCATTTGGTGATATTGTTTATTTGTTCTCGTGGTCCTAGACGTCCACTCAGTTTAATGAAATATATCACCCGAGAGGCTTTGCCAGAGAGCTGCGTATGCCAACAATACTCCTCTGGACCATTTTGTCAACGGATTTATCTTCTCCCGTAAATAAAGGTACATCGTCACGGTTTACATCCGAGTTTGCGAAACATTTGCGTAACTTAAATTGTTTCATCTTTTTTCCATCAATATTTGATGATGTTTTCTTAACAATGTGATGATACTGTCATCATTCCTTTCCGAATATACTCATTCGCTCAATTTTCTGCACATTCTGATGAACCTTTGACAGGAAAAAAGCCCGGCCATGAAACAGAATAAAATTTAGGCTGTGGAACCATAAGATTTCTTCGTTCCAGCCGAAAAATTGTTTGATACTTTTCCGCTCGTCCAGGAAAAAAAAAATCCAATTTTTTCGCTCTAGCGTGGCCTCACCCCTGAACAAAATGTACTGGATATTGTTTTGTACCATATATTAAACGTTCTTCGACCTATGGAATCAAATTAAACTGTTTGTATTACATAGGAATTGGCCACATCTTGGATAATATTTATTTAGGATATACTCCCCCAGTGTTTACTCACTCACCAGGAAGTGAAACTGAATTATCTATACTTGAACGTTATATGTTTGAACGTCAATGTGTATTCGACGATCCCATTTAAACAAGACTTTTTTCATTATATCTAAGATCAATAATCGTGTTTCTCAAATATTTATCGTAACGTAAATACAGTCTTTTTTTTTAGCGTTAAATTATGCTAATGAAGCCCACAATTAATACAAGTTATCTTTCAACGAATGTACATTTATGCTGAGTAGAATTTTCAGAAGAAAATAACTGAAAATCGTTTCCCATGATGAAGCTTAAAATCTGGTTTCTTCAGAATTGTACATTCGACCAATTTCAATGAACGATTCATGAAAAGGGCTCTGCCCTTTCCCCACAAACATCAACGAGCTTTTCACCATTGATTCGTTGAAAGAACAATGCTCGTCATTGAATTTTCCAGACCATTTTCCAAAACTAAACCGATCTGTGCATCAACGCTTATATCATAATACCATTCGATTTATAAATGCCCTCGAGTGCAGGAATAAAAGAATATATGGTGGGGTAGTTAACGTTTTCGTAACCCCTTTCAGCTATTGCCTTCCGGTTACTCGGACGATAAAAGAAAAATATTCGCCACTACAATTTCCATTTAATTTTCGTAAAATCGTAACCTTTCTGTTGGAAAATAAAACTGAAAGGAAATAGATGCATTGTGATGTGCGAAATGTCGATTATTTTAGTTTTTTTGAATTGTTTTTAATTTTTCGGTGTATTCACCATAGTATTTCGAAGTTATTTTATTATTGCCACGTTCTCGATAACAATACAGTCGTTAGTTTATTTATTATTATTTAGAATGTTACTAAATAAAAATTAATTAATACGCTTGAAATTCGTGTTTTAAAGTCAAACTTTCAAAGTTGAAGACAAGCTCTGCATAAAGGTTTTATGTCCTCAGTGGATATCAAATAAACTGCCGAACTCTAGTTACATTTTCCACTTGCAAGGTCACCTTCGTTGTAAGGTTAAGGCGTTAAGTTAATTAAAATCTCTCTCGAGTTATTCATTATAACATATTATGCTCAGTCTAACTGGAAACTTGCCAGGAGAGGATCTTGAGAGATTAATATCCCTGGTTTAGGAAAAGTGTGCCCTCGAGCAACGTCGTCGCTGGGTGAAGGTACCAACCGCGGAAAATGGTCGAAGAGAAGGGGAGGTCACTTGTTATTGCACGGCAATTAGTGGCCGGAAGAGGTTTCGCAAGCTCGCAGATTTTCATAGAGAATTGAAGAGGGGGGGAAATGTCTCTTGGAGAATCTCCGCGTGTATTAAGCTCTCGCCGACCAACCTCTATTTTGCTTTTGTTCCCTATCTCGCCTCCTTCTTCTTCTTCTTCTTCCTTCTCCTTTCTGTCTCGCTTACCCTTCATACTTAGCGAACTCGGAGAAACCCCGTTGCTAAGACCAAAAAACGAGGGATCGTCATAAATCGGCGAAACTCCCTTAATTGGGGCAGACGAAAATAACGGTCGAATTATACGAAAAGCTCGCATCCCTGTGCTGTCTCAATTGCAACGTATATCTCTTCCTCGTCGCTTAACCTTTTCCAATAGGTGATTAGACTGACATATACACAATCGTCAAAAAGTTAAGGCACACCGTGATTATTAACATTAAATAGTATTATATATTTATCGTTTTTCAATAAAGTAGATAAATTGATTAAAACATCCAAAACAAAAGAATAATAAACAATTTTTTATCAATGACAAGAAAAAAAAATCATACATGTCAATTGAACTATTTGAGTTTTTTGATTCTTTTGTGCGTCCCTGAAAAACCCAGTGATGCTCTTTGCGGAGCTTTTATGGCATGAATTCAAAATAATATGAAATCAAATAACTTTTAATCAATAAAAAGGAAAAAATATCATCAAAGTTGATTAAACTATTCGACTCTTTTGTGTCTTTTACAAGTTATGTCTGTCTGAAGAAATTTTTTGGAAATGATGGCATAACATATTTTACAACTTTTTGAAAATGGTGTATATCTGTGTATTAAACAGCGGGCGATTTACCAGAGTACCTGAAAGGCCCAGTGATGCTCTTTTCCAAGCTTTTATGGCATAATACGTAACTAGATGGCAAACGATGAATCTAGATCATGAGAATCTCTTATACGGGCCACTCTTCCTATCTTAAGGAGCTTTTCCAGCGCAACAAGACGAAAAGGAGACGAAAACGGCCAAGCGAGCTTACTGCTTTCGGCTTTAACACCCACCCTTAAACTCCACAACGAACCTTTCCGCGCATATCACTCTGCGATAAAACCGCTTGTACCAAACATGAGGTTTATTGGCCAAGCGGTGATACACTTTTGGTGAAGTCGTATTGGGCCTTGGAGCAGTCATTTTTTCAAAAGTATTTCAATTTTTTTACTGGCACTTGTGAAACATTTAAAAATATCTGGAAAGTAGTTCAAAGTTAAGGATTTTTAATGACTGTACAACAAAATGAAATGTTTTTAGTTTAACAAACTTTGTGGGTGTCATTTGTGAGAAAATTTCTATGGAAATGACGTTGCATTAAATTCTTGAATTGCTTTAAAATCGGTTCATATTTATTAGTAACGCAAAATAATAATTATTATTAATTGTTCAGGACAAAAAGTAAATGCGAATTGTATTTTTGCTTGTGTGCTCTAAATATGAAATATCGAAACACATTGCAATCCACGACATTTGATATCCTGTCGAAAACACTATATTGCCTTGAGCTTTTTCGAAAATCGAATCGTTTCACATATTTGTGTGATTGGCACGTTGAATATTGTATTTTCCTGCGACAAAACAACTTATTCTATTTTATTTTTTCCAATTACTGTTTATCGTCGAAAAGTGAAATTTGATTTTGATAAAAGCCAACGAATTTCTCATATTTCACGCGGATTTCGATTCATCGGTACGAGCCTTTGCAGTGAGAGTGAAGCAAAAATTACGATATTTTCCATTTTTCCGATTCACTAATTAGTAAAATAAAGGCTGGATCTTCAAAACCTCATAAAAAAAAATTCGAATTCTGAATGGCGTGGAAAGGGAATCAAACTGTAAAGAGACCGGAGTGTGTTGAAGTTTACAAGGTTGGGTGGACGTGTGTGTAAAAGATTTGCAAGATTCATTGGAGACGAGTTTTTCGGAAAAGACTTGAAAAAAAAGGGAAAAAATAAAATAGTCAGAGGAAAAGCCCGAAACTAAAAGAAATATTCACAAGATCAAGACGTACGTTTGGACGTACACGTCTTTCCTATCAAACCTGAGATCTCGTGGTTAAATCGATTCCTCTGGCGTCTTGCGTGGCACAAGAACCAACCGACTTTCAACGTCAATCCATCCCTTTTTGCACTCCATTCTAAGTGCAATAGTAAACTTGATTTAAACATCACGTTCACTTCCGAATGTACATACATGTGACGTGAATTTATCTGTACGTCAAGTGCATGTTGGGATTTGAATCCACTGAAGAAATGATGAGGCGATGAGAAAAATTGAGAACCTCAGTTACAGCAGCCCAAGAAAATACCTGGTGGAGTTGTAATTTCGAACAGATGTCGCCATAATCAATTTTTTTGATGGTCGAAAGGTATTTTTTGAAGACTACTAACGATTGTAGCCATTTTTCACAACTGGTGCTGAACCTTTCGACAGTATCGTAATTTTTTAGGGTTTTGGAGAGGCTTGAATTCTGGGAGAATTATTATTGAGTCGTAAACTGTCGTGTATAGTTAGGAAAAAGTTATACACAGACTATAACGATGCAAGCTCAAGACAAAAGATGACGCTTGAAACTCAGAAACACGATATAAAAGCTTGACTGCACATAGCCCTGTAACACCCTATCAGCCACATTGGAGCAATAAAAAACGAGTAATGTGCTCGTTACAGTGTAACATTCCCTGCAAAAAGCTCGAAACGCCACCGGGTGAGATCTTAGAAAAAGGATACTCGTAGCTTTTTTCAAGTTCTCATGAAAGACTCTCGTGAGAATCATTTGTTAGTATTTATCTTCGCATTAGCACCGATGGACACCACATTTTCACAGTTTATAAACTTTCTTATTTTTATGATACATGACTGCGAAACTTGCCCTTCAAATTAAAGCAAACACTTGACGAGTCTCTTTAACAATCGGCGTTAAAAAATTCTACTTAATTCATATCTCAACAACGTTTTATCAGGAGACAAAAAACAGTTGAAAAGTTTTCTCTTGAAAATTTGATGGTCCACGTTGTCTCAAGTAATTACAAAGACCTTGCAAAATTTTCATGGCGTCCAGGAGTCTATACACAAAATATTGAAGTTCAGGTTGTGAAACATAAGCACAGAGGAGTTAAAAGAAGTTTCGTAAAAGGAGTTTTCATCGTTACAACAGCGAGATGGGTTCTCGTGAGAAAGGGCCTAAAAAAGGGTTGCTGGCTAAGCTCAGGAAGTGTAGCCTCTCTTCTCACGGTGCACAATGGTCATTGTTGCACTTCCGTCGTTGACGCAGCCTCGCAGACCTTATACATATCCTGGATGTATGGCATTCTGGATACAGGGCTTCAGGAAACACAAGGTCTACTCGTAAACGTGTCTCGCTTTCACGAACAACGGGCTAACAAGTATGCCACGATAGCCAAGAGGTCAACCGCGAGCTTTCATTTACAAAACCCATTCTAAATGGGGCCAACTCACAGGTTATTCATCTCTTCGTTTCACCAATTTTCAATGTCTTTGTGACGTACAAAGAACGCAGCTATTAAGACTCAAATGTTTTTCGAACCTTTATCGAGGTAATTTTTTCTAAATGATCCTTAAATTGTAGGGATGCATTCAAATGTCATGATTTTATTAACTTTTCGCTGTAATTTGTACTTTACGAATAACCAAAATCAATGTCCAATTCGTTCACTTCATTCTTCATTGTACCAGATAATGACAGTAAATGACTGGCAAATTGAATCAAAGGTTTTTCACACTTCGTTGTTTTCAAGTGACTATAAAATTTATTCTGACAGCTGGAAATACGTGAATTTTCAAAATGAACCACAAAAATGTGTTACGTAATAAAAGCACGTGAATTTACCTAGAAATTCACTGCACATTGCTAGTGGAAAAAATGTTTCTGCACGAATCGAGAGCTGATTTAATAAACTGATTTAAAATAGTCTTCCACTGCAATTCAGCAGGTATTTCTATAACGATACGATCTGCTCCAGCATTGGCACACTGCCCAATTCGATGTAATGATTATTGACGATTCATTGTTCTCACTTCAAGCCGCTGAATACGATTAAAAAGTTGGATAAAAATCATGAATTTCATTTATTATTGATATTTCTTTAACTTATGATAAAGAAATTGCAAAATATCAAGTCGATCGAATATCATGTGTGAAAATCCAAGGATTCGTGAAACTGATATTCAAACGAATATATTTGGATTCATAGTTTTGGTGCATTATATATGCGCTTTCGTGATAGATAATAAAAACGAAAGTTATCTTCCTCGATGATATGGTTGAATACTTTCTGATATATATATATTTATACAAACTGTAAGAAAAACACAGAGCCTCGAGGATCGAGCCAGTTCTCGTCGAGAGACTTATATGCTCGGGTTTTCAAATTATGCGAACGACCACCCATTCCCCAACGATTCTCTCAACCCTTGATACCCTCATTTTATAGAAGCTACTTTTATGCATCATGCATAAGGGACTTGGAAAATGATATCAAAAGCTCTCGCGTCTATTATTTTCTCAATTCATCGCGGAATATTTAATCTGCATTTCATAACAAATCAACAATCTTTTTTTATGCTACAATTTGTTATTCATCTGTGATTTTTTTCAACTGGATTTCTACGATTCTTTGTATCCCATAAACAATTTGAAACTTTTATCAAAGAATTTCAAACCCGAGCGTGGCATTTCAATGAGAAATAAGAACAAAAGTTATTGTAATTATTGAAAATTTACAACTTTTTCGAAAATTTAATGTTCCTTTGAAAAATCTTCGAACCCGAAGTTTTGATTTAAAAAAATAGAAATCGTATGGATTTTATCGTTTCTAAGATCTCTGCGCGAACGCTCGAAATTCAAAATACATCGATCCTCATATGGTCATAACCATAAAACATGTAGAAACGGATACAAACAGATGGTGCTTCCACCTCGATTCTCGCTTTTGTGTACCCTCAATCCACACCGTACATGTTACAGTCTAGTTTCAGGGTCGTGTTTGCACGGCTGTATGCCCATATTGTCACAAATTATAAACAATATACAGGTGGGACAAAGGTCCCACCGGGACCTTAGTTATCACATTGTGGTCGCTACCATAGTTCGCTACCATAACGACCCATCCATGGACTTCTCAGTGCAACAAGCAAAAAAAGAAAATTTCATGATTTTTTTTCTCAATGAATAAAATCCAACGATTAAACCAATTTTTCTTCATTTATTCGAATGAATGATGAAGAACGTAAAGAATTTACTAAATGTTTGACTTTTTTTTTACTGACATTTTCGTCGGTCCAAAATGTCAGAAAATTACAAACAATTCTTCAATTTTTTTTATTCAATTTATCAATTGTGGGGTTTTTTATACAACGTCCTTAATTCAGATGTTTTAATAATGGAAACGAGAAAATCGAAATAAATGTGTGCAAGGAGAATTTGATTTGTAATTTAATTCCTAAAACGATTCCACTCTTTTTCATCAAGTGAGGATTTATTTTCAATTTGAATCATCTTAAAGTTTTATCGTTGAACAAGGTCAGCATCAATTTCTATCCTATTATGTATGGTTTTTCTGACGATATTCTCTGTTGAGTAAAGTATACACAACGTTCCAGGTCGTCCGACACGCCAATATGACCGTGAGTCTTCGAGACCCTGGGGGTAGAAATTGACCTACTTCGATAACTAACTTTGTTTATGACATACACATGAAGTACGAAGTTTACAAAACATTCGTAACGCTTCGAATGAAAAGGCTCGATGCAAATCCTTTGTTTGCAGCATTTTTCTGAATGTTTGACTGCACACTTTTTAATTATGATCGCGATTCGATGTAACTATTAATTGATTTATTCGAACGGCTCTTTTTTGTAAAATGTGAAAAAATTGACAAAAAAAGAAGAACCTCGAACGACCATGTGCTTAAATATTCTTCACGAAATTGCCAAAAATTTATTGAGCAAGCTCAAACAGTTGAGGTTGAAAATCTTGAATTTTCGATCATCGACTATTTATTTTCATTTCTTTATCTTTTCCCAAACCAGCGAATTGATAATTTAGCGTTCATTGTGGATTAATGATAAATGATAGGCATTTACATTTGCATGGATTTTATGAATATATGACCACGGGCAATTTTGGATTCCCGATAATAGAACATCTACATTCGTTTAATTCGTTGAATCATTGAAATCGGTGATGCTGCAACAATTGATTCCTCTTATTACGATTTTCATATTTGTATTTTACTGTTTTTAATCGACAGTTTAATTACAATGAGCGTTTTTTTTTATAACAAATAGCATTCGAAATCGCATTTACATGTGAAAGTTACAATCTTTATTCGTAAAAAGTTTTTCAACTAACGGTCATGACTGCTGGATCGTTTCACGAGTTGTTTTTTAGTTCAGCAGGTACACGAAAAGGAACAATGAAGTGGAGAGAAAAGTTGGTTTGGAGTTATAATTTTTCAAGTTGAAAAAATAAAAAAAATAAAACAGAATAATCCAATTTATTTGATTTTGTTGAATCTACTAAAGATGAAGACTCATTGAGCAATGAATTATTAATATTCGAAATAAGGGAGCTTTGAAAAAGAGATTCAAGAGGAGAATCATTTGTTATGATAGAGTATATTAAGATTAAAACCATCTAAAAATCATAAATATTCGAGCCCTCAGAGAAGATTTCGTAACCATCGAAGATAGCTGAGAGAATATGCTTTTGAGTTAGGCAAAAGTCCTTGTTTGCGGAATGGATGTGCTGCATGAAAAGAGGAAGGGAGAGAACCAGAGAAAGGAGGCAGGAAAGAAGGGAAAAAACTCAAGAAAATGGTTCTGTCTCGATATCCTTAAAATTTTTTAAGAATTGAAGGATTTGTTGAGCTCTCGACGAGAATCTTTCTGGTTGATCCTGCACGAGCTGCACAAAGGGAACGTTTTATCTCATCATCTCTTGGGAGACTTAGAATTTTTCTGTTCTCTCAGGAGTTCAATGGAGAAAAGTTAATGTTGTTTTTTTTTCTTTCTTTTCGTCGCAATAAGAAATAAGTCGACGAATAAGTTTTACTTATGAGTTTAACTTATAAGTCACGTTCCTTAGAACGGGAAAGTGAAATAAAAAGTAACAAAGGTTTGTATTGTTTCACCTTATCAAGTGTTTTGGGAGAGGAAACCTTGCTAGAAAAATTTACAACTTTTCCACCGCTCGGATCGTCTCGACGTGTTGTTCTCGCAGGACGTGATAGTAGAGCCAGCGTTTAGAAAAAAACAAAACAACGACTTTTCACTCGTTTTGTTTAAACACTAGTAAATTTTTTGGCCCACTGAATGGTTTATCCCTGAATAGGGAACGTAACGAAAAGATTTGTTTCACTGCAGTAGACGTTATCGAATAAAAAGTAAATCTCGACTCAATTGGTCACGATGTTTTCGGACCGGGTCAGAATGACCCAATGGTTGTAATAATGCAGTTCAGAGAATAAAACAAACAGAAATGATCTGACCCAGAAATCTTTGTTTTTATTGTACAAACCCATGTTAAATCCGTAATTGCATATCGTGTAGCTGAATAAACTTTCGGGCCATACATGTTTCTCACATTTTCCCGTTAACAACAAGTTCTCACAGCCAAGGATCATGTGCTACGTGAGAAAGACTTCCTAGCGAAAAGCTAGAACTTTGAGGAAGGAAGCATTTGAAAGTTTTGTCGTTATACCTGACTCCGTGTCTGTGTTGATTCAACTCGCTGCACACACCCTCAGACACGCGGCTAATGTGCTAATTAGTAACGTATGTGTTACGCAGTAGTATCATCCCAATCTCGCCCACAATGCCTTGTATATTTTCTCTCGCCACAATTTCACCCTCTTTCTATCTCGCCATCGTTTCATCAACGGGTTATGACGACGTACAGGCACCTCAAAGCCCTTGAGCTTATTAACGTGGTATCACAGTGTCCTGACAGTAATCCTGCATGCATATATAGCAGACCCAGGATCAATTTTACAACTGGAACTTGAATTTCTAGGTGACAACGTCAAGCAAAAATCATAGTTATTGGTTTTTGTTAAACAGAGCTCGTCTGACTGTCAAAATTGATGTGTCTCTCTCGATAAATATCAATTAATTGGAAAATCCGTCCAACGTAACGATTTGTCCGATAAAACGTGCCGTCTCTCTAGTTTTTCAAGTTCAATATGTCGTTGCCGTTTTTTTCGATTAGTTTGAGTTTCAAGGTGGATTGTAAATTAGATTGAATGACGGTAAGATTGTTCGTTTTACAAAATATATGGAGTTGGTAGGTTTACGTAGAGAAAACAATTATTATTGTCGAAGATATTATTCTCTAACGGCGTTACCCGAAGCCCCAATTTCATGGCCGTATTCATGTACCAAATTCATGTCCTTCGTTCACTTTACGATTTCTGTCGGATCACCACGAACTATAAAGTTCTGAGACTTCCATGAAAAGCTCTTCATATATCGTGTCACGCCTTTGTATATTTATGACTGTACATCGAACCAGTTACATGGATATCAGTAAAGCTTTTGTTTTTCTATTCCCAAGAATATACGAAGAAAAATATAACCAATGGAATCCAATACTTTGTTTTATTGTTTCTGCACTTTAACTCCAATTTCTTGCCCACTTAACTCTCCTTGTTTCTGTTCCTGTGAGACCTCTCAAAGTGTCGCCCACTTCTACGCTTTCGTAATCCACTAGTCTATGGTGTTTGCACGGAGGTCCAAAGAAAACTGTGGAAAACCTGGCCAGTAAAAGTCACTATAATTTCTACTGAGTTTCAGTTCGTTCTCCAACAAAAAGTGAGAAAAAATGCCTCCAGCCAGTGCTTGAGCGCGGTCACCCAACCAAGTATTGACCTCACCCGAGGCTGCTTAACTTTCGGTGTGGAATGCAAAATTATTATTGATCTATGGCAGAAAAAAAACGTTTATCCATCCCTCATAATTCTTTGATGTGTTATCCAAACATTTTAATCGATGACAGCATATTTGTTCATTCAATATTGATTATTTATCATACCAAACGGTATGATACCGGATAACAAACGGATAACAAACAAATCCGTTTATACGACAAATCACCACGATCAGCAATGTAATATGATTTTGTGACTGAATTATTTCGTCTCGTATACAGAGACTACGCGTACATTGATAAATAAATGATAAATTCAACAGCCTCATGACCAATTTTTGAATTTGGACGACAAAGTTGAATGGAAATCTAAAAATTAAACAAAAATACGAGACAAAGTTGAAGTGTTTTCAAATAAAAGTCTATTACGTATTTATGTTATTGATCACCGAAAAGTTACGATGGAATGGCTGTTAACACGATGTCTAGATCACGTGTCATGGGCAAGATAATGAAACTAATGAACCATTAGTTTCATGTGCCTCTGGCGAGTTTTATCTCATTAGTCTTTTGGGAAGAGCAACGGAAGCACAGGTTGTGGTGACCCTAAAATACCTCCGGAAAAGTGTGATGGTACGTGAGAACGGTTTGATGTTCGTCGTTAAACGGTTCAGGATAGAGAGAAAAGTCACGTTCTCATTGTCGATTTACGTCGCCTCTTTACTGTTCCTCGATCTTATTCACATCTTCCTTGAAATTTGACATATATATACGCACAAACGTTAATGTTGTACTGGCTGTGTATAACCTTAAGCATATATGTGTAACGAGATGAATCGACTGCAAACGAGCCTTGGGCACCACCATTAATGGTATGGTACGGTAAGAGCTAAGCTTTAATCCGGCAATTGAGCACTCCAGTATAACGACGAACGAGCTTTGATCAAGTATTCGTCGCCTCTTGTGTGTGTGTATGTCAGTCTGTAAAGATATTCATGTTACGGTATGTGTGCGCAGCAGCTGCTTCGCTTATTAGTAAGCGTCCCTCTTCATCCATGCAAACGCAGCAGCGTCGCATCAGCAGAAACTGTTAGTATCGTTCCTCCTTCCAACCTTAGCTCTTATCAAACCCTCTTGGAACATCTATCGAGTTTGCATCCCTTTTGACCTTCTTACATTCATATCCTCAAGTTTTTTTCATTTTCCTCACTCGTCCCAATAACTACTAAGAGATTCTTTCAGTTTAATGATGAAAATGGATCCATTCGACTCTAAAACAAGTTACTTTTTCGAGTCCATCAAAGAATTACTATTGGTTATAAAATTAAGTCGAACTTCACTTTTGGTTGAAAAACTCTTCGTTCTTCAACAGCCACTGAATAGAATCCTGGAGATGTTTGAGATAATCTTGAAAAATCAATTCTAACATTACTTTGTTTATGGATAATCGGGAAAATTGTTTTTTATGTGGAAATTTGTACGTCATTGATTTCTTCGGTCAAGTTGCACGCTTTGCACGAATCACATTATTTTTTTTTATAACCATAATTTAATGACTAGAAAATTTTACCATCAAAGCAAAAATAAAAATCGGTTTCACGATTTTTTTATTTCCATCAAAGTGCTTTTGCACGTTCGATTGAAATGTTACTTTCAGGCTTCCATTCAATATCTCTTGCTCAGCTTTTACAGACCATCAAAGTTGCTACCGTAAAAAAAAAAAAAAAAAAAAAAAAAAAAGAAAAAATTAAAATGGGACTCCGACCGTGACCTCACACGGGAAAATATCTTGGGCGATGCTGCTTCGATCTCTTAAACTTTTTACCACCAACCATTTGCAACAAGAAACAAAAGAACTGGAGATGCTCTTTCTCTACAAATGCGCAGGTGTGGCAATTCAGAGTTTGAAATCTTGACAAATTAGTTTCAAGTTCTCACACCATCGCTCGGGACGCCAAGGAAACTTTAATATAAAAAAAAACGACGCCAAAGAAACTTGACTAAAAAAGGAGAAAAATCGGCGGGAGAATATCATCCGATTGATTCTTCGAAATTAACTGCAGAAAAGTTTGTTTTTTTATTTTTTTTCATTCACTACTGTTCATTCGTAACTAATTAAACTTTATAATTAAATATGATGGACTTCGGTTCATTTCAAATTTGTATTTCCACATAAAAAATCAACCAAAAAAATAAAAATACGAGAATAATACAATGACGAAATTTTTGAATGAAACATGACGAATTTTTTCACGTACTTTTTCGATGAGTGTTTTTAAGCTTCATACAGTCATTGAAAAAATAACATTCTTTCAAAACCTGAGATTCAAAAATTTACACATAGACATTTATTTATTCATCGATTGGCAAAATATAGCCCAATCGAACGAATTTTTCCAAAGTCTGCAGACACAACAAAAAATCGCTTCTTGCTCGGACCAAAGCTTATATGAGAGTTGGATATATTCCGTTTCATGCTGCTTTTACGACGAGACCGCGTAACACTATTTGCGAAGAAGGATGATTGAATTTTACAGGAAAGCGTAGGCTTTTGTGGATTTGCCCCACGATCGAATTCCCTTTGTGCGTTCTAGTATTGCGCCGATCGATACGGGGGTGTTTTTGAGGTTGCACTAGCAAAATTGTGGTCTATAAAATCCTCTACCCTTTTTTTCATCACCACGCAAGTCCGATTTTTCTTTTGCTTTCTACCAGTGACCACAAAACGAAGTCGAACTTTTTTTTTATTGTTATAAAAATAAGTCAAGAGAGTGTGTGTTTATGAAAATCTCAATAATCCACACGTGTTTAATCCGAAAATCATAAAAAGTTCTGTCGATGTATAAAAAAAAGCTGAAAATATTATCAAACTGATAATACTTTATCTCGCCAAAATATTGTCTTTTTTCTGCTGAGAATAAATAATTTCTCTCCAGATTCGAAAATTTCTTTTCCTCACCCTTTCTTTCTCGTTAACCACATAAATCCTGGGATGCCAAAAAGTTAGCAATAGCGATTGCAGGGCAAAAAAAACAAAATGGCCAGTACGGATTTTTATAAGCTCGGCTCCTACTCCTTTTTTTCCCTATGTTGTTTGAGAGTTTTATTACATAGCTTAATTGAGTTGCTCGCGCACGTGTTGTCTAGAAAATCGATGTAATCAGCAACCAAGCAGAAAACAAAACTAATGAACAACGTTTTCGATCAATTCCGCGCGATCACTTTTCGCTCTTCCTACACAAAGAGCTTTGTATCAACTGAACCAGTGTTTTCCTTCAATCTCTAAAATCCAAAAGATTGACATCTCAGTTTCATTGTAATGAAAAAAATAATTGCATTTTTTCGGAATAATGTAAAAAGGAAAAATTTCATGTTTGCAAATGTTTTTTGACAAGATACGAAAATTAATTAAAAATCGATGAATGCAAGGAATTAATAATTAAAAAGAACGACGTTCTCAAAACTACAGAAAAACCAGGCTTAACGTTTTCATGAGATCTCCCCTAAAATTTTAAGTAAAATAATGTTTCACATGTTTCAACCACATTTCACGACAGAATGTTAAGGGTTTGCTCTACTCAGTGTTCAGCCAATAAGCCCTGAAGTATAAACCACCTCTCGTTCCCCATCGAGACTCGAACGACGAGTTTCAAACAACGTCCTTTCAAACTCCTCATCACTCAACGTCTCATCACGAGTTAAAAGAAAAAATGAAATATACGACACACTGGAATAACATAAACTTCATCCAGATACGAGTTCTTCATCCATCACTTAACGGCACACATTTTAGGGTATAAATATACGAATTATTATGATTGACGTAATCGTCTGTGTACGTATCGGTTGGAAAATCCTCTCCAATTATCAATTTATTGATTTATCGAGTGACTGTTTCGGGATTCAAAGTTCTTCCTGTTTTCTCTTCTGTTCCTTTGCTCTGCGGCCTCTCATCTTTTTCCCTTCTGTATTTTTAAGTAAAAAGTCGTTCTCTTTTTTTCTTCAAACTAGATTCTTCTTTGTTTCAAACTAGATAATTTTTCAATTTCGACCTCTTTCCCTTGAAGCAAAAGTGAAAAAGATGAATGAAAGAATAGGAAAAATAAGATAAAAGGTGATACACAGACAGAGGTGTGGAGATTCTTGAAGTGTCAGTAAGTTTCAGCTCGTCGCATTTTCCTACGTGTCTCAGGAACTTACGAAAAGCTGCCAGAGAGGTGTCATTCGCGTCTTGAGTAAGAGGACCATAAAGCTTCTTCATCATCATCATCGTGACGCCTTTTTCACTCGATGAATGTACACTTCTCTGTATGTCACGAGCTGTTATAAGAGCTGAGAAAAACTGCCACGAAGACGAATGGATTCTGTTCGCTCGATTCACATCTTGTGGCATAAAACAATGCGAGAAAACAAATGGTCTTTGCTGGTTGTATATTTATTACGCGGTGAGAAAGGAACGAGACACGCGGTGAGCAAAAGAGAGAGAGAGAGAGAGAAAGGGCAAAAGAAAACCGGAACTTAATGTACCTCGGTGAGGATCAAAAAAAGTGAAAAGTAAACGAAAAAATAATAATCTTCAGTGCCTGCAAATCTATATACGTGCTTACACGAATATGGACTACACAATACCACGACATTATACTGCGGCTGACTACACGCGGACTTTTACCACTGCCGCATATTTCTTGCTTCCCAGCACCGTTTCCACTTTGTCCTTTACTTTTTTACACATAAAAAAAAGGGCACAAGACGAAGGTAATGAAAAAGGACGTTTTATTCCCTGGAAATAACCTTTGTTCGAAACTTACTGTGAACTTTTTGAAATTTGGTTTCCATTCTTTTTTAACGAACTTAAATTTTTTTAAACCTCCATTTATAAAGTACCACAAGATTTTGATGCGGTCAATATTGTGCCGACGAAAATATCGGATTTTTAAATTACAGGAAAAAGACTTTGACGTCTTGGATATTGTGTCACGATGACTGAAATACTAAAAAATTTCCCAGTGCTTAATGGACGGGAATAAAACGTCGGTGGCAGCATAAAAATCGCTGTATTCCCTGGACCAACTCCGTAACATGAAATAATTTAGTTTTCATATTTGAAAAATGTTGTTTTCTTTGTATTGTGAATTTATAAGTGTTGCAATTATGAATCCCCATAAACGGAGCATTTATTTTTATCCCATTTTCTCCATTGGCACAAGCAATGTCTACACAAAAACTAAAAGATACTTCCGAGCTGTGGCGTGGGAGAATTCCTGCAATCCACTTATACGTTACGAGTTTTATGTGTCGCGTGATTCTATGGGCTTTCTCCGTCGCGCAAAACGTCAAAAACGACGAGACGTGGAAATATTCAATTATCAAACCGAACGATGACAGCAGCTACGTGCACTTTATGGGGACGATGAATTTCACTGCGTATTTTTCATGCATCCTTCGCTTCTTTCTCGGTCACTCGAAAAAGAATAATACGAAATTCTAATCGACAAAAACAGACAAGAATCACAGAATTGAAATAATTTGAAATAAATTCGACTGGATTTTTTTCAGAATTGATAAGTTATTCCATAAAAACTTAACAATTTTTGAAAATATACACTTCTTCGTTAAAAGTTCGACCCCTTCTCTGTATTTGTCCGTATTTTGATGAAAAACGTTTTTTTTTTCAATAAATATTGAGCAGGGATTTCGAACTCCGATGATTATAAAGTAATAGTAAAGGATATTTACGTACAGTGAAAATCATGTAAATAAAAAAACGCAAACACACTCATGGATCATGGCATTTCCAGGACGATGTTGTTTTCACAAAGAAATTCCGATCCATGATGTTTGCAGAAATCTCTCGCGCTACAGCCATGAAATACGGACGTTACAGTTCACGAGCGACACGTTGGGAGACCAATAAAGTTTTATCATCCCACTGAATAGAATACGAGAATTCTAGATGGATCGTCGATCGCCACAAGGCTTGAGCTAGTGTTATGTCGGTCATACGTACCTCGATACATGCAATGTTACAACCGTTTCAATTTCCTTTGCGTACGTTATTTCCGTGTTAGAAATAAAATGCAAAATCCTGTCACCATAAAACAAGCAGAGATAAAATACCAGACAGAAAGGCAATTTCAGCCGAAGAACTAGACGTAAAATAGTTTCTCAAAAGCAATATTCACTGCAATGTCCTCATGACTTACTTCCAATTAAGAAAACATAGATAATTGGTCGAAATTAATTGCCACTGAAAATTTGAAGTAAAAAAAAAACAAAATACTAATTTACACCATGATGAAAAGGTCTAAAAAAAAAGTGAACATGAAACGAAAATTCGTTGTGTTTCAATGATGTATGAGCTCCAGGATCAAAGCCAATGCTAGATTTGCAAAAATATCTGTTTTTCTGATTTACGACTAAAACACATATTCGTTAAATTCGAAACAAAACAAAAAAGAGCTCAACTGATTATATCCAGTGAAGCGAAGGACTGAAGTGATGAGTTTTTTTTTCAACCAATGCCTCCATTAGCGTTGATGAAAAACACATATTTTCGTAGCGTCTCGTTTATACCTCGACAGAGGAACGACTGATGAACGGAACAGCGTTGAAAGTTACGCGTTGGACTTTCGATGATTCGATGCTGAAGCTTTTCCGAGTTTGCCAGGGGCGTTTATAGAAAAGGGAACGGAATGCGCGAAAAAAAACGTTGGACTGTGAGCGTGAATGCCAAAGTTTTTAGCGAACCCCTTCTCTTTTTGTTCATGTTTTTTTTTTCTACTGCCAACGAGTCTGATGAAAAGATCTCTCTCGCTCTGCGTTCGTAGTTTCTACAAAAGCAGCCACGCATAACAAGAATGTTACGAGCAAGACAAAAGACCTAATTTTTTGTACATTTTTTTAAATTCGTTGCCAATACAAAAAAAAGAATATCGTGTACTGAACCACACTTTCCCGCTAGTTATTACGACTCCTCTGACAAAAATCTCATTGACGGAACGAAAAATGTCCAATGAAAAGATTTATTTTTCATGTATAATTAAGGAGGTAACAAGGCGACAAAATTTGCAAATTAGAAGCTCGCACCCGCTGCTTCCTCATTATTTTATTTCGGTCACGAGCTACCAAACATTTTCACCGATGAAAGTTTCTATTAAGAGTTAAAAACAAAACCATCTTGTAATTTATTTCATTAATTTGTAACTTTGTCTGTTTTGAAAAGTCGTGGACGATACAACATTTTTTTAAATCATTACTGACGTGTTATTCGGAATATTCCGCAAGATTAATTTCAATGAAAACGATTTTTTACACATGAATTAAAAGCACACAGCATGTTTGAAAGCTTTGTCCAAAAATAATATCGCCAGCCATCCACGAAATCAATTGTGCAGCAAAAGAAAACGCGTTGTCTGCATTCGTCGCGTTCAACGTGTTTTTTTTTTTTTTTTTTCTGCTAGCACTTTCACGTGACTTGATCCGGAAATCCGACGAGTTTTCATGCCGATAAAAGCGAGCGGGACGCCGATGGAGTAGATTGAAAGTTCGCGTGCGCCGATTAAACGCCAATACGCGATGACAAAAATGAGGATAATTTCCAACGAAAAATTCATTGATAGATCCATTTAAAACTTGTTAAGCAGAAATTATGTTCCAAAAAGTCTATATTCGATTTTTCAAAATGATTTTTATTCGATGGTGTCACCCTTTGTGTATTTTCTGCCATGAATCGTGCTCAACCAATTTATCTGATAACGTAAAAGTCCTCAGTACCTTAATGTTTTCAAGAGTTTACAATCATGGATGAAATTATATTATCGATCAGTTCCATGTACTTTTGAAATTTTATTCGAATGAATTCATATTTATAAACTGGATTCAAAATGAATCTTCAAAAAATGATTAATTTCCATGAAAACATAAATTTTTTAAATTTGTGAATCACTTCTGAATTTATTTGTACTCCAAAGTTTCACCCTTTATACAGAATTTCGTAGATTTATTAAATATTAATTAGATTAATATAGAACATTGATATAGGATCGTGAGCAAAAATTTGACACGAAATCCATTATTTTACAACTTCAACAACGTCCAATTTATGATCACGAAATATTAATGAAATACATCGAAACCCCATTAACGTTTTTATTGCAACAGCATAATGAATTGGTTTGGAAAACGAGAGAAATATTTCAGCACAAATTTAAAAAAAAACCCATCGTTACAATTTCACAGTGATATTGTAAAAGTTTAATTATGGCTCACGTAACCTGTGTGTTTTTTTTTCTTCAGTGCTCATAATAAATTTAAATTACAGGTGAATTTCGATTCGGTGGACTTTTATATTCCTTAAATTTCGCTCGCGCGGTGCCAATCACACAAAGTGCGTTTATGGCATATTCGATAACGACATTACGTTATGAACGATTTACGATTCCTTTTATCCGGGATTTCTCTCGCACGGTTACATCGATTTCCCATTTGGATCTCAAGCTTTTGCCACGAGAGGTCTCTATCCCTTCGTAAATCCCAACCCCACGATGATTTATTAGAAATTTTCCTGACGGTCCAGAGAACCGAGGCTTTTTATCGTTGGCAAGTTTACCGTTACGTTATACCTATAAATCTTCGAACGAAGAGGTACATCCAAGTCTGCCAATGTAAAAGAGCAAAGGAAGGAAAGAGAGAGAGAGAGAGAGAGAGAGAGACTAAAAAAAAAACGAAAAAGCAAAAGTGTATCCTCCGATAGAGTAACGAATAGAGAACGTACAACGTACGTCTCTACTCTCGCTTGGCCAGTTCACGATCCGGTAAAGCCTAAGGCTTATCGTTTTTCGACAGGCGTTAAGCAAACATTTTATGGTCAATCGCTTGACTCATCCATTGGAAAAATAAATAAATAAAAAAACGGCAACGTGCACCCAGTTCAATCTTGGACAAAATACAATACGATTTCCGGAGGCATGAATGAAAAATGGAAAAATACGATATCAATTGAAAAAAACTATCTCGATATCTAGCAGCTCATACTGTTCCAATCGTGCACAAAATAACATACCAATATCGAAGCATAGGAAAAAAATATCCAGGACAAAACAGAAATTGATGAATTTTTGAAACATTTTATTCTATCGAGGAAAACGAAAATACACCTCATGCCGACAGCAGGATTAATTTCTTAAACAAAATCGATTTATCGTTTTATTTTCAGTTGATTAAATATAAAACTGTCATTGCAGTCATGCAGTCTTTAGAGAGAGTTGAAATAATTGATCACTGATTTGGACTCAAACTTATTTATTCGTCTTTACTTCTCAGTCGTTGCAAACTTGAGGCACAAAAAAAATCTTCATTTTACCTTTTGAAATATTAAATCGCGTGTTCCAAATTTCAACGATTTATTATTTAGTTTTCATTTAAAAACTGACTGCTTTGGACCATTGAATAGCTATTTTTTTGTCACGAATATTTTATTGTGATAGACTTTTCTGACTTGCATTCCAACGACGATAAGGCTTTCCTGAAACTTCCTTTTTCAATACTCCGCGGAAGACCTTTTTTACGATGTTCAGAAACTTATATATCGCTAAAACGATGAAAGATATCGAAACCACTAGCAGAGACGAAAAAAGCCATCCTCCTCGTGGTTTTATGGATTATTGTGCACATACAGCTTCTCCCAGCAATCCGGTCACCCTTTCATAACCCGGCGGAGCACCCATAATGACGTGCCA
Source organism: Campoletis sonorensis (assembly GCA_013761285.1). Lineage (NCBI taxonomy): Eukaryota > Metazoa > Arthropoda > Insecta > Hymenoptera > Ichneumonidae > Campoletis > Campoletis sonorensis. Next base: position 663,184 of record JACEOJ010000120.1, read on the forward strand.
TAACCATAAGCTTTTCACACTATCTGAAGTACCTTTTCAGGTGTGATAATAAATAATGTATCAAAAACTTGATCAAAGTTGTAAAATTACAGATAAAACTTCTTCGTTTTTTTAATTTTTCTCTTCAAGATTTTCGGAGAGGTGCAATAGAGGTCGAGAGTTTATTTCACCAAAAGTTACTTAATGTTCCTTCCATTTGACAAACTGGAAATCAGGACGTCATTTTGATAAAACTGTCAATTCTATGAAATGTCAAAAGCTTTCAAAAACTGAGAATTTTCTTATGAATATTGATACCAATGAATAACGACTCATCGATGAGGCGACGCGAACTATTAAAATATTTGTGTGTACTACTTTGGAAGCCAGGGATAAAAGGAACTTTTATTCGCCACTGAAAACTTGACGAAATAAGTGAATAAAGAAGTGAAGGGGAGATTTACACTGAAGCAGTTAATCTCATCGTGTTAAACGAAAGTCGCATAAAAGATTTAGGTTTATTGACGTGGGTTTTAAAAGTCGAATGAAAAACCGATAACTCTCGAAGTGTCGCGTGTTACGAAAGCTTCACAGCACAACTTGGGAAAGTTTGCAATTACGGTTAATTGAGAATAATAATCACAAAGATAACTCCCGTAATGAGAACAAGAAAGAGCGTGAAGTAAGAGAGAAGAAAAAAAAATGAAGGAATAATAACATTGGAGGGGAAAAAAAATGAAGGTCGAATTGTAGCTGGAGGCAATTTTCTCAAGGATCGTTGAATTGTGTAATCCTGTGGTCCTCATAGCTGTAGGGTTTTCGGCGTGTATTTTTTTTTTTTTTTTTTTTTTTTTTTTTCGGCCTTCGGTAGACGACTCTCAATTCCGCTAATTTCTCATGAAAATTCGCCAGTGCACAAGCCGGAGAATTCGTCTTTTCGGTTGAGGCAAACTACTGCGAGAAAAGCAAGAGCAACGATAAAAAAGCAGAAGGAGAATTAAAAAAAGAGGAAAAGAGAGAGAGGAAGAGAGAAAGTCAAACCCGGGCACAGCGTTGCCGAAGACATTCAGCTCTCTGCTCCGTTAAACCTCTTCCGTAGAGGCTGGACGAAATCGAATCAGTAACGGATGGGTAATTTCTTCCGGGGACAAAGAGCCGCGGCAAGAGAACGCTGAGGCTAAGTCCTAAGTCTTGTTCTCTGGCTCTCTTTCTTATTTCTTCATGTGCCGAACTCGCAGCAATCGTAATGGCGTTTTCCTCCCCGTTTCCTTTTTTTCTCGACTACTGCTCTTTGCTCGAAGGTAAATCTGTCCGAAAACGGGCCTCTTTAGTAGTGCAATACTTCGAGGAATTCGCGCGTACTTATTCGCATTCTCTCTCAATACGTACGAGTATTAATGCCAGGTACATTGCTATTGGCAGAAAACTATATTGAAAATCTTCGATTCAATAAGAACATTACGCCGAGGAAATGATGAAATCAACACCCGAGCGTGTAATCGATTCTTTTCCTGGTTGGAGTCACGAAATTATAGTTGAAACGAAATAAATTTCGAAAAAATGGAAAAACAATGTTTCTACAGTTAAAAAATTGACGAGCATCGAAAGTATAACGTCCAACCACTAGAATAACAAAAAATTGAAATTATTTTCTGGACAAATACGATCTATGCCAAAAGTCGTGGAACACACCAAGCAAATGTGCGCTGGATGCCTAAACAGCGATGGGTTTTCCACTCGACTAACTCGCCCGCGGCCCTCTCGAGGTATTTCGTACCCAAGGGAATTGATTCTTCGCGTGACATTGGTGCGGAAAACGAGCTTCAGCAACTCCAAGCTCACGGCTGCGTGCGCCTAAGACTCCAAGACTTTTGTATACATGAGAACATGTTCTACACAATCACCTTAAGGGTAAATAAATTGCTTTGTCCCGCACTACAGACGACCTAGAAAAAAAGCAGCCAATACACGAAGTACTACAAATAATAGAAAAGGAGAACGATCCTCTAATTTCCTGGAGACTCAACGTATTGAGCCTCACCGATGTCTTTGATCGAGTGTACATTTTTATCGTCGTTGTGATGCTCTATATCGTTGGCTCAACAATCAACAATCCGTCCTTATAGCTACTCAACCATAAAAAAATGAAGGATATCATTTTGTCAATCAGGTTCCAAAGTATTGTATAAAAACAAACGACCAACTTGTCTGGCTCAAGTTTCAAGTAGTTTACTCCAGTTCCCAGTCATTATGATCGAATCACAAGTTAGTAGGGATCGTTAGTCTCTTTATTTTCATTTTTCTTTACCAGCTTCAACTACTTTGAACCTTATCAGTGTCAATTTTTTTATTTTGTACACCATAACTGGGTTAAACTTCCTGCGTTATCGATTTTCCTTCTGCTGCCTATGGTAATCGACGTAGAGGGTTGTCTGCAAACGGAAACGTCGTTGAGTGGGATATAACTGATTATTGACAAGTTCGTTTGACTTATAATATGAAGGAACGTAGCATTGAGTTGGTGTTGAGTGATTGATGAAATTTACGTCAACAATTCCGATTTTTGCTCAGAGGATGTTTTGAAAAAGCTTTAAAAGTGCTTGACACTTAGAATTATCGTAAAATAAACGTTTCCGCGGACTCTTTTATTACTCTTGGTTTGTACATTGGTTTTGAAACAGTGTTAATTAATCGCGAAACGTAAAGTCGGATCGTAAAAACAGTGATGAAGGAAAAACTGTGTGAAATCACTTCTCCAGAAACGAGGATGACGACTCGTCCCTATGTCGTGGATTCGTTTATATGACACTCTTCGCTTTTCATAGGCTTTTTTATTGCCCACAATCCACGAGGGCTCTCGTATCCCCGCACGACTTTTTCTCGTTTTCCAGCCTCACTTGATTCCTCACAGCCTCCTGACTCAATTGAGTCGAGTTTCTTCAAGCGTGTACTTCAAATTATCATTGTTTTTTGGATTATCTCTCGAGAGCCATATCATCAGTAGAGAAGATTAACTTTGTTTTTTTTTTCTCTTTTTTTTTTAACCTCCAAAGCTTCGGGCTGGTTATTACTCTATTGACTGGAGGATGAGATTCAGTGGCTGTAAGTAAACTGACTTCAATGGAGAACTCTTGTATCGTTACTCCTCACGAATTCCCTGAACGATAATCAGAATGGTGAAAAGTTTTTACACCGTCTGGAATTGCACACTTTTTTAACGCCAGGAATAACCCACGTCATTCGTTTGACTGACACAATTCAAAATTAACTTTGTACGGAAGGTTAAAGAGACCGAACGACGTGAAAAAATAATCGTCTCGATTATACTCGTCCGCAGATGTGGAAGAAAATGGTTGGTTGTGACTTCAGAACTTTTTGGGTCATTTCCAACTCCGGTTTCTTGCAATAACATATATGTATACATATCCATTCATTTGTTCCAAGTATCATCGTAAGTTGAAACTCTCAAGTACTACATTCACCAACCCGCGCTTCGCTAATCACAAAAACTCTCTTCGTTTCCTTGTCGTTTTTCCTTTTGCAAGATTTGACACTTCACATTTTTATTATGATTTTATATATTTGAGTTGAACGTATATTTGCACTCTTTCGATGAAAAAGTTCATACCCATCAAGTGTTTGAAGCCTTCAAAAATGTTCTGTAATATTCAACCCTGTTCAACAGAACAACGTAAAAAATTTGACCCAAAAGTCATATCCTCCCTAAAATATATAAATTGAAAAATCCTCGAATCGCATCGATGGTGGGACGCTGGATGATCAGTTATTCGAAAGGATTCACCAGTTCCATTCGGCTCAGTTCAGTTCCCTTTTCATTTCCATAACAACAAGCTTTTGTAAATTTTATTTGTTTATTTTTCTGTAACTCGGAAGTGAATAAATAAGGCGTTCAGGTTTCCCGAGCTGGGATAGTGAAAAAATTAGCATATTGTAATCGAACCACAATCCTTCATACTGAAAGAAATAGATTCTTGAAAAGCTCGTGAAAAAAAAAAAAAAAAACATTAATAATCGTCAACGTTTTACAATTGATTTATCCGAAGACATAAAATATTGACGGACTAGTAAATAGAAATCTCATATGTGCAACTTTAACGCACGTAGACATTTATGTGTAAACGATGTAATTATTATACATGACTCCAAAACCTGCTACCACGGTCGAATACTGATCCCATACATTTAAAGCCACCGTGTGTGCCGATGTTAAGTAATGAAATCATACGGCTACAAGCGTGGAACAGGTTGGTGTCACGTGGCCTGGTCATCAAGCTTTGAAAAGGGCTGGTTTTCTCTCTCAGTCTCTCTCTCTCTCTCTCTCTTTGTCTGTTCCTCTCCCTCTCTTTCTCTCTATGTCTTTCTTTTTCGATCTCCCTTTCTCTCTATATCTGTGTCTCCCTCTCTCTCGCTCTCTCAGTCTAGCTCCGTCTTTCTCTATCCCTGGTCGAACCAGAAGTAATGGTTATCCCGCCCCATCGAGTATTGTAACCGCTTGTATTTTCCCTCACGTCAACCATGATCGGTTTGTACCAAATTGTTCACCAAATCGATATATTTACCGTTATCGAGAGCGTTTTAACATTGGCATCAAAATAATCCTGTAACCTCGTTACGCAAAACGTCAAATTGGATGGCAATTTTTCCACAATTTCGACGAATGTTTCAAGAGTGAAAGCCTAGATCAATTTTTCAATAATACGAAAAATTCATTTTTTTAATGGTTTTCGTCCATTTTCATTTGTTTCTATCGTAGAACAGGTTAACGTTCAGTTACCACCTCTGCGGGTACCTCATCTCAGACATCATCACGTCACCCACTGGGGTCCATATTTTGAGAATGCTGATGGTCAATGGATCAATGGATCACAACACGTTGGCCTTCATCTCGGAGCTACCGCGATGCTTGATTGTCGGGTCGCGATGCTGGACAAACGAACGGTAAATGAAATCTATAAATCGCTACACTCGTTGGCAGGAAATATTTTGAGGTGTAAAAATTCATGAAACCTTGTTTTTTCCCTGCTGTTTTTTCTTCGATTGAAAAAATTCATTAAATTTATAAGTAACTAAAATTTTAATTGAAAAAACAGCTGAAACCAAAATGAAAATGTAACATAAATAAAATTCTGGTTTGAAAAAAATAATGAAAATACGTTCCAGGTTATGTGGGTAAGAAAAATTGCCGATCGACCGTCACTTCTGACACTGGGCAAAGATGTACACATTACAGATCCACGATACAGTGTTAATTTTCAATATCCAAATAATTGGAGGCTGACTATTTCATCGGTGCAAAAAGAGGATCGAGGACAATACGTGTGCGAAGTAAATACTCATCCGCCAACAATGCTTGTCACCAATGTCACCGTGCTCGGTAATATTCACAATTGTTAATTACTGCAGTTCTCAACTTAATTCGTATGGGAATCGTATAAAAGAAGAAAAACAAAATAGTCATTTTCGAAATGCTAAAGCGTTAATCCGTACGACGAAAAAACGAAACCCTCATAACCTAATTCATTATTGGCAAGATATTCCGGGCACAAGTTATTGTGAGCGACACGCATAAGAAAACTAGAAGAAAGGAGAGGAGAAAAGCCATAAGTTGATTGAGACACGCCAAAGGCTTTCGATCAGCCGTTGAAAAAGTTCAGCAGAGCTTTACTCGACTTTCTTTCTGTTATGGCTTTTTGAACTCGTATTTCAGAAGCCTTTCTAACCACCGGTGAAAGATCCAAGGCAAATCTTCCAAAGTACATAGGATCAAATATTCATTGAAAATAAGTTCGTCTTGTTTATTTCTAAAAGTTTTGGAGCGTGGCTGGCTCGCAGACAATTTGAGCATCGGTCGAATCTTCGACGAAAAGTTTTGGACTCCAGAATGCTGATTAGCCAAAGCTTCCAATCAATCTGAAGAGTACAGTTCCTCTTTGAAAGTCTTGTTGTGAACAATTTTTTATTGCCGTCAAACCTAAATCGGATTTTTAATACTTTGAACATTAACATTTCATGATATTTCAAGAAAACCAAACAAAACAAATTTCTTTTTAGATATTTCCAGTTGGCATTCAAAGTCACATAGTGCTTCATTTTGGGAAGAATCGATGTTTGATCAAGTACCGTTCGCGATTAAAACTTTAGTCATTTCTCATACATAATATCCATTTTGTAGATGGTGAACGGAGTAAACGACCCGTAAATTAGAGGAACAATCTGTGGCACAGATTCACTAGAATATTCATTTTCTTACACCCTTTAGTTTGCTATACAGTGAAGTATCCAATCTTTATTTCCAGATATTGTCAGACCATATCCCAGTGAAGTCTGTATTCTTCCATACGGCGAAAAAAAAATTTCATCAGGTTACCCGAATCGAAACATTTATCAATTACGTCATTTAAATATCGTTCAATATTTCTCATGAATGGACAAATACGAACGGGGTCAATTTTGGCAGATGCTTTTGAAACACTACGTCATTGTTTAAGGGGTTGAAAATGACGTGGGAACGAGAGGGTAGAGGATGAAAAAGGGTTATTGGAAGGTGATGATGAGATGTGACAGAATGTACAAGAGGTCGTGTACTGTTTCGAGCTACTTTTGGCATCGAAGCGTGAACGTTGTCGAGGGTTGCCAGAAAAAATAAAAGCGGGGAAGCATGAAGTTCTGAGGAGAAACGCGGAAGAGTGAAGAAAACAAAAACACGTCACGTAAAACCGATGGAGAGTAAATATTGTCAAGAGTATCGCTAGATCCCTTTTGACCACGCGCCAGTTCGAAAGAGAAGAGGGTTGACAAAAAGAAAGAAGAAAGTTTGAGAAGAGAGCAAAAGGAAAGTTTGGCACTAAAGAGCGAGCATTGTAACGTCGACAGGTTGGACTTTCTTTGCTGGCGATTCGCTGCTTTGTTCTTTCCTTCAATTCACTTTATCCCATTATTTCAGTACACGAACAGTTCCTGCTAATTTCCTTCTCACCCGTCTCCTTTATCCCAGATCCTCCAGCCCTTTTCGTCTTTTTTTATTTAATTTTTCCAACAGCAAAGTGATTACAAACTCGTTTGCCATGAGAAAAATAATGAATCGATAACTCGTTTAATTCCATCGAAAAAATCATAGACCATCGGTGGCTCTGAAGCGGAAGTTCTAATTATCCATGAGCGTGATGCTGTACAGTTTTTCTCGCCCTCAGTTTACCTCTCAATAAACTTGGACAAAGTCTTGAAATCGAGAGCTCTGGAGAAAGTTCCATCTTTACTGTTAATGCCAGTAGAATCTATTTTTTTTTCTTTCGTTCATTTTTTTTATTCCCTTCCATTAACGCCGTATACGGAGTTATACTTTAGTTCGCCAAGGGCATTTTATTAAGATTCAAGAAGTTTTACTCGCGACGAAGACTGGTCGATTTTAATCTTAGATTCTCGAGCTTTACCTTCCCATTTCCTTCCGTATGCAAAATTTACTCGATCTCTGGGATAAGTTTCAAAGAAAAAGGTTTTTGAATCCACACCCCTCTCACCGCCCTTCTTACCATTGGCCTCGCACAAAGCCATGCACTCTTTCAAGCCCCTCTACGGATTGCGAAATGCACGAACGCGAGCAGACCACCGCGCGGAGCTCGATTAAAATTCCATCCTCGTGAAGATTCAATTACAATGAGAAGCTTGCCCAGATTTATCCATGAGTAGGACGATTATGTGTATTCTACGTGGTCGCTGCTAGTCGTCATGCAGTACAAGCCTTAGCTTCAGGTGGTATAAACTAGTCCTACACGTAGCGCTTTTTTATCATCTGTCTGGAGCTTATTTTGTAAGCAAAGCTCGCCCTCACGCTTCGAGTATAATCACGGATGGATGTTGTACAGTTATATACAAGCCCGAGTCTCCTGATTCTTTGGTACTTTCATCACCAGCACAGAAGACCCCGTTTACGCCCTTTCGTGTTGTACAATCGATAGAAAAAAAAAGGAGCTGAATGAAACGAAAAAACAGAGGCTCTGCGCGCCGTCAAGTGGCCAACGACAAAACCGACCTTGTCGACGGTGTGCGGTACTGGCAGCATTTTGATTAAACTTTTCCCGCTTACCGTTGTCTCACAACGACGTGTAATTAGGAATTCATGCTGCGAGGGCGCTTGAAATAGAAAAAAAAAAAGCAACATCGTACTCTCGGCCAAACCCAGAGGGAATTTCACCGACGCACTCACTAAGCTCTTCCAATATGCATAATGTATGGAAAAATTGTGGGTCGGTAGACTCTTACCCAATTAAATGGTGTTGAAAATTTTCACCGTCCCAACCCCTTAATGATCCGAGAAAAAATTATCAGCGACCCGTCTTGAATATTTAATACGCCTCGGAGAAGATTTTAGAAACAAAATTAAGATAAAATGTTCTTCATTATAATTTACATTTTAATATCAATATTGTATAATTATGTGAATTATAAATAAACACTGAATTTAGACGAGTTTGTCTGAAAGAAATTGAACATTTTCATTCAAGTTTTTAAAAATTAATCAAAGAGTTCACTTTTGGATGTGACCGTAGCGAGATTTTTGCATGAAAACAAATACATTTTTTATCATTTATTGTCAATAATATTCTAAGGCAAATACGATCCAATATCAGGGTTTGTACCAATAAAATTTCACAGAATTCTGTACGACCGTCGAGGTCGGTTACGCTTGTGAGCTCATAGAAAACATCATTGGTATTTAACGATCGATAAGCGTATAAACAGTGTCCCTACATAGAAATCGCTACAACGAAATGTTAATTCCACCGCTGTTGATCAGTCGAAAGCGGTACTTACGCTGTGTAGGATTTCAGGATAATCCGGAAGAGAACATGCCATGCTCGAAAGCGTGTTCTCAATATGTTCGCATTGGAAATGAATCGATGGTACAAGAGTGAACTAACCCGTTAGGATATAGATATATATTCGAATCAAAGTTCAGAGCAACGACAGTGAGATACTAAACATAATCTATAATGATAAAGCGATGACCCTGTGCAGACAATGCTCATGCGACTGGACATCGGTCACAGCAGGACGAACACGGTCCGATGGATATAGAACGAACAAAATTGAGCTGTTTCGCGCATAAACATTAAACCACGCGAGCCCCATTTTCAGTATTTTAATCATCGATCTAAATTCTATTCACCCATGACATTGAATAGTAATGTTTAATCCTTTGTTGTCCTTGGAGATTATTTTTCTAGTCGCAAGAATGATTAACATGAAAAAAAGGTCCAGGTCGAAATGACCCAGTGTGTAAACAAAGGGTGAAAAGAAATGTTGACGTTTCCCCAGAGCAAAAAGTCGTAGCTAATTATTAATCAATGGCCTCTGAATAGTGATTACAAAAAATGTGACAAGCCAAGAGCACATAAGAATCACGAATACAATTCAGAGACAACGGCCAGTGTTAAGTCGCTATCAAATGCTGTATATCTGTACACATATTTGTATAGAGTATATACGATTATTGCTCAAGGACGACGTATGTGTGAGTCCGATGATTAACGCGCTGGTACAAAGCTCCCCTGTCGTCTGCGTGTGATAAATTCGGATCAACGTGGTTCCTGTGTTCACCTGGAGAGAGATGAAGCCTGGAGTGGCAGGGTTGTCGTGTTGCAGGTGGACTCTACGTCTGACGCGATCTATTATATATTCAGAAAGACAGATACAGAAAGAGGGAGTGAGACACTGAGAAGAGAACGATTTACGTTGATATACAGGGTGTCCGGAAAAAAGTATAAATTTGACACGAGGACTAAATTCCAAATGAAAGAATGTATTCTCAATTATTCAATCAAAGAACTTGAAGTTCAAAGTCTTGTGAATCTGTCGTAGGATGGCCTTTGTATCGATCACATATGCCCCTAATCCTAAATCTGTGATAGAATCGATGTGAGACAAAACAGGTCATAGATATCTGACTTACCGGTTGGTAGGAGTGTGGTACGACGCATACTTCGTTGAAAAGAATCGAAATTTACTGAAGATTTATTGTCATCCATTACGCCTACGACGATTTATCGCAGTTATATAACGACCTGGAGAGGAAACGGTGGAAGCGAGAGAAAGAGAGAGAGGGAGAGAGGGAGAGAGAGAAAGAGGTATCTCGTAACCCACCGCCTCTGTGTCCGGCTTGGCGAAAATCAATTGATGTTAGTTACCGGTATCGATGGGTCGTTGAACGAGTTTCGACTGTGGATATGTCTAGATATATAGATGGGACGATATCTAGGGTTGCAAAAGCAACGACCCCTCGATACTCTCCGCTATAGCCAGTTATTAATCTTCACTAGAACACGAAAAAAATAGGAAGCAGGACAAAAGGCAAACAAAAAAGGCAAAGAACACCGATTCCACCAGTCATATTTCATCATCAACGATCGACAGTTCCTCCCTATATCATGTACGCGCTATTTCTCATTTCGAAATTGTTCACCTAGTTATATACATGTTGTTGTTGTTTTCATTATTGTGTATACAATATACATATGGCAGGGATATGTTTTGTTCCAGCACCGGACATCAGAGTCGTCGATGAAGCCAGTCACGAGTTACGTGATCGTTACTACAAGACCGGAAGTGGTATTGAACTTGCCTGCATCGTTAAACCAGCTCGTCCCGACTCGCAAGTGCCTCATCCAATGTGGAAGAAGGCTGGTGATCCATTGCCCGAGCACGTTAAAGTTTATCACATTAATGGGTGAGCATAAAACAATAGCGACAACAGGAAATTGCTTTTATAGCATCTTCCAAGCATCCGCACGTAAAGTGCAATCCAAAAAAAAATGACCTGATTCATTTGTCGATAATCTATCGCGGAGTTTGACTCTTCGAAACTCTATAACAAATTTAGAGCTGAACTTTGATCAGGACTTTTGAGAAAACCTGTATCCACGAAAATCATAATAACCCCACCGGGAATTCCGATAATCGTATCGTCCGCAGTAAAACGGTTGGCTAACCGTGCAATTAGCCTAAGATCTTGAAGAGACCGAAAGCTCTCTTTGTAATATAATCCCAGCGTTGATCTTAAGCTCACTCATGGAAGCACCTAAACTTCCCAAAGTTTACCCTCGTTGACGGTCACTGATCATAGGGCTAAATAGAGCGAGTTGTCTGACCGAGAGGACAGAGACCCTCTTGACACTGGCCCCGAACCCGAAATGTTCACCTGGCGTGTAAACATTGGGTGAAACGTACGTGAAACCAACCTCACAGCCAGTTGCGGTATTCTGTACTGCTGTTTGGTAGAACAACTGGGGCATCAAGCGGTGAAAAGTGTCGCAAGTTAAACATCGTGAAACCACCGAAACCTCTGCGTTGGCTCTCCAGAGGAAACCACTGTGTGCTTGTTTCCTTAACACACTACTTGATGCCCAGCAGGTGTCAATTGCTCTGTCTTTGTGAACGAGTATAGCTTTCAGAACTATCGAAAATTCTCGTGATTTCCAGTCGGATATGTCATCAGAATTCCCCCCTGGTACGACAAACAACTTTTGCCAAATGTCTTCCGTCGATAAAGCCAATTCATTACCTCGCGACTTCTAAGTTTTCATTATCTTTGATTACAGTTCTAACGACGAATTGATCACTGGTTTGCACATCGATCGCGCCAAGAAGACTGACAGTGGCGAGTACACCTGCTCGCTCGGACAGTTCACCAGCACCTTGGTACACATTCACGTTCTTAATGGTAAAAGCAAAAAACACACACGATTATACTGACATTTAAATTGCTACGCCTCGACGGTCATTTACGTGGTGTGGTTGCCTTTCTTGCCTCCCTCATTTCTTATAATCCTCAATCAATCATAGTTGAGTCCAGGTTTCTTGAATTCATTGCTCAAATATGTTGATCCCAAAACTTCAACGTTATTTTATTTGAAACAGTAATATTTCTTACTGCGTGTAAACTAAGCTTATTACATCATTTCTGTTGAAGCGTAACTTTGATAGTTTGATAACCACTTTACCATGTTGAGTCCATAAACCTTGCCGCCTCTGATGAGATAACTCTAACCGGCTCAGGATTCTGTGATGCGTCAGTAGATCTGGCTCGCATTAGTCAGACACGGCGCACGTGAATAACAGTAAGTATGGGTCAAACGTGAGACTGGCAACTACAACCTGCCTAATCAACATGCTAATGAATTCAAGCTACTGGAATGATTACTCTTCTCCAAAGGATGCAGCGGGTGGACGGTCAGGGGGATATCGAGTGTATAAATCACTGCAACTTGCCCAGATTACATGGAAAATTCACAAATTCTCATTTTCTTCATTTTATTCGTCGAGCATATAAGTTTAATTCTCAACATGAATAATCAACAAAAATCAATGAATCCCACACACTTGATCAACATTTTGAGACAAAAGACAACGAGTCCTAAAGCATAACTTCTTGGATATCGAATCCATTGAATTTTATCACAATGATTGTACGTTAAAGGATCATTTTCAAGTAATCATTTTGAATGTGATATTCGTAACTTTCAGTTCAGAGATTCGAACCTTTTTAAAAGTTGCCAGACTAAAGGCCGCGACAAGCCGCCTCAAGACATTTAATTTTCACGAGTTTTTCAACTCACTTATCAAGACTCTCGGCTCACTCGGCTGTGTCTATCATAGAGATAAAAGGAAAGAGAGCAAGAGGGATGAAGGGGAGAAAGTACTTTCAGCCAAAGGAAATTAGAAGATTCTACGAAAAAGCAAGAGAGGGGGGGGGGTAGCAAAGAAGGGCATTGGGGGAGGATTCAGTGGTAGTTTTGCGGCGAGGGGCAGTAGTACAGAAAGATTGGAGGAGTAGGGAAGGGGTGAGGGATGCAAAGAGATTCGTTTTGCCAGGCAGTTTCGCGCGACATCCCACAGAAGGCAGAGAAAGGGATGAAGCGCAGAAAGGGCAGGATGATAATAATAAAAATTGAGAAAAAAAAAGAAATTAAGTGTGGAAAGGCTCAGTTCCCAAAGTTCCTCATTCGACGCACGACAATGACCGTCTGGCATGCACTTTACATTTGAGCCATAAAAGAATGAAAGAGAGGGCGGTGGAAAAAAGAAGGAAATTGCACTTCACTCAACGCCTATTCTACTTTTTCTTTTCTCATTCTCCTTTTTTCCTTTTTTTTTGTTGCTTTTCTTTTTTTGTTCGTTCCCTTTTGACTGATTGCAGGCGAGAAGCAAGCGGCTGTGCATCACGACCAGTGGAACGCCGCAAAAACGAATTATGACGACGAGGCCCGTGGCAGCTTGTTCACTGTATTAACCGCGATTCAGCTCTTTCTCTATGCCACACACTCGTCGTACTCGACCATCTACTTGTTGTGAAGAGTCGACCGGATTGTCGACAACGAAGGGAAGCTTTCATCGTCACATTAAAATTCATAGACGTCGCGCGCGGTGACGCACCTTCTCGTTATGCAAATGTCGATGTGATTTCTGACGTATGTCTGTGTCTGCGTGAGTTTGTGTCGTGTAAGTCGGTGGTGAACTCGTGGAAAAAAAATGATAGCCATAGCAAAAGTATGAATGATTTGTGAAAAAGGGCTTTTGACCCAAATCCATATGGAGGATGCTTCGAGTCTTGAAATTTAAGCGAATCTTTGATTAAGCATTCATTTACGATCGATGTGCATAATGAAACAAATTTCCAAAAAAGTTATCATTCAACGACAGTATTAATATGTAAGTTTCGCGTACGTCATACTGTCACTGTTAAACAACCACATTCGTTTTATGACACGGGTGATAAAAAAATAAATATATATACATATATATATATATATTTAAAAACACACAAAAAGGAACAAAACATTTCTAAAAATCGCTATCAAGCCATTGAAACATTCCCACGTAATAGTGTGTCTGTATAGTGATCTGTAAATACTTATTAACATTTATTATCAACGCTGTTATCATTGATTATTGTTGTACACATCGCTCGATAAGTCTCTCATTGAGATTGAATTGTTGCACAAGGTTATTTCAACAAAAAACACCAAAAAAAAAGCCAAAAAAATACGAACCTTTTTGTTTTGTTCAATATTTTACTCGACAACGCAATATCAATATGTCTCCAAAAAAAAACGATTAACGAATAACGATATTACGTACAATAAATATTGGAAAACTACGAATATTTCATCGCTCTTTTCAACCCAAACCCTTCCATTCAGAAGTCGACTCTTTTTTTTTTAACCGAAGAGTATTTTTTTCCATTTATCGATTGAAAATATTCATCAGAATTGTTCTGACGAATTTGTTCGATTTGTTTTCACAAATTGCTCTCGTTAGCTGTCATTTGCATCCACGAATAAATTTACTTTCTTCACTACAAAACCAATGTTGCATTGAAATCAATGCAGCTCATTAGAATTCAGTATCAAATTATAGAATTTAATACAAAATGATCTACGGATTTTATTAAATAAACCAATCATTGATCATTTAATCCAATTAAACCATAACGAAGAACACGTCGAAAAACATTTACCGACAAATGTAAATGCAAATTTCGTGATATTGATAAACAAGGCAGCAGCTGGTGGCAGTTGGTAAAGAAGAGTTTTATGAGTCCAATTTTTGGTACACTTGCATTTTAACAAGAAACATCTTTACCGAAATAAAAATTTTACCCTAAAAAACTGTACCATCACCTTAAATAAGCCTCCGAACAGCTTTACCAAATAATAAAACAACGAAAGATACAACTCTGCTAAAAAAAAGTAAATATAGGTCAATGGGACTACCACAAAACCAGGAGTATCTCTACCTTACCATCCTTACCCCATTTATTGGGCGCCTTCACAAAACTGCGACAACAAAAGAAAAAAAAATTCAATACATTCATTCCATTTTGCATGGAACTAATTTTTTTTTCACTATGACAAGATTTTCAGCTCGAACAAAAAACTACTCAATTTCAACTATAATTGTTTTACTCACAACCCGATTGAATATTTGATTCATAAATTTGCTAAAGCTGTCATCTGTCAGGTTTTTGTTGTAACGTTTCCTTAGACGTCTATATAATGAATTTCGTCTTTATCGACAGCCAGTAATACCAGAATCCTATAAAGTCTTATCTATTTAAGGGATCAAGATGATTGATTATACAAATATTTCAAGATGCGCATCAATTATGAACAAGTTTAGAAGCAAAGATAAAAAAATATTTTATCGAAGACTTTAGTTCGAGGACGTTGATGATGGTTCCTAAGACTGTTACGAATTAACCGCGGATTATGGCACTGTCATGGCCGACGTAATTTCACATTGTATAATCCAACCTTGTAGAAGCAAGTGACGTCAAACATCAGCAATGAAAACACTGTTCATGACTCCACAGAATGATTTTTTGAATAGAAAACATTTGGAATATTCAAACGAGCTGAGAACTTTTAATTGTTATTTATTATTTTCATTGAATTTCAATTGTTCGTCATCGTGGAAAACTAGGGATTTCTTGCAAGACTTTTTTGAGTCAATTTTTTGGCGTTGCGAAGCAGGTTACGAGAAAAATAAAATAAACTAAAGATAAAATAAAATATAGTTCAACACACCAAAAGTTCTGATTTCACAGTCATTTATTGAAACACTCTTGAGGGTATACATTAAGCTAATCTAAGTAAGCATTACGTAAGGTATTACAAAAAACAAAAAAAAAAAAGAGAAACGAACAAAACGTTCATTGAAATCACAAAAATGGATGTCTGCCGTTCTTGCGATCATTAATTAAAATCGACGATCGTGTTCGAAGGCACCGCGATCCTCGACCCTTACGTATGAGCACGTTGCCACGAAAACGAGTGTAGTTAGTATCAGTGTTGAAGAATAAAACAAAAATTGACACTGTCACAAATAATGGAAACTTTAAGAATCCAACTGGTGAACTTTTCACTAGTCAAACAAGTGTTAATTAAATTTTACAACAATTTTGTGGCAGGTTTGATGCACTAATTAAATTGAGTGAAAATGAATTTCCCTTAGAGCATCAAACCTGCCACAAAAAAATAGTCAAGAAAGTTGAGGGAAAAAAATGTTTGGGTACAAGGAACAGGAGGTAACAATAAACATGAGAATTATCGGGATATTTCGTGATCGTGGCAATATGAAACTTCCTGAGAACATCAACGCGCGAAATATTCATTCACATACTGATTAATAATGTAAAAAAAAGAGAAAAAAAAGATCGACGAAAAAAAAAACATAAACACTTATGTCGCACAGAGTTCAATCGTAAAGGGGACCGAGTGCCTTCTCTCAAAACTCACTAACACAAACGTAATATTACTATGATCAATACTCCCGGGTCTAAGACCCAGAGACCCTATCATACAGTTTTTAAATTCCTAATTGTCTTGATCGCATTACTAACGACTTATCGTCTGTGTCTCATTCACGTCAACTATTCTTCATCAGCTGATGCACAGTACACATTATAGGAAAGAAAAATGATTGAAAAAAAAAAAAAAAAAATTGAAAAAGAAAACAACAAAAAAAACATACAGTAGTCCTTTTCAGCGTGACAAATAGTGTCATCATTTCTTTTTCTTCTTTTCGAGGCTCTGTAAAAAGCACGAGAAAATTAAAAAAAGTTCTCCAAAGGCCACTTGACTGTCACTGCATTTCCTCTTTTCAGGAAAAATCATGTTTTCGCTATTTTTCCATTTGTCAATCGATCATCATTCGACCACATCGCCAGGTCCTTGAATTATGAAACGTTTCGTTTTTTTCAATGTCGTCAAACTCTCTCTTTCTCTCTCTCTCTCTCTCTCTCGCTCGCACGCAATTGGAAAAAAGCCTAACCTATTCTACTCTTTATTATTAATCGTGTTTTAACTATTTTTGTAATCACAACAACAATAAAAAATAAAACTGAAAAAAAAATTGAAAAAAAAAAAACGTATGAGACGTAGGTCCAGATACCACGAAGGATATTGGAAACTTTAGTCACCAAAAGTGGTCCCGAGCTCAGGTCGTTTTCCTGCAATTATTCGTTTATGGCAAACTCGCCGATATCGAAGAAAATACCGATTACAAATTTTCAACTCTCTCTAAATGTCCTCATGTGATATACTTCCACGTGTTCGTTTACATATTCGCGCGCGTGTGTGTGTGTGTGTTATTTTATATAGTGTGAAATACAATTGTTGATTAACGAAAAATTCCAGTACAAGGTTAAATAATTAAGGATCGTACAAAATTAATACGCGATACGAGTGCGTGGATATTATAATTGTCATGCAATGAGAACACGTCTGTAAGATTTCCTCTTTCTTAACTTCCTTCATTAATGATAAACAAAACTTAAGTACGAATACGATATTTGAAACATTGTTCGTTTTTTATCTTTGTATCACACTGGTTCTCTTACATTTCGAAGGTATTACGTCGTATTCTATGTAACTACGAAAATCCAGAGATCAAAATATCATTCGCATCCTGTCAGCTCTCCCCAGTCGCCAATTAATTCGAAATTGGAATAGCAGCCGCGATCTTACGTGCAGATTTTCCGTTATCGGGCCACGATTTAAGAAAAAAAATTCTTATTCAAAATTGTGACGTTTTTTTGACATTTGACAGTTCTTGAAAATCTGGAAGAATGGAAACGTCATTTCTCTTCTAAATCTCCACAGAATTGGTATTTTTCGACATGTGTTTTTTTTTTTTTTGTTTCAAACGATCGAACAACTTCCGATTGAGCAGAAGTTTCAGGGCTTAACGTCAAAAAACGTTAGACCCAGTGCAGTCAAAGTTTAAATAAATTGCATCTCATTGTAGTCGAAAACGAGGGTTTTGGCTTGGGTCAAAATGACCCAAAGGTGGTAAACCTAGGTTTGAAAATGTTTGAACAAATATTCGGAATACTTTGGGCCAATAATTGGCCCGAAACATTAATTACAGGAGACGGTTAGATTCTGACGTTGCGAATTGTTTCGAGTTACATAGTATGCGATTAATTGGTGTGTAATTACTATTTAATAAGACACTCTGATACTGGAATGCGTAAGTTTCCGTAAATCTAAGATTCTCGAAGCTAAAAACGTTTAAGTAATATGACTTAAGTATAACCACAAAATCTGGTCATTATTATGGCATTCTTGTCACTCAACTAAATTTTTCTTTTATGCAAGATCGAGTAACAACGCTTTCTCTCTCGTTTTTTTTTTTATTATTATTTTCATCTTTTCTACTATCTCTATTTTTTTAATCGTAAATAACTCATTGGATCGGCGAGACGCTCATGTGTGTGGGTTCACCGTTCAGTTTGTATCGAGAAATCGGTTAATCAATGGTCGACGAGGACGAAAATGTTGGCTGGAATGATGAAATGAAGATGGGAAATTTGGTGAATCGCACTCGCCAATCCGCTCGTGAGTATGCATCATTTCCAGTGATTCAGCTCTGATGCTGGCTACGAATTTTGATTAGTCAAAGACTCGTTGTCGGAGATCGCTCATTCTTGCATTCGAACCACGGACTCTTATTTCTTTTTCACTCTCGCTCTCCTCTTGTTTAAGTCCTTCGGTTGAATCTGTAAAAAAAATGAGGTAACAGGAGCGTTAAAAGAGTTTATGTAGTCCGAAGACTAATGATTTTAATGAAGAATAATACAAATGATGATTTGTAGGGTAGATTCAATGTTAATTGACAATTGGTAAAGGTCGGGAAAGATTCGAGTGGCTGTAATCATTAGACCGATTGCTTCTGGTAGGCCTGCGGGTGAAAAGAACGTGGCTATTTTTAGTCCGATGCCCTCGATTCCATGACAGGAATCGTTAATGACTGCGTCACGAATAAAAATGCAAAGATCACGCTTGAATTAATGATATAGCCCGGAGGATATTTCGATCTATATAATCGAAAAGATTGCGAAAAGCTGAGTAGCTGAAGTGAGGGCAAAAGGGATGGACGCACGAGATAGCTTCGCACATAAAAGGATCGCGCGGTGATTTTCTTCAGTGGGCAGGAAGAGTGGCGTTCCGCGTAATGACCCAATTGGATATATCGAAGAATAAACGAATAAATGGAAGTCAATTATGGGCAACGCTATTTTCGTCCCTTCCCTCGAATTATGCTAAGACGATTGCACTGGAAAGGTATAGACTTTGAACCAATAATTACGCGTAATTTAATAAACGTGCGGAGCGTTGATACGTCGTGTGAAGAGAATGAGTAGATGGAGAGGAAAAGAGAGACACGATGAAAGTTCTCGGTGCGCACTAGAGTTGGTATGTAAAGTGTTTATGGTGAGCAACCTCGACCCCGCGGACTCCCGGTGACGATGAGGACGATCAGGCCAACGATGACGAGGACGACAACAACGACGTCCTGGCAATGAGGGTTGCACATTTGTTGTCTGTTATTACAGACAGTTTGATCGTATCTTTGACTGGGAGATGGAGAGGGGAAGTAAATGATGATAGTAGTCACTGCCAGAGTCTCTCGATTACTGCCAATGTAAATGTACGGCTGCTGTCTACTTACATTACCGCTAACTGCTATTCGAGCAATAGTAAAACTTCTGCTGCAGTTACATCGCAGGCTAGAAACGCCGATGGCAGAAATACGGTGCGAATTGCTCCGGAAGTCTCGTCAATGAAAAACGCTCTGTAGAAGATGCTATACAGTTGCGTGTGATTAAAGACTCGTCTGTTATTACGTGCGTACAATCTGTGGCCGTAAACCGATGAGGTTAGGTTGCTGGACGATTGGGTTCTGGTTTTGGTTGATGGAATAATGCAAGCAGTAGCAGGGGCAATTTATAACTGGCCTTCAATTGAAGATGCTGATATTTTGACATTTCTATTAAAAAATACGAATGTAGAATCTTCTCCGAGCAGTTGGGCGATGGATCCGAAAGAAAAGTGTTTGGATTGCATGTGCGAATCGAATATTTTATATCGGCCATTTCCGCCTAAGGTCTATCAAGCAATAGTCTTCAAAGAATTGAGACTCTTTTGCTACTGATGTTTCTCTACTTTTCTCTCTTTTGTTTCCTATGAAAATGTTGCATATCGATTCTCATTGAATCGCAATCACATATACTCGCGTGAAATAATGTTATCGTTACGTTCGCACCACCTTCAACTTCCAGATCTGCTTTGCCGGTTGGTAAGTGGAAGGAAATCATTGTTCCCCGAGGCTTCGCAATGCACGAATCCATTCCGTATCTTTATCTCTTTCTTTCTCTCTGATTCCGCAGACTCTATATATCCTATCCCATCAATTTGTACGTGTCGATATCGTACGCCGTGAATGCGTTGCGTGTCGATTCGTTCACCAGGCGCCATCGGTTAAACTCTACTTCCAATCTTTTATACCGTGAACGATCTCATGACTCGAAAAGTCAGCAGGAGCTAAGATCACGCCAAGTTTGTAATAATACACGGAATATTATCGTACGAGTATTATTATTAAGTATAATTTTCTCGTAAAACGCGCTTAATCAACTCATCGAAATCGATAGTAAAGGCAGATTTTCGTTGCACCATAAACATTAGAAAATAGACTGGTTTTCTGATAGAAATTCATTCATCCAGTGAAAGTAAGTTGGCGAAAAAAACAATTCGAAACAATGATTGCATTCCAAGAATTGTCTTCGAGGGGATAAAATTCTGGACTCATCAAGATCTGCATGGGCGTTAAACCAACGGCATCACTAGTGGAAATTCTTTGCTTCACACAGAGGCCAAAGTCCATGAGAGAGAAAAGCAGAGATTTGCTTACAGATGCGAACAAAGAAAAGAAGGCAATGACGGCATCAACGATATGCATGGCGACAGCGAGGCAGACGATAGGACCAGAAAATCGTACCACACCGACAGCAGGGAGAACAGCAGGAGCACGTACCTTTCTCCGAAACGATAACCCTTCGCCTCCTCCCTGTGGTCGACGTCGCCTCTGTCACGTTTTTTTTTTTTTTCTCTCAACTTCTTTACTTCTCCTTCCCGGGTTCCCCTCAAGCGTACACAATGGCAATGCGCTTGCATACTTATTATCATACACGTGGACTATCCCATTGACGCGGAACTCGACAAGCGTCTCTTGGCACTCGGAGCATTACTTTTTTCGCTGTCGCATCAGTCAATGTTCGAATATCTCTATCAAACTTGGACTAGTAGAAAGTCATATTGAAGAATGTGCAAGTTATTTTGACCCCAAAATGTTAGAAAGCTCGATTGCAGACAATCAAGGAATGGTCCAATCGTTCAAGTACTTGAAAAGCTGGCTTCAAGTATGACCAGGATGAAATATTAGGGTAAACTAAATCGACCACTGCTCATTTTGGATCTTCGAAAGCGAAAACGACTTGTTTTCAACGATGGCAAGCCATCGGTAGGGTTATCGATTCGGTAAACTTGAATGACACTGACAAAATCTAAGAAAAATCTTTATTCGGAGTGTGAAAATGATTGGCTGGATATTTGTCCTGCGCGGACCTTTGTCCACGGCATACAGACGAAGAAATCTATATTAGCAGAACTGGTAATAACGGAGATAGGGGTATGTTCGTTTGGTGACAGTAATTGCAGTCGTTTTAGCATGTACCTAATTTTATTCAGTTTGATAATTTCAGCAGCGTGACCACCCAGGTGGTGAGCGTTTATCGCGTCAAAGTGAATATGCAAGTACCGATAGGCACGTAGTCGAAGGTAAAGTTGACGTTTTTCAGAGACGTGAAGCATTCACAGAGGAAGTAACGTAGGTGTGTCGCGAGCTCAAACTCGCCATAATCGTCTAGCTACGCCATTGCATATTTCAGGCTAAGGAATAAAGAGTTTGCGAGTGTAAGTATGTGTTCGGCAGGGAGAAACCACACAGGAACCATAATCGCCAATACCACATGAGAGTACGAGTAAATATGTGAGCGCGGTTGAATAGGTTAGAGAAAGAGAAAGAAAGAGAAAGAGGATTTGAACAAAGCATACACGAGCCCGACCCACGCGTTCTTTCTCTCATCGTATCTACAGATACCTCTCATCATATTCCTATCCATATATGCTAAGATAACAGCACCGATGGGTCGCAAAAAAAAGAAAAACAACATACGAGCTCCCCAGAAAGTAAATTTGCTTTGTTCACCGAGGGAAGACTTACGCTACCGTTCGAACTCGATAAAATATCCACAGTGACGAATATTTTTAAACAATTTCCTTTATTCATTTAATTTTTCTGATATCCGTCATTGTTTTTTTTTTCATGCAAAAATAATCTCAAGAACTTTCGAAAACCAATTTCAGCGGAAGTTGACTTTGTTGAATGCCGTTCAATTTTTATTGGTATCTGCCCGAGCTGTATTTACGTTAATCGCCAAAGAAACGAACAACAAATCGAAAGTTCGAACAGAAATCGAAAGCCTGTTGTATATTGATTCCTTGAAGATTAGTTTGATTAGCCAGGGAAAGGATCATCAGTAGAGTATGAGAAAGGTCAGCGTGATTAGAGTGTAGCTCTGGTTACTCGTGGATAAAACGTCTTAGTTCATGATTAGCAGGGATCTAAGCCTCTTACTTTTTCTGTGGTCATGGAGAACGTTTTATTTGTCATGAATGAATGAATTCTCATGATAGAGGTGAGAAAGCAGTGGCAGCAGGGTATACAATCATTTATATATACACACATAAGTGCAGCATGTAAGTTGCTGTTGGTTAGGTGCGCATTACTGTCCGTTCGCACTCGCCCCTTCGCACTGCATCCACTCTCTCTTTCTTTGTCGTTTATTTTTATTTTATTTTTATTATTATCTGGTCCCACTGTGTCATCTCCGTGCGGATACGCATGCACGCGACTCCCATGGAACTTTAGTTAGAAACGCTGTGTTACCATGAAGGCATCGGATGAACAGCATTAGCCACACTTGTTAATCCAAACTATGTGTATCCCGCCAGCAGATTGCCGTTCAACGATATCTCTCTGTGAAGCGAGAACAGCGAGTGCAGCAGCAAGAGCAAGTAAAAGTTTACGTACGATGAATATACACATATGCATCATTTAAAAGCACATATTTATATAGATATAAGAGCGCGCACTTTACAGGACACGAAGAATTGCAATTGCAAGTATGTGTACACGTAGCTGAAGCTACCGTTGCATCGGTTATGCCATCGACCGCGCTATACACACGTCCTCCTCGTCTATCCTGCTCTCTCACCCTTTCCTGCCCTTCTACTTTCTCTCTACTCTCTCATTCCTTTTCCCTCTTACTCTCTCACACACACTTGAACGATGTCTCGAAACTGCAGCTTGTTGACTCTCATTGCTGCGGGCCAGTCGCTTATAATATCAAATCTATCCATCACCCTTTCGAACACAGGATGTCACGGTTTCAGATAACATTTTATTCCTTCCCGATGGAATTTAATCGAAGAAATTATTGATAAATGCGTTTACAGTCGATATACCAAGTCAGGATGACTTGGATCTTATCCCAGAAAACTTAGAGGGACAGCTCGTCAAAGGATTACTCGGCAATGTGTTGAGCAAATTGATGTTAAACTAGTCATCGCTTACGTGGAGTTACACCATTACAAATGATTCTGTGATAAATTTGATCCTTTTTGTAGACATTGGGTTTATCTAAATTGGCTGAAAATATCTTCAGACAGAATATCAACAATTAGAACATTTGTCAATCGCTCGTAGAATTCCTTTTTTGGAATAAACCCCTGCACACGATTCCACTGTTACAAAATTCTTTAGATAAGGAACAAAGAATAATCTGTGAGGGTTACATTTTTCGGAGATTCCTGTAACGTTTTATTGGCTTTTTTATGTTCCTGCATACTTTGCCTTTTTACGTTGAGGGCCTCTTCAGAGGCAGGTAAAGTAGCAAGTGCAACAACAATGGGGCCATTACCAAAAGTCAGGGAAAAGAGGAGACGATGGTAGAGAAAATAAAAAGACCGATGCTCGCTCAACGAAGCAGAGGGTCTTACCCTCTCTGAACGATGCATTCGTCGGGCCGGAACCACAGAAGAGATCCAAGCAGACTATACAAAGTCATCGACCTTCTCGGTCTCTCTGATGGTCTCAGCCACTTATGCGGACTTGCGTCTGGCCGTTGGTCCTTTATTCGCTTCTGTTGCCGCTGGGCCTTCTCGCATTCGGCCTTACCAAGAGCTTTGCTCCCAACGTGTAATCGAGGAGAACGTAGGACCGCGAAAGAAGGTGCGCACGCATCCGTCCGGACACAGGGGGCGATAAACCTCGACTTTATGCACTGTTACTTTCTTCGGACAGCAGCAACGGCCGAATGCAATCGAATGAACTGTATAATGCACTATATACATCCATGTAAGTGTGTTCGGATTGCTGCGTGCGTAGTTGTATTCGCGTTGGCACAGCGATACCAAGACGAGAGTTAAAGTGCCCAAGACCGCGAATACATTTTGATGCTTATGCGAAATATACTAAAAGAGGAACGAGCAGAGTCCAACTTTTCTCTATTTTCTTGCCTTCCCTTCTGCTTTCATCTTCCGTTCCATCATCGAAAGTTTGTCTAACTTGCTTCCGTCTCCTTCTTCTCTACTCCGCTTCTACTTTCTTTACTTCTCAGGGCGCCTTGAATATGATGAGTAAAATAAGCCGTGCGTGCATTTCACGGTCGTCGGAGCATGGAAAAGTCCGCTACAGAAATTCACTCTTTCCGCGGCTCTTCCACAGTCCCACTTTAAATCCAACCTCTTTTTGCCTTGTATTCTTTCATGGGTGTCAGAATGACTACTTTCATGACTAGTACAATGAATAAGTCAGAAAAACTCTCGGGCAACGACACTGGCCCGGAATTCCACCGGGCACACGTCGTGAATGAACAAAATAAATGCAAAGCAAAAGCAGGAAACCAAGTTCCAATGGACATTCGATCTCTGAAATGTTTTGAGTATTTTGGGAGAAAAGTTGATTTCTATTCTACGATCAACGACTGACATGGAAACTAGTTATAATACAAAATGTTGCACTGTGCTTCCGTAAATATATTTCCGAACAATTAGGGCAGCTCGTATTTATTTCCAGTTCCATTCATAGGAATTTTGATGGTCGGATATTTTCATATTAAAAATGCATCTGGCACTGCATTAAAATGATGAACAGATGGTACGGACAAACTTTGAGACCGAAACATCGAAATTTCGAGTTTCGAAGAACAAAAGCTTGTATGTTTTTCTTCGAGAAAAATGTACTAAGTCATTGAATGTGTTGAGCAGAGAATTTCCATGTCACGTTTTGTTTCTCTCACAGTCTAATCGAGCGTAGGAAGCCTATTTCATTATTCTCAATTTTGCCACGCACGAGACGTTCGTAAAGATCTGAGAAAAGTATTTTGAAAGTTTTTGGAACACTTGATTAATCCGAATATCAACAAAAAATCAACAATGCGAGTGTGTAAAAGATTTTCATTGAGAGTCTTGCAACCCGAGCCGAATTCACAATGAAAAAACGGGTTCCACGAAGTTGTGCCACTGATGGAAAAATTCAAGAAGCCGTTCGAACGAGAATTCTTTACCCTTCTGGTTCCTAAGTTTCTTTCTCACAGAAAAAACTCATAAGAACGGTACTCTGTGCGATATTTAATTCGAGAGACGGAGCTTCTTGAGGTATCAATTAAGGCGCATCTGCAAATGATGGTAAAATATTACAACTTCTTGGCCGGGCTTGCCAAAAAAAAACACTGACTTCACCTCCCTCTCGTTTTTATCCTCAACTTCTTGGAGAACTTACGATCCTAACCATCTTCCGGCTGCGTGGAACTTTCAAGCACCAAGAATTCGATCGAAGTAGACGATTATTTTCTAATGAGGCAAATCCTCAATGCCTAGTTTTTCATCACGCCAGAGTCAGTAATAGATGAAGAGAGGGAAAGATAGAAAGAAAGAGACAGCGACAGGGAAGACATCGTTCACGGCACTTCCGGTGACATGGTGTCTGTTAGTGTGTGTCTACATTACGGTGCTTTAGCGCCGGAAATGCGTCGTGACGACGAAGTCGATGAGGAGACTGGTGCAAGGGTCGTTGTACTTGAGTGGGCTTTGCAAAGTTTCATTCTCAGGCATTTATCGTTGTTTCTATTAAACGGTTCGGGATGTGTAGGAATCCGGCGCGTCCTGTGACAGCGAATATGTATAACGGGACATTTGATCGATCTTTTGATGAGAGGATCGCGTGGAATCCGTAATCCTTCGGTCTCTTGGAACAAACGATTGCTAATAAGTTAAAATGAAACTGTTAGTTGTCCCTGATCAATGCTTGAAACTTTTCGATATGAAAAGATGACACATCCAGCGATATTACTGTAGAAGAGTATGTACGAACAATCAGTAAAAAGATAAAAAGAGAACTATAAAAAACGGTACAGAGTTGGATAATTTAAAAAGAAACTGAGTTCCAAGCACATGTGTAGGCGAGAAGGGAAGGTTAATTCATCGAAACAGCGTCTATTGTGTCACACAGAAAACGCAGCAGCTGTCACTGAACATATATCTGAAGGGAAGGAGGATAAAAAGGAGGATAAGAGAGAAAAGTCAAGCTGCTGGTTCGCGCGACACAAAGCGCATTGTTGCAATCGCCCGACCTAGATCACATGCTTAGAAAAAAAGAGACGAAGAAACAGGCTTTCCCTGTCCGCTTCGGGAGGAAGAAAATATATGTATGTTTTTACCAATGTTGGCCCTGACGTTCGCCATTTACGCACGTGTGTGATGCCCGCGTAATAAAAAATCCACTGGTAAATGTTTTGCGAAAGCGTTTAAAGTTGATTAGGTTATCGCAACAGCATTACGAAGGCAGTTTATTCAGCCTCGATTACAACGTGTCTCCGTGTAGACGATCAAGTGGTTATCTTAGAGGAAAAATAAAATATTGGCAGCCTATGAAGGATACGGGTTTGCAGAGATCCTGTAGTAAATGAGTTTGAAGCTTGGTCAAACATGAGAATGAATCGGTGGAATAGGATGTAAGATCGAACGTCAAAGTCTATCGACGTTGGCAGGGAGTTGTCGATTATGCACGATCTAGGAATAATTATTCGGTGTGTCCGCATGATGCACCGTGTCGCGATGAAAAAGCGAACGTTGAAAAGTAGCCTATCGTAATCGAGGTGATGCAAGACCGTTGCACCGAACAAGATTATGATGATGATGATGAAGATAATAATGATGATGATGATGATGCAGTGCCGAACTCTACCAAGAGGCACGAACTTTCTCAGCAGAAGCCTCAATGCCGAGCTTCGAGAAATATAATACCGGTGGATAGTTCAATGCTACCTTTCCTCTTCAAGGTTAAAAGAAGAGGAAAAAAAACTACTGTACGCCGGATAATCAATGATAAAGAACCGGGAAATGTCGGTACGTATCAAGCGGTTGATGTGGGTGTGTGCCTTCGCACACAATATCAGCCTATCTGGGCTTATTTTTTTCCTATCTCTTGCACTTGGTATACACTGCGGGCAAGCTACTCTGACAGGTCTAATCTAACGTTTCCCGCATCCTGTGAACTCAAAGGCCCCCCCTCGTTCATGGGTTACGAACTTGCTGTATATTGAGGCATTGTGCATCGTGCGTTGCTAAGAAAACAATGGAAGCAAATGTATACGTACACCAACAAACACCATACACTTCACCTTACTTTTCTCTTTGCACGAAGGTCGCCGTTAATCGACCTGTAATTAAAATGGAGATTCCACCGCACCGTATCGGTGCAGCACTTTGTAAAGATATAAAACGTACTCAGCATAGAAATATATACTGTGCACGTACGCATATGCAAACCAGAGTAGTAGCCAACGATACATATAAATGATAGGACATTAAGGACTCTCTAGATTGCCGGTAGCTGCGCGGAGCGTGACTTTAACCCGCGGACAAAGAAAAACGATGTGTGCAGATCGAATTTAAAAACTTTAAAATGTAAGGGAAATCAGTTATGTTTGTGATATGAATATATTGAAAGGATAAACATGCCAAGCGAACGAGTCTTCGCAGATGAGCTGAAAGGAAGATTGGTCCGCAAGTCCGTTGTTCATGTGCGGTGTCCTCCCTCTTTTCTCGATCGGCAACATGATCTTTAAAAAGCAAAGTCACGTTGCCATTTCTCATGGAAGCGAAAGACACCCTGAGAGAAAGGTATTAGCTCGGGTTAAAGGAACGAGGACCAACGGGGAGTACAGATTTTACTGGATAAAAAGTAAAGTCGATATCTCGTTCACCGGCGGAGTTTCGATCGTTAAAAAGGTATAGGGAGGAGGGCAGGGAAGGGCTCGAGCTCGAATTTCAAACGAGCATCTGCCGGACCAAATCTGGAAGTGCGATGAGCTCGAAAGAAAAGCATGCGTTTTGGTATCAGCTCGCGAAGAGACGGGAGCGGGAGTGCAACCAAATACTCGAGATGAGAAGGCTGTAAAATCATCAAAAAGCGAGGGCCTAAGTTCGCGCTGTGCCACTTGTCTTTTTCTATGTGGCCCGTACCGCAGCGTGTACCGTTGGAACCCGAGATGAGAATAAGGAAACCATAAAGAGATTGAAAAAAGGAAAGAAAAAAATCAAAGCGATGTTTCATGAACGTCGGGTGAGGTTAAAAATGGAATGTATCAAGAAACACGCGCTTAGTGGCTACACAGCTCAGGAAGATAGACTTTAGCCGAGGCGCAAAAACTTTGATGGTACATAAAGCAGAATCACTACGAGCTACGAATTAATGTGAGCAAAATGATGAGGAAAGGTGGTTTCTTTTTGCTTTTCGTGCTCAATGTGCACGCCTTGCATCTTCTAAGAGGCGTCTAACAGTCGTCTTTATATTCTTAACAACTCATATTATACATCAGGGGGAAATAAATCCGTGAACTAAACCCAGGAAGAAATCCCGATGATAGGGAGGAAGGCACGTTGTCGCAGATGTAAGGGATCTAAGGGAGGAACCTACCGGCCTATAAGACGGCTCGTAATTGAGTTTTAACTCGAGAAAACGATCTCGACAGGATTGAACGCAAGTACACATCCAGATGTCTCAGTTTCGCTGAGTACCCGATGTTCTTTCACGAGATAATAATCAATTACGGATAATCTCCCGTGAATTATGGGCTTTCTAGCAACTTATGTATAGCTCGGGTATGATAAGACTTATAAATCGGAATGCGAAGAAAGATCATTTGAACGAATGCGTTGATACCATAGGCTCTTGGTCATATGACCTTGGATTATGCACTACATCGGTTAATTTACGTGTTTGAAGATATTTCTATTCAGGGCTACTCCTAATCTCCTTTTCGCTGGATGTAGAAATCCTGATGCTATTGAGACTCCAATAACACAACTAGCCCTGAGTCTCCGTTCAGGTCTGCGGATTTTGATAGCGTCGGAGCAAATACTCAACAATTTCTTAGCATATACGCATGAGCTTCAAAAGCCATACCTTTCAATGCAAATGGTATGATTATCTACGCGTTTATTAGCCACGCCAACTCTTAGTACAAGATGCCTATCAGGAATGCTTCACGCGAAGCAACATTGAAGTTGGAGAACAGCTAAGTACGTGGCTTATAGACGATGCGGATAAAGGTGATGATTCGTGCGGTCAGGGACTCAAAGCTTCGTGACGGATACGCTCGGGCACTTTACTCGCCAATAAAAGTCTATTATTTTAATGCGAGCAGTCGGAAAAATCGGTCGATCCAGACTTGGAAATGGCCAATCCGGAATTACAGCGTCAAGATAAGCATCGCTTCCTTACTTTTTCATTTGCTTATAATTAAAACTTCAAGTTGAACAGATTTACTACGAATCATCCCCAGAGCTCTGTTTCGAATTTGACAAGATTAAAAAGATTGGATTTCCAACATAGACGAGTTAAAATATTTCGAGCAACCGGTAGTTTATAATTCTTGCACGTTTCCAGTAGACTTTAGCTGCATCGAAATACGCGCTGTAGTGGCATATTATGCACGGCATACACTCTGACAACGTGTATAAGTATGTGATAGGTGGCCAGGAGTCTGGATGTATGAATACCCGAGGCGTACTAGGTAGATCGCCTCGCCTTCCGGGTGACTGTCGTAACGTTACGAACAATAATAAATCGATGTATAAGAGTATGGGTGAGGTAAAGGGAAAGGTCGATAGAGCATCGATATCTTTTCTATGCTTCTCAGTATCTATTTAAGATTCTCACTCGCTTCCTCTCTTTTTCTCTCACCCTCGATGTATCTTGTTCTCGAACCACTTTCGCAGGCTAATAGACCGCGCGAGACGCAAGGGAAGGGGACTTTCACATGAAGATAGGCACAAAGTGTACGAGCATTGAATCCTAGTCATAGTTCCATAGGCTGTACAGTAGAATACGATGTAGAGAGCCTTTAAATATATAGATATAATAAGACGTTGCTCCTGAGAAGACATCGATTGCCAGGCTATTGGCTCCGGCTATAATTCTCTCGCGTGGTTTGGTACTCTCGCGTCCTTCGCGAGGCTACGTGCCTTCGAGAGCAAGAAGGAGAAAGAGAGTGAGAGCGTGTTTCACGTTCACAAGACGACCACAGTAATTTAAGTTCCCTCTACCTCCGAAGATCACTACAGTTAAGAGTCGTACATGTATGTACGCGAGTTTCTCGAATTAGTTCGAGTGGAACGATGCTCCATGTGCATGTTCTCTAGTCGCGATGCGTCTATACACCCACGTACGCCCTCTGGGCGAGGCGAGGGAGTAGATGACGATGATGATGAAGAAGAAGAAGAAGTTGAGGAAGGCAATAAAGTGAAGGAAAGAAAGAGACAGTAAAGGAATAAGGAGAAGGTGGCAGTACAAGTCGATATATTAGTTATGCTCGAGGCAAAAAGTGCTCATTGCCAAGGCAAAAGGCGTGGTCAACTCTTCGTGCTGTCACGTGCCTGCGTCGAGCTTGCATACATTCCGTGTTCCCCTGGAATTGGAAGCTGCCAGGCGTATGCTCTCTCAACGACGATGTCTCCCTTTTATTTTTACATATTTTTTTAATTCTATTTTTCTGTCTTCGTTATTCATTATTCTCATATTTGTTTCTCTCTCCTTTGAATTGCCATTCCCACGTGTGGCCAATAATCGCTAAGGAAAAATATAGTCTAGCCTCGGGCAATCGTCCAAGCCATAAATCGAATAAGCAAGTCTATGAAATCGGTACAAACGCTTACCCTGCACGATTACGTGGCGAAAAAGGTCTCGAGAGTCTTCGACGAGGGAATAGTTTCGTGGGTCAACACTAAAATGCGTCCGAATCTTTCTTTTTCACTCGCTCGCAGTCATTCTTAAAAACAGCTCTTCGTATCTCCCTCCGGAGTTTCTCATCACAAATCCCTTAATCTTTGAAATACGGTGTTTGATCAAAGTGACCCGCGACGATGACAATGAACAGGCCCGAGAAAATTATTCAGGCACACGCACGTGATCATTCATCCGAAACGAAATATTGCCGCAAAAGAGTTATTACCCTTTAACGATCTCCCATCCTAATTCACCTTTTTCAGAACGCAAAGAACGCTTGAGTTATGTCCATAAATGTATGTAAATGTTCAACACATGCCGAATCTCTAACCGACTCAAAGAGTGTCCGAAATATCACAAGTTGAGTTCACTCGACAAGCCAATCACAATATTGTGAAGAGACAAGTGTTTTTCTACTCGTACTCATTGGGTAAAATGACATCGACTGTAAATCGATGGAAATCATCGGCGGATGATTCTTACTTGGAATTTCTTCAATCTAAAATGTGAGCATGACTATCGGAGACACCTTGTATGCACGTAAACGCAAATGCAAATTAGGCAAACGGCCAGAGACCCAGAACTCTCGTTTGGCAACTCTCTTAACATGGCGATAAATCATTTGATTTGGGTTTAGCGTACGAAGATGAGCAAAAAAAAAAGAAAAGAAAAAAACACGCGGCAAACCCCTTTTGAAGTGAATAATAATGATGATACGAGAAGGGAGCGACGAACCGGTGAATTTAACGACTGCCGCTTAAAACGGAGGGCTCCGAAATTATTGATCTCAAAATATTCATCATCGAAAAGAGTACGTTAAACCTTTGACACGTGTGTGGTGGGCTTTTATATGCGTTGCTTCCAAGAACCGATGAATAATCTTCCTCTTCTTCGCTCTGCCTATAAAAGTCGTCGATCTTGATCACATTTTTCACATTCAAATTCGCCAGTGCTACAGACCTCGAGCAAATGTAGTTAGAAACGATCAATCAACCGATTTTGTTTGATCGGTACAGATTAGATTTGTGTTTGAAGGTAAGAAATAAAAACAGCTAATTTTAATACTCTCGTGTTCTGTAAGTGTATAGAAAACCGGAGTATCCCGTTATAAGACGGTGCCGGTGTAGTGCCACAGACGACAGACTGCCTGGGGCAACGATTCACTGATTATAATATCGATTAACATCGTAGCGCGTTATCGGCGTTCACATATACGTCAAGAGATCTTCAATAGAAAGCCTGCTCGACTCTAGAAAATATTTAATAAGGAGAGCGCTAGAATTACGAACGAATAATTGAAAAAAAACAATGATGTTGATTCAGAAAAATAAAAAAATTGACAACGACGCCAAGAATCCATTGACTATTGACGTTTGACATTGAAGAAAAAAAAACAAAAACATCTAACGATTTTTAGAAAATCATCCTTCATTTTGTAACCATCAGAGAAACCCATAAAAGCCACGCTTGTATTTACATCGACACCATCGCCATCATGGGAGGTTTCGAAGGATTTACATTTGTGAGCGATTCGAAGGCAATGGATGCAAATTCACGAGAAATCAGATGGATCACGTGCTAGAGGTTCTGCAAGGGAATTAAAGCGAGAGGGATAAGAGAGGATCTTCTCTAGAGAGAGGAAGAGTAAGAAAGGAAAGAGCAAGGGGGTTGGTGGCGTGCTCACAGTCGAGGCCACTTTGGCATGGGACACACGAGCCATAAACATCTTTGAGACGAGACCACCCACCAATATGTTGTGGTAGTGGTGGTTGGTGGTCAGGGCGCATATACTTTTGCTTTTGAACACAAGCCTCGCAATCGCAGGGTCCAAGATGTTTTACAAGAACCTTATCGCTGTCGTTGTCGATGCTGCAAACTCAGCTGTTTTTCCGCTTTAGTTGCGTAATGAATTCACTTCTAATGTCGGGCCTTTATAGCGGGCGACATAGGCTGTCTCCACACGCATTATTGTTATTATTATTATGATTATTAATTATTATATAGATACAAAGTGCATGTTGGAAGTGTGGATATATTACCAGACATTTTATTGTCTGTTATTTCGTGTCTTGGGACAACAGCTGTGAATCAAACGTTTATCCGTGGGCAGAGTTTGATGAGGCTGTGAAAAATGTCGATGGATATACTCGTAAAAAGTAACGAAAAGTGAGAACAAAGGTTTTAAAATCAATTTGGAACTTCTATCGGTTCGGGGTGGCAATCAGGGCATTAATCAGATGAGAAGCGGAATATTTACAACCGTGAACCGAATGATTAGCGTGTACATAGAAGTCTGTAAAGTTCTTCTAACGTAGTGTGGCCATGAGCGTATCTAATTAAATGTTTTTTGTTTAAAAAGTCTTTGGAAGATTGTCTGTGATATAAAATGATTGGCGTAGAGAGAAACGGGGATAACGGATAGTGAATGAGAGAAGCCACGATCGAGGGCTGTTTCTGTTCTATCTGGTTGAAGAGCGTGGATAGCCGACATCCGTCACTGATGCGATTGATCATCGGGCGATACGCAAAGAGCGGCGGATGGTGATGTGAAACTTTTAAACACAAAACGAGGAAAACGGATGTCGTTCGCGTACAAATAATAATATTGAAGTGGAGAAAAAAATGGATTGTGATGTATTTACTATTCGTACGTGTGTAACAACGCTACGTGCAAAGAAATAAGTGTGTATTCTGGTGTGCGAAAAAAACAAAAACACATCCGATGTATACAGACGAGTTACGGTATCAACGTTGCATTCTCAGGATGAGATAATAAGTCGATCTTGAAGAGCGGACCATAAGGGCAAAAAGATAAAGAGTTGTCTCGTCGTCCGGCAATCTACCATATCATCGAACGAGAGGTTGTTCACCTACCGGGAGACAACATGACGCGTACACAGGCATCAGTATACATCAGCTATTTCAAAGGCAAGAAGCAGAAAGCGGATGCTTGGTGGCGGAGAGAAACACTCAAAGAGAAAGGGAGGAAGAGGACGGAAGAAAGAGCAGGGCGATAGGAGAGGGTGAGGAGAGATACGAACGGTCACCACGGTGGAAAAGGATGGTGCTGTTTTAATCAGCAAATCCTCCGCGGGCGTGGTTCATCAATCCTCATTCCCCAGGGGAAGGAGTTGGATGGAGGATTCGAGAAAAATAACGTGACTGGCTCCTTTGAGGTGGTTCGCAAAGTAAGACCCAAGGATATTCAGGTTCGTTTTTCGATATTATTACAAACCATATATCTTTCGTGTACGAAAGATGTCCCAGTATCGTGTGATGCTCCGGAGCCGCGAGTATCGTTCTAATGAAAACTTCAAATGAGTGGTACTAGCTACGAATTATTCCTGCACGCGAGCTAAACGTTCCGGAAGTCTTCAAGTTAACCTGTTTCCGAGATGATGGCGTATTAAATGATCAACGGCTTTGGGATCTAATTTTGCAAAGTCCGTGTGCAAAAAAGTAAATTATTGGTATCGTCTATCATCCATGAATACCAATTAGTCTTTTCCTCTACGTCTATTACGCTGCGTATGCTATAAGCTTCTTCGCTGATCCCATTTGCTAATGAGTATCGAATTGCTAAGTTTGTAAGTTGCTCTTGGAAGTATTTTCACACGGAAGATGTATTCCTCGGATGAAGCCCAATCAGTTTCGGTATTAATAAGATCGCGTATCATTCCACGTAATCATATGATAAAATTCTAGCGTACGTTTGAAGAGTTTTATAAAACTGTTCTATGCAAATTGTAATCAACGATGAAGATAACGAAGCGTTTGTGTTGAAGGATCTATGAGACGATGGTAAAAATGGGAAAGATTTTTTCCCTCTCGATCTTCTTTATCATTCCACGGGCACCGAGGTCTGTGGGAATCTGAAGATTCTCGGTATAGTATATCGGTGCAAATAACGGTAGAGGACCGGATTCTGTCTGAAATATGCAGAAGCGTCCGGTCAGAGTACACGGTTCTTAGCGGTAGGCACGAAGAAGCATCGGAATAAAGGAAAAAGGATGGAATATAAGTGAGAAGAAGAATATAAGGAAGGGGTCGATGCATGAGAGAAAGAGAGTCGGTCCTCTGCCGCAAGAGCCGGTCATCTCGAGGAGAGCCTGGAGCTTGAGCGCACGACCGAAGAATAAGGGACTGCATGCGCGCGCGATCGTTGCTATTATTTGTTCAACAAATTTGTGCACTTACTCGGGAGTGCAGTCGTCGAGATTTCTATACAGAAAAGGTATGTGCACATTTCCTTCTTGCTGTTTCTCACAAACATAGAAACACAGCGAACAAAGTTGGATGTATGTGTGTCTAGGCATCGAGACATCGTCTTTGAGGAAGAGAAAAGTGCACTACGAATGACCTGCTGTGGCTATTTTCTCGTACTATATACGATAACTTTATGCATTGTACCGTAGAGTAGAAATATCGTGAAAAGGTAAAAGATGAAGAAGAATAAGAGAATAAAGATTCGCCCAGGCTGACTAGATCCACCAGATTCTAGTTGTTTATGAGGAGCAACATGAGCTACAGACTGGAATAAAAAGAGAGAGAGCGTGTGTGTGTGTGCGTGCGTGACAAAGAAAAAGATAAAGACAGGAGAAGGCGGAAAGCAAGAAAAAAAAACCGTGAAAAACACCTAGAAAAATCCAGTGTAAGGAAACGATTTCTCAACACATCGCGAATTGTATAGCTTGGTAGACATTGCGCGCACACCCTTGGCTCTAAACACGTACACACGAACGAATTTGATTGGAGAAGTGTAATAAACCCTCAGCTCTTTCCACAGCTACCGATCGAGTGTGGACTGCGCCCAATGGACGAGCAATGGTTGAGAGCAACATACAAATGTGTGTATGTGTTTGTTGTAAGTGTATCGTGCATTATAGGAGTACACGCGGATGCTGCAAGCGAGCAAGTAGTAATAATAAAGTGGTAGTGGTCAAGCTCGCAGTGCGGTGCGCCGCGTCATGGTCCAGCAGGCTGATCAACCGGCCGTGTGCCGAGCTGGCTACTGGTCACTCCTCCTCCTCCTCCTCCCACGCACAAACGCGTATTCATGGAGTATATACGTTGGTAACATACACACAAAATGTTGCTGCCTTTACCACACCACGGATACGAATACACGATCTTAACATGGATGCAAATAACTCGCTGCTTATCCGCTGGCAACAAATATGATCGGTAGTCCTGTATGATTTTTTGATTTTCCCTGCATACGACTTATGTACACGTACAATGTACACATACCGGTTGAGTTTAGCAATCCTCCTGCAGAATATCATGAACAACACGTAGTTCTGGAGGCCTTACTATCCGTAACTAAACCGAACAAAATCTTCTACCACGAAGATGTCACTCGGTCTTAGTTTATGTGGGCAACGTCTCTCCCTATCTTTTTCTTCTTTACTTTTCACCGTGTCTTCTACTCTGGTAGCTTTTACTCAGTATCTTCAATTCCACTTCAATTGCATGTATTCCAAGCGACCCAACATCGTTACTTAACTCTCGTACAATCTTCACCGCCTACTTCGTCAAAGTCATTTATTTAGTGGGCATGTGTGTGTACTACGAGAGATACGCGCGCTGGAGTAATTTGCCATGGAGGATTCGGAACGATCGATTCATCGGTATTCAGTATAAAGTCTCGTTGCTTTATCTGCCCTCTATCACTACGTTCCTGCGACAAGTCATGCAATTAAGCAATTCCACTTATACATACTTTTTATCCGGATGAGGCTGATACACTAAACCAATTATAATGTACACGTAGGAAAGAAGTGAATCGAGTATATGAGCAACGAGAGTAGGTATCCATCCAGGCATTCATCCGGATTTTATGATAGTGCACTGGGTGCTGGAAGATCGTTAACCTCCTTCTTCGTACGAAAGATTTACTGTACATCACTCTAATCCTGCTCATGCAGACAGACGCAGGAGTACAGATTCATTGATTCTTTATCGATCACAATGATTGTTAAGCGAAACGAATTGAGAGACTGACTGCATGGCCAGGAGTGAAAGAGGTTCCAAGGGTTGGGTAGCATTAAACTTTCATAGACTATTGAATTAGAGGGTGGAGCCGGCTCGGATGAGTCGCAAAGAAAGTGGATCCACAACCCACACAGTGATTTCTGAAGGCGTAAGAATCACCGCAAAAGGATTTGCCAGACTCCGTGAGCGCTGCGTTTAAAAGCATTCCTTATACTCCTCTCCATCTCGCGTTGTTCCCTGGCAAGTATTATTTTCATACGCCCAACGTCTATGGTCTAAGACGACGTGCTAACTCTCGAAAATGGGTGAAAAAGTGTTTGTCAGTGAGTCAGTGAGACACGCTGCCTCCAGCAGCATCTATGCGGTGGTAACCGCATGCAGGCCGTCCCGTAAGACAGGGAGAGAAAGATAGAAAGGGAATAGTGAGCAACTAAGCGGTTATGCGTTCGTAGACGTAGGCAGACAATAGAATAGAAATTCTTCTGAAGTAGCTGCAATGGCTTTCTCTCTTTTCTTTTGTCCTTCTTCTACTTCTCACTTTCTCATTGGTCTTAGGGTCGCAGTATGTCTATCATTCGAGGCAGCAGGCTAAAGGCGCGGTTGTTTGATAAATATGCATGTATTTTGGACCAGCCGAATGGGGTTTCCCTTGTGGAAGCAACCGACCGTCTGCATCGAACGAGTCATCACCGGATGTCCCGACATGTTCCAACCATGAATCATCCTTACCTCGATTTCGTATAAGATTGCACGGAAATCGAGCAAAAGGAATTTATTCAAGAATTAAGGAGTGGCGATAAAAGAGCATTCGAAATTCCGAGCCACCGATTTTTGTCAACGTATAAATATGCAAGAAAGTTAATTGGAACCTGACCAAGAAACACGAGGGAGTCGAAGGCTGGTTCCATTCGAAGAAATTTTATTTTTAGTGGTAGTCAAAAGTGAACAAAGAGAAATTTCAACTGAGATTTTTCACTGAAATTACGGAGCAATCTATTTATTGTTTTATTTTTCATTGTGGTACTTACGAATTAGAGGTAGAGGGTACCAACGCGTCGAGGCGCCACCACAGTAAGTGCCAATCGCGGTCCACATTTGGCAGGAGGCAAAGGAGCCGCGATAACCGGTGGTGGCGTCTCGGGTCTCGTGCATCCACCTCCGCTTCCACCGCGAAGTTCCCATACGAGATTCGTCAGGGATCGGGGTCTGCTCAAGCGTCGCGACCTGTCGAATGATTTGAAGTAAAGGTCAAAGGTCCACGAGTCAATTTGGCGACCAATGAATTGATTAACAATGTTAACGAACAAAGAAGACAAAGAGAAAAAGGATTTTACCTCTTTTCCGGAAGTTTAGCTCCAGCACCAGAATCTCCGGAAGTCCTTCCGCCGGAGTGACTGGAATCCAGTGTTCCATCGAGTTCCATTGCTTGTTGGAGATTCGTAAGGCTCTTATACCGAATGTTGAAGAGTGGTGAGCCACCCTTGAATCCCGGTGGTGTTTCTTTGAGCGGCGATGCGCTCTTCTGCCTCATAAGTGGTCTGCCGCGTTGGGTGCCACTGTTTTTAACGTAAAGCTTAGCAAGTGGTGGTTTCTCGACTCTCGGCATTGGTGCTTCCTTCACCGCTCTCCTCGTTCTCTTTTCCGCTTGCATTTTCTTCGTGGGTATAGTTTCGATGGGTGGTGGTTCCGGTCGATCATCAAGAAAAGGCGCGATCGTAACGGTCACCGGTGTCAAAGGTGGGCTCGCATTGTTGGACTGACCAGAGGGCATACAGCCGTTGCTACTAACCGGACTTTCGTAAGGGGATCTGACGCTTTTGGGCAGAGGCGCGAAGCCCCTAACATAGTCATAAATCTGATCGATTTCATCGTATTCCTCGGTGTAGGAGGGTGGCACGCGGTTTTCGTCGCGATATGCACTTCCGCTGCTGTGACTGCTGAGATGATTGTGATGATAATGATGATGATGATGATGGCGATGTTGCTGTTGTGATTGATGAGTATTCGCGCTATCAGAACTTGCTGATCTCCTGAGGAAACCACCACTTCTTGTCTGTCTCGTCTGTTTGCTCTCGCCAAGTCGGCCATCAAGGACGTGAGCTCTGTCAGCTACGTCAGCAACGAGACGAGATGCTCTTTCGACCAATCGGGTAAATTCCGGCATTGATCTCAACGATTCCTCATTCCGGGCTTTCACGAGCTTCAACGGTGCCGCTAGGGGTAACGCCACGGCTGCTCCTTCTCTCTGCAATGGCAACGCGAATACGTGCTCTTCTTCGAAAGTCGATAATAATCTTAGTTCCGGTACAAATTGCGAGGATGATTTAAGTCCCCTGGGCGGCTGACCATGCACCAAACGCACTGTAAGCGGTAAACGCTTACTCAGCAAAGCTCTGGCCGTATGGACACCGCTAATATTGTCCTCCCGCGCTAAAGCACTGAAACGACCGCGTTGATCCATGCCAAGAAGTACACTTTCACCCCGGCCATCAACGCAACGAAGAAAACGTCCTCGGCCTGGTATGGTAACCTCACCAGCGGCAACAATGGTTTCACCGGTGTTTAACATTCTGCTGCCTTCCGGTATGACATTACCCGTTTCCTCACCAACTTTGCACGCTATTCCGCGTATCGTTTCTCTCACGAGAGCTCCCTCGTCGGGACATCTGCGTGCGAGTTCGTTGACCGACTCGATACCGCGCACAGCTCGACCCTCTTCGCTAAGAATCTCGAAGTAACCGGCATAAGAGTCTGGTATTGCGAGTCTAGGTCCAACACCCACGACCCTACGACCTTCCTTGATCTTGACCGCTTGGGCAACAATCTTACGTCTTCTACCGGCCGACACAAGGAGCGATGTACTCTGTAGGCTCGGCGCTGGTAATGTCGGTACACCAAGACCACCGTATTGACCTTTGGTGATCTTGATGACTGCCGGTAGCCGATGTTTCGTTACGAATTCACGTAAATAGGTGGCCTCGTCGGCCCAGCGTGCAGCTGCGACGACAATCTGACCGTCGGTCGCGGCCATTGCCACCAAACACGCACGATCACTCTCGCACGATCGGCAAACAACTGGTGGCCTGCCAGCTCGTCACAATGATTATTAATTATTCAAAAAACACTGTACAAATGGCCAAATTATTACGATTATCAATGAGTGTTGACTCGCCACGAGATTCGGCACTTGTTCTGCTGATGCGTATTAACCACTACAACGATACCTCTATTCTCCATCTGTAACAGATAAAATGAAAAAGAAATATAAAATCTTTGCTACCTCATTGACTTCTTATCACTTAATCTTACGAAAAATCATCAAGTTCGGTTTCGTGGGAACGATGCAGAGAAAACTCGCCTATTTGACACGATATAATAATGTAACTGGTATGCAAGCATGTTAATGTCCTCTAATCCGTCGATTACAGGATTCCGAAGCCCACTCATGGAACTCTCTATGGTGAGTAGATATAATACACGCGGGTAACGCGGAAGCAAAGTGGAACAGGGAGATCCAACAAGCCAAGAGGTAAAAGAACAGAACACTTTTGCTCTTCGATCGTCTTATGTGTCTTGATTTCTCGATGGTGACCAGAAATATTCTCCCGTCCGTTGAGAATCGCTTCTTCATCGTGAGAGGGCTTCGCGTTGTTAGCAGACAACCGGTATAACGATTATGCCCTCGGATAGCATATAACTAGACTCACTTGGCTCCTCGTACAAGCCGCAAGAGATGCATCTCTTTTTAATCTATCGTTATTTTTTTTTAATTTTTTTTTTACCCCATTGTTTTTATTCCTTTTGGACTTTTCTCAGTGGCTATTACGTTCGGCTCGTTTCTCCCTGCATACTCACAAGAAGTCTCTGTGGACTATTCACGGATTCACACACATTTTTCTGGATCATCTTCGTGATGAATCAGAACTTTGATACGACACCGGCTGCGATACATTTTGAATGAAAAATCCACAAATAAGGAGACAAAAAGCAACATTTTTAAATATTTCCAATCGATCATTACAGACTTGGAAGTGGTAAATGCGATACCAAAATATTAAATGGACTTTAAATAAGATCGGAAGTCAATGGCTTCAAGTTAAACGAGAATATCTCATACGAAGACACTTAGTATTCCTTCAGAACTGCGAGGTCTAGGTTATAGGAGGAAATAACGTGGTGGATATCCTCACGCGAATACGTGCGAGTAGGAGAATCCTCTGCAGAGAGAGTAGAGAGTTTGGGTACCAATTAGGGACCGGTTCTACAATTTTTAACACCAGGCAACTAGTCACTCTCCCTCCCCCTCTCTTCCGTTTGCTATTCGATCGTATGTAAGTACCCGGTGGATACGAAACATAGTGCGGGGACTACTACTACCTCAATCGAGTGTACATAACCTTCTCAACGAGGAACTTTGTACCCACAGATTTTTTTTTCTTTCTATTTCCTATACGTCTACTGTTTTTTCACGTCTTCCCGGTTTTTCTTCTTCTAGCAAATCTCGAGTTCACAGCAAACTGTGATGGGTAACCAATAGCCTGTCAAAGACGAATAAAAAATCCAATAGGGATTTTACATCAGCCTGTAACTTGAAATTCATTTAATAAACTTCGGGGGAACGGTATCGTGTACAACTTTTTTGAAAAACCCAGCCTTCCCCAACTTCATCGGAACAATTTTTATCATTTTGTAATATGCTTACCATTTAGAAATGATCGAGGGATTTAATTGGTTCTGTACAGTCAAACGATATCGTTATCGGTCGGTATGTTGAGCGGGAGACGGAAGCGATATATAGTAAATGGAGACTCTTTACAGAGCGTTCAGTATTGATATACGTGCATTTCACCAAGAAATAACGTGCACCGGAGAGTGCTGTGCAGCAACTTGGTTACGCGATGCCCCGAAGACACTCTGAGATAAGGTAACAAAAGACAGAAAGAGAGAGAGAAAGAGAGAGAGAGAGAGAGAGAAAGTTGGAGAGGAATAGAAGAGAATGGACCAAGACGACCGGAGCGGACAGTCGTGACCAATAACCCTGGTTTGCTATGGGCATCGTGACGAGGCCGCGCCTCTAGGAAGTCATCCGACACACCACGATGATCTTTACGCTCTCTCATTTCTCCGTGTTAATCTGAATCTTGTAATATCTGGATTGAACATTAAAAGCATTAACGGAGAAAGAGAGAGTTTCGTTGCTCTGGCTAGCAAAGATCTCGTGATGAGTTTAATGACTCTTTTATATCGTAATTTTGCAACATTGCTCTATGCTCTCACTAACAATTCGCAAGATAGTCACGATCATAAGGATTATAAGTGGAGCATTCGTTTCAAAAATTCACAATATACTAAATATTATGTTTACAGTTTTGTTTTACGTGAAGCGCGCGCTTAACGCTACGCTTTCGTTCCGGTGTTATGGAGAAAGGATTCCAATTACGAAACTAATTCTCTGTCCTTTTATTTGTATTAAATAGTAGACGTCGATAAATGTGTGAACCTTTATGCCGTAATCTCATTATTTGCATCAAAGAAAATTGATCATTACATGAATATCTTTGCGATCTTTGTTATGAAAAATACAAAAATCATATCGAGACATGAACTTCAAAACAATTGTTGATTTTCAACATACTTTCGTCCCCATTTTAATGTAATATTCAACTGTAATGTAAGATCGAAAGTAAAAATGTGTTAAATTATGCAAATAACGTGCAACCTTGACATTGATCGCGACCACGAAAAAGGCGACATCTGATAAAATTGTTTAATTGATCAAATGCAGTCCAATTGAACTTTCGGTGCCTAAATTCTTCTTTCACAATTTTTTGGTCAAATGACAACTTGTGCTGAAAGTGAAATGGACAAGCCGGCCCCTTCTGACCTTGACCAAAAACTTTACACCAGAAAGGCCAACATCTTCAACCCACATCTTCATCTCGCATATTCCGATCCATCACGAACCAATTAGTGTCAATCCATATGGAGAAAACCGTTGTCGATAAAAAATGAAAAAAAAATTACAAATATCATGAGGTCTGGCGGTGGAAATGATAGAAAGTGGAGAATTATAGCAAAGCGGAAGACGAATCTCCTGAGAATTCAAGAATGCTCGTAAATTCTTGCCATTCCTTGCATCATCAAGCAGTTCCTTATCCTTCTCACTCTTATTTCTCGACGATCTGCGTTCGCTTCTGCACTAAATTTTATTCTCATTTCTCTAGAAATGGTTTGCTAGTGCCGGCAGATCGTCTCCTCTTGCACTAATTCGTGGAGCTTTCTGCCACCACTAGTTCTCCGATCTTTTCATCTCTCTCTCTCTCTCTTTCTTACACTATGGCACGTTTCGCCAACTCGGAAAACCCTCACAAACCGTAATAACTTCCTCATGAAAGAGCAAGAACACGTTCGCGACCATCAATCATCCCCATGAAACGTGACTCCCAACCGTCGAGAGGAATTGAGAGCAATTTTGTCCTATCGCAGGTATCTCCAAGATATAGAAATAGCAGTTTCGATACCGCAGCCAAAGTGATCAATCCACGATGTCCTTAAGGATGTGCCAAAATTCCAAGGAAATACTTTCGCTATTGCTGAATCCAATTTACAATTAATGAAATGGGAGAAATTTTCTCTAATCGCGTAGTCAATGAACTTCTTCAAAGTGCTACTCGAAGGGAAATGCTATTGGTACAGAGTCTCATTCGATGATTGACAACCTGGAGAACTGCTTGAAGGCCTGAATGTTTGAAGCAAAAAGTATTTGCCCCGGTCCAACTAATGTCCATTCTCAGTGCAACATTATTAATTCATTTTTCTGCAGTGAAAGCGTTCGATTATTTTTTGCAAAGGGTTATTCGTTGTGTTGTTTTTTTGTTTTCACGGAAATGCTTGTTTTCTCGCTCGCGTGTTACCACCTTCTTCCTCGATTTCTATTATTTTTGTCTTGCTCATTGCAGAAATGGCAGTAAATGAGCACCACTCTTGAAGAACGACTACAAATTAATATTAAATTGAATTATAATGACAGTGTTTACCGAGAGAAATATCCCTCCGAGTGCATCACTCGCGGAGGGACTCTCTGTACCGGTGCAACATGAGATC
Source organism: Campoletis sonorensis (assembly GCA_013761285.1). Classification (NCBI taxonomy): domain Eukaryota; kingdom Metazoa; phylum Arthropoda; class Insecta; order Hymenoptera; family Ichneumonidae; genus Campoletis; species Campoletis sonorensis. Next base: position 707,533 of record JACEOJ010000120.1, read on the forward strand.
TCTCCTGTGAGGATCGTGCCCGATGGATCCGCACACGCTAAGCTCATTCCTCTCCTTCTCGAGCTGTATATCCGTGTGTGCATTATATTTTCTTCAACTCAACCTCTCACTCTCGTCTCGTAATATTTCATAGCGTATGCAATGCCCATTTAGATTTATCCAACTGCACACAAGAGGCGAGAAAGAATCGGACGTTATGAGTAAAGAAAAAAAAAGAAAGAAAAAAAAAAAAAACAAAAAATCGTAAAGATATGAATAAACGAGAAATGGGCACTTAACTTCTCAGACTCATTCTTCACTCGTGCCTCAAGAAAAGTGCTCGATGATGGACCAAGTGTGGCAAAGTACATCAATCGCGTTGTCGTCGTGTTATGTTTATGTATCGGGCAACGCAACCCTCGAGAAATTTTATCTTAGGCCTAAATACCGTTTATGTTTGCGAAATTATAATTTTCACTCGTAATATTTTAATTATTATGATTGCATATAAATTTTTTCAATATGAAACTTTTCATATCCCATCAAATAGTTTCCATAAATAATAGTACGATTGTGAAAGGTTAAAAAAGAAAAAATCTTGGTCCACAATTAATTAAAATTAATTTATGTAACGTTGGTAAACGCCTTTAACACGTCAGGAAGTGATTTTGTTGGAGGATAAAATTTATTGAATATCTTTGGGTTTGAAGGGGACTAGGCAGGCATAAATCGTAACTCTAATTTGGATCGAAGATTAAGTGCACGATTGCACGATTGGATAAAACAGAACGTGTGGTTGAGATAACCGTAAAGTTTTGGGGTCAAAGTTCTACGAGCTACAAATTTGTAGTCATTACTTTCATAGTTATCGCAATGACCTCGATTACTCCGAGAGGCATTCGGTGAAATATATAGTTGGGTATGGAAAATAGTTGGAGCTTCTGGTAGCTGCGGAGGACTTTGGATATGCGAAGCCACAGGAGTTAAATCACTCTCGCGTCATAATTATTAATTATATACGTCGAATCGCGACCTCGTTAACATGAACAAGAGCGATGGCAGTGAAATAAACGAGAAAAGGGATAAAAGGGTCTTCGGGTTTACGAAGGACGTACCGCCGGATCGTCGACTTCACTCATTAATTTAAGTCCGCGTAATCTCAGCAGGGTGTCCGCGTAATATGCGTGGCCGCCTGCGCTCATACGCGTCTCTCAACCTAAACTTCAACATCCAGCAGCCCCAGGTACAAAATCTTAAATAAATCGACCAGAAAACCTGCCATTCGAGAACTCGTCGTAAAACTACTGTCTCACAGCCTAGACCAACCTAAAAACCTTGTACTTCTGCTTTATGATCGTCTTGTCGTACTAACTCTTCATAGCACATGTGACAAATGTAGGCCCATGAATTATCTCAAGTATCCTGGACATCGTGAAATTCTGATTATGAATTTGCAACGCTTTTCCCCTACGTTACGAGCGAAACCTTAAGGATCCTTTATCAACCTTTCCGCAAACGGAACCTCAGTAAAAACGTATTTTTATATCACTTCGTAACGTTGGAAGCAAAAAATGCAAATTATTCAAACAGCAACGAAATTTATGGAGCTAACGAACATATCCGTCAAAAAAAAGGATAATGTGTGAGAATTTTACTGAGTATTTGATCGCTTGTAATTATATTCGTATAATTGAATTTTTTTGCCGATGGAAATTGGGAAAACGAGAAAAAGTTGAATTTACAATCTATCGGCATTTCTTGAAGTTTATTTTAATTGGCAATGGAAATTCGGGAAAGCACTATTTCATAGGAAATCGGTAAATGTTTTTTCACTTCAAATCTATCGACTCGACGTCGTGGTGAATTTACAATATCAGAAACTTGGAGGTGACAATAATCCGAGTGCGAAATGTAAGACGTTTTTTGAATAAACTAATATTCCTCTTAATAATAATTCATAAAGAATTGAATGCTGACAGGCTGAGAGAGTCAAAAGAACCGAAGGAGACTTGTACTTTCATCGTGGCTAAAGCGCGATTTTGCCATTTACTTTGGCGCAATGTAACCCGCGCTCTCTAGCTCGCGCGATGATGTTCTCCTGAGTAATATTAAGAGAAGTGTTGGTCCAGGAAAGCGAGAAGGAAGATAAGAGAGGCTGGAGAATTTCTCTGCGCGTAAATCGAATTACGAAGGTGGCGTACGGAGAAAAAGAGAAAAAGATAGAGAAAGCCTGAAGAGTTTGTTGTATAGCGATATAGAATGGAGTCGGTACGTGGTCTACCTGGAACGAAAGAGCGAAAAATAGAGGGGAAGCGAGAAAACCGACGGAACGATCTCGTCGGAGATCGCGCGAGCTGGGTACCCGCCCGCAGAGAGACCAAGTCCATTTCGCTTTCAACTCTCTGTGTTTCATAACGCAAAATAAAGCCGCAATAACGTCGTTCCAACTTCTGTTGGAGTTACGTGCTGTGTGTATATCTTTATGCTATCATTTTTATGCTTTTTCTCCACCGAACCTTGCGGTTATTCGCATAAAGTTCGCGATGAAAAAATTAGTATAAAGAGAGAAGAAAAAAATAGATGAAAATAATCGATTAAGCCTTTGTGCATGAAAAACTGTGTCGAAGTTGCAATCAATATATTTTAAATTATTCGAGACGTGGACAAGCGAGAGGATTACTAATTTATTAGCAAATACACTACTGCTTAAAGCGGATTAAAAAAATCGCTGATTTTTTTATACTTTGTAGATTCAGTAGAGGTTGCGAATCGGGAAAAATGTGAATTAAATAGACAGTTTTTGTATCTTTAGAAAATATTGACGATTTATTAACATTTTTTACAGATTGTTTATACAATCGTCTCGAGCCGGTTAAAAAATCAAAAGGTTTGCATATTAAATAAATTTTTTAAATGACGCTTTGATGAAATACCAAATAATTGACAACGAATTATTTATTGTATAAAATCGTATTTAAAAAAATGTGATAAATCGAGTGAAAATAAAAATAATGTGAATAATACAAGTGTAATTAATGTTTTATTTTTCTTCTTTTGGTTTCGAATGTGAATAACACGCGCTTCCGTGAGAGCGTGTACGCTTTACTTTCGTCGGTAACTGTAGACGCGAGGGAAAAGAGCATGCGATAAATGCATCAACGAGCGTGTAAGATATGCTGCGCATATATAAAGTTGGTGAGTAAAGTGAGGATTTTGACTTATTGCTAAGCACGCGGTTGTTGCGCGACCGGGTGTAGTAGTAGATTGCGGCGGCAGTGTGTATGTATATAGTGGGCTGCTGTTCTGCCGGCGCGAGTAAACGAGAGATGAGATTCCGCGGAGGATGACGATGAGTTAACGCTATCACTGGTAACCCAGTCGCGCCTCCACGCTGGACTGAGCTAGAGAGCGACGGCAAATAAATACTTTTATAGGCGAATAGAAAGAGAAAAATAAAGAAATAAAGAAAGAGGGAAAAAGAGAGAGAGAGAGAGGGAGAGAGAGAGAGAGAGAGAGAGAGAGAGAGAGAGAGCAAGAGAGGCGGTAAAATCACGGGCCTGTTTAACGAGGATCTCTTCCTCCTATTCTCTGCTTCGCTGACTTTCATTCTCTCGCCGATCTCTTTATCTATCCATCTTTCTTATGGCCTTATCCTACCCATAGTTCTTATTTAAACACAGTCTCTCTTGCTCTCTTTCTCCCTCTCTTTCCTTCTTTTGTAATTGCGTCAAAGAGTGGAAAAGAACAACAGAAAAAAAAAAAATAACGATAATCAGGTGATGTGCAATGGAGCTAAGCGAGTGAATCACGAAGGATACGTTCAGAGCTCAATTGAACACGGTCTCGTTCACTCTCCTTAATCGATTTTCTAATCGATTGCGTCAAATCTGCATTAATTGAGAGCAATGAAAGATTGATGATATATCGTAATAATAATAATAACAGTAGAAAATAACACAGCTGTGTACTAATTTACGTAATTATCGACGTTCCACTCGATGAAAAAGTAACAATTTATTAATTATTCAATCCACCACCACCACCACAAGACTATCAAACAAGTACATATTATTATCACCACTGCATATAAAACATGTACGTGTGTCGCTGTATATGTACTTGACGGATTATAACTCTCGTTGGATAGATCTCACACCTGTGAGAATAATAAGAGCGAGTCGAGTGCACGATCGAGAGTGTACGATCTCTTGACGCGTATCCGCAAAGTCCTGTTGGGCGAGATTGAGCCTGACTCGTGGAGGTTGTATAAGCTCTATGGTCTTCTATGTAAAACAAGAAGCGCACGAACACGAGAATGGAAAAACACGAAGGAAGAAGAAAGAGAAGATCCTAGAAGAGAATGAGAAAGAGAGAGAGAGAGAGAGAGAGTAAGAAGAAGCTGAAGAAGAAGAAGACGAGAGAAAACCGGCGGGTTGAATCTAAATATAACTACTTGACGGCGGCGCGAAGGCGCCCACCGATGTACCCTGCACCTTCCTGCTCCTCTTCGATGAGAGAGTAAACCTTTCCTCCCCCGCGAGTACCAACAGGGATAGAATAACCGCGTCGGCCATCTCCCGCATCTTCTCTTCTCGTCCTCAACCACCTTTCTCGCTTTTCCTCCCTCTTCGAACCCTCTCACGGATTTACACTGCGAGAGAGCGAGAGAGAGAGAACGAGAGACCTTGCAGTGGCTTGAGAAGAGTATCCGCGACGCGACGACGCCAGCTTAACCACGAGAGTACACATACTACGAGCTATATGGATATAAATACATGTAACCTGCGATGTATGTGCTGTATATACAGACGACTAGGTATACGCTTCGAAGACCTCCTGGCGATCTTATGTCCAACGATCATACGTATGTACAGGGTGTTTTCAAGCAGACGCTCGAAACCGTCGATTCAGAGCTTTAGAAGGAAACTCCAAACCCCAAAGTCTTCAAAATCAAGATGGTTAGTTAAAAAAAAAAACGTTTCAACTACAATTTTTCCCCTAAATTTCATGATTTTCACGATTTTCTCCAAGTCCCTCAGGACACCCTGTATACATGGATTTATATATATACGTATATGTATTCAAAGTTGGACGAACTCGCTCCTCGGCGATGCGAAGAACCTCTCGGTTTCTATCCTCCTTCGCGAACCCTTGCACCTTTCCACCGAAGAGCATTTTACTGGTCAAAGGTGCGAGGTTTCCCGCTCTTCTTTTCTTTTCATTTTCTCACTCTTTCTCTCTCCTCAACTTTGTATATCTTTCTTTTTCGCTCTCCCTCTATTCACACCAGTGAGCCTCAAACTTCACTTCTGCGTCGCCCTGCAACCCAAAGACTTCTCAGTGGATCTTCTCTTTCTCCGACTCTCACTATACCTTTCGTTTTCCAAGTTACCTTTTTACGTCTGGCTGTAATGACGTTCGTGGTAAACGACCAGGAAGCTTATTTTTCCCGGTAGCCAAAAAGAATAAGCGAAGAGAGTTGATTTCCAAAGGTTTTTTCAAGTTGCACGAGTTTCGTGTGAGATTCAATAGTATGCACTGAAAGCCTGTTACAAAGTGTGTACGAAATGAACAATGAAACAGACGATAATAATATTTTAGCTCGGATCTAATGAAAGAGCTTATCTTTGTATTCAATGAAATTTATTTATCTCCTCGCGGTACCTTCGCGGCCAGACCTCATCGACACGAAACATCGATCATTTCAAAATTCCTTAAGCCACTTAGGCAGCAGATCAAGTATTTTCCTCCAAGGAGAAACGAATGAGACGATCGTGTAAATTCTCATAATAATCTATTATGACTGTGGGGGACAGAGAAAGGAAGAAGGAATTGATTATGATGCTGGACGACCCATCACCCGCTGATGCATCCATAATCGAGCTTCTCCCTCTCTCTCTCTCTCTCTCTTTTTATCCCTCATTTGTCCCGCACCGATAATAATCGAAATACGTATGTGTGTAATCGTTTTCATCATCACCAACGAGTTGCCTCGTTTGGAGCTTCGAAAACAACAACAAAAAAAGTTGTGGAAAAAGATAAAACATACGAAGCTCGAATATAAGTATCTTTGGCTTCTATTAGTATGCAGGGTGTTATATACTTATGAACATAGAGTTGCCATAAAGTGCGTGAACACGAGTGAACGAATATATCGAGAAAGAAGGAGAGAAGAAGTGTAATAACAGAAAGAGAGCGAATAAGCAAGCTCTGCTGTTCAAGGACTCGGTGTAACTCGTTGGGAGCAAGCAGTTCGCTTCTGCTGCGATCGTAACACGAGTAGAGAACTCTACCGTCCTGGTTTCTATATACCGGATAAAAGGAAAGCATGCTCTGCAGCATGGACCTAGCTCTTGCAGTTAGTCTCTGGCTACTGTATCTTTTCTCCGGTTCTTTGGCTGTTGTACTTATATTATATATACTGTGTGTATCAACTGGAAACTGAGAAACGAGAAGGTTCGAGCGGAGAGATTCGCCGAGAGAGTTCAAGAGTGAGAGAAAATACTCTTCTTGTATATACTCATGTTTTCCAAGTTACGCACCAAACGATTTGTGAGTTGAATCATTAAGTCTTGTATTTTTTGCTGGATTCGATAAAAATTAATGTTTTAACTCGTTGGAGAGTTGTATGTGCTGTCCGGATGGGATGAGACGATATTAAACGCGTTTGCAACGGTTTGAATGAATGTGATTGTAAAGAGCAAGAACTCAACATTACACCCGCGCCCATCATCCTATCATTCATTAAATGCAACATTAATACGCATTATATACCGTAAAATAAGTCCTAAATCGTTAGATTTTATGGCTTTAATTATGATTGACACATTAAATTAGCTGAGAAAAACCGTGATGATATTTCTATCGGGTGCACAGTCGAAGTGCAATGATAATATGTTGCAATGACGTGCGAACGATGATTTATGACAAAATTGAACCACTAGGAAAGAACATATCGAACTACATCTCGAATGAACGTTTTGAGAATATTCCAAAGTATGTCGTAAGGTCGTAAGGTCATAAGATCGTATGGTTTTGGAGACTAGCATCGATAATATAAATCAGTCTAATCCGTTGATTACAATGAGCCATAAATTCCCCGCGTTACGGCCCTTTGAAGACTGTTCTGAGTGGTTGATTATCCACGATCGTTTCATTGGAAAATCGTTCGCGGTCTGATAATACACGGCCGGGATGACTTCCATATGAGGTCGTTGTTGTGAGACACTCGCAGTACACCCGACTTTAGTCGACTTGGGATAAAAGCGTGTAACATTGCAAAAAAAAAAATCTCGTACAAAAGGAGCAGCGACAGTAGGTAGATCAGAGACATTTGTGCAAGTTTAGCATCTTACTCAAAGCCTTAGGGACCCCCGCAAATAAGGAGAATGAAGGAAGGATTCGCGCCCGGGTGTACAAAGCGGCAAATGCTCTTTTGCGCTTTGAGCAACAAGCGCGGGGCAGCCGTCGCTGTTTACCAATGGACAAAAGCCTGCATGAGATCTAAGAGCAAAGAGAGTATCAGAGTGAACGTCTGTATATATGTCTGAACGGTGTGTTTCAGTATTTTCTGTATATAGTGGAAAAGAGAGGAAATGATAGGAAGTTAAAAGAGAGAGAAAACAAAGATCGGTGGGTATGCGTTCGGCGATGTTGGCATACTATGTAAATAGTATAAAATACTATACTACCTACTGGTACTCCGGACTACTGGTGTCCCGCAGCTGGTTAACAAACGACTCTCTCTCTGATGTGACTACTCGAGAGTCCGTGGTATGCGATCAGGTAAAGGCAGCGCGCGCGCGCCTGGCACAAATACATTGGAGGAGACACATTGAAGATGCAGAAGGATAGACGAAGAGAGTAAGGCCACGAGGAGGAGATATACAGAGGAAATGTAGCGATTGCATTGCCATGGACAATCCTACATACACGAGAAGTTAAAGTGCATGCGAGAGAGAGAGAGAGAGAGAGAGAGAGAGAGAGAGTAGCACAGAGTTAAAAGCACGTGCGACTTTGGAACGCGGAACCTTTGATGATTGACGGACAGCATGGGATCACAGTGCGCCAAGAGAGCTTCGCGGTTTATTCACGATACACACATACGCGATCGAACGACGATTAGAGTTTAAATTGTTCTACCAAAACGGATAGGTATAAGAGACTGTGTATTTTCCCACCCGAGATAAAATGCCTTGAGTCTTGAAGAAGCAGCAGGGCCCCAATGGAATATCTGCGCCCTCCTGTGCCAATAGGAAACCCGAAGACTGGCGGAAGACTGATGGCGGACTGTGGGCATCTTTATATCTCGCAGGTAGTTTAATTGGTGCGAGAGAGAAAGATGGAGGGACTGTCGATTATACGTAATTATACCAATAGATGGCTCTTAGAGAGATTATTATTATGTGCCCTACGAGGAAATTTCATCCCTGAACTCGAACCTGAACTTGACATTGAACCTTGGAGGATATCTCGCGAGGCAGGAAGGCAAAAATGCTATGCCGCCCGAAGACTATATCCTTTCTCGTGTGTGTATATGTGTTGGATGAGAGTCCAAAGAACTGTTCACGATGCTCTCTCCCAGTCGAAAGAGAATAAGGACCTCGCGAGCGAGAGGAGCTCACAACCTCCTTGACCTCCGTGACGTCGTTCAGGCCATGTACGTATATACACTTGGCTGTGACTGAGGGGGCCCATACCAGGTTGGATTAATCGTTGTATAAGGTCTTCTTGGATATAACGGCACGTCATAATGAGACACGAACGAGTCGCGGTCCCGCGGTGAAACAGACTTCTTATGTATAGATATGCGTGTATGTCTTTGAACGATAGGAAAAGGAGGCACACACCTAACAACCCTTTATGTATATTACAGTTCTCCGGTGTTATACATAGTACTGTTTGTAATAGTGAGACAGGTCCACGTGCGAGCACGTACGTCGAGTTACCAACCCAGCATGCCCTGAATCATTCAACGCCAGCTCGCGTCGCGCTCGCGCTCTTTGCACTTCCGTAAGTAATACATTCATACATGAATGTTCCTATATATAAATATATTTACATTTTTATTTTTTTTACTTGTGGGTGTGTTCGTGTGTGCGTGTGTGTGTGTGTGTGTGTGTGTGTGTGTGTGTGTGTGTGTATGGCAAGAACACGAGACATACTACGGGAGCACAGAAGCAACGGTCTCACTGACTTAGACTGTTACACGCTGAATAATAAATAATGAATAATAAAGTTACGTCGAGCCAACAAGACAAATATGTATGTACTCTGTACTCTAGTATACACATTAATCATAACGTAATACTATAAACGCATTAACATTTGAAACGGGATTTGGCCAGCTCTCTGACAGCGTTATACTATCCGCTGCCTCCTCTATAAGGCCCGAGGTTGACAGGGTAACATCGTGAAACGTTTAATAAATATTATATTCTTTTAATATCGTATGCTATCCATGTATTCATAAGCTTTGGGAGGACCTGGCCAGCTATTATTAAAGATGCAACATGCCATGTTGGTTAAGTTTCTATTACACAATCCGATTCAGTGAAAATGCGTTATAAATTATTGAGCATGATGGCTCATTAGTGAGTCTTTGAAAAGGTCTAGAAATGTGATGCCGAATATCGTTCATTCAGGAACAAGGTTTGAGGATCCATTCCAATGTCCATCGGATCTAGAATCAAGTTTTCTTTCATTGAGACCTGACGATGACATTGTTGATGTCTTCGAACAATTAGTGTGAATAATTTTCGTACGAGTGTCGGATGTGCAATATTATTTAATAACCAGGGACGTACTGGCGCAACAACCAACTGAGATAGATTGAAGTTTTTCCCGAGAAATATGTCGCGAAGCAACGGTAATTGAGTCTCGTGAACCCTCGCGACAGTTAATCTTAGTACAGGACTCTTTCCTTCATTTTTTTCTCTCTCTCACTCTCTCTCTCTCTTTTCCTTCATTTGCTGTATGTCTGCGTGATACGTGTAAACATGGATGTACCGAGTGCGCTAATATTTGAACTTGAAATTATCGGAATGAGCATTTCAACGAAGTTCGAAGACTAAAAGTTATGTAAGAATTCGATTTGGTGACTTAATGTTTTTTCGAATAATTATGAAAACAAACACGTTATGTATTTTATGTTTGTCGATGATTGAACCTCCTTTTTTTAAATAGAAGACGATTTTTCAATAAAACTTGCCAATCTGGCTCCAGCCTGAATTTCAAATTCAACTTTTGGGACACCCTGTACTGTTGTTTATACTCGAGTACACATTCAGTGCGGCAAGAGGGGGCGATGCAGTGTTTTTTTTTCTCTCCATCTCGTCAAGAAATTCCGCAATTATTTGAGATTCCGGTGTGATACGCATGTGTAACAGAAAATTCACCTTAACCTTTCTATACTGTACCGTATTTCCATTATAAAGTCTCTCTACTGTACCCACCGAAGGTACGATTCTCTGTACATATGCGTATTACGGATTCTTTAATTCTCCCTTCTCCCTTCTCTCTCTCTCTTTCTCTCTTTTCTCTTTCTGTTCATTGGTACGTGATGGTACTTGGCATTATAGATGGAAGAGGGGGTGGAAGAAGGAGATACAAAAGAAGAAGAAGAAGAACTCCTGAGGTCATGTTCACACGAAAGCCGATCGTTCGTTCTTTCTCTCTCTCTCTCTCTCTCTCTTTCTTTCTTGCAATCCTCTTTTTTTCTCTCTTCCATGCAATAATACCCGGACGCACATGAGCAGACTTATTAATTCACTAATTCTAATTACTGTTAATGCACAGTGCATAGTCAGACTGCATCTGCCTCACTGTTCCAAAGCGAAGCCTTTTCAACGACACTCGCCTTGAATGTGTCACCAGGTAAATTCATCATGACTTGAAAAACTCAACGCAGGAGCTCCAATTCAACATTTTTCATCCTGTTGACATTAAAAAGTGTTTACCATAATTCCGAAATGGAATAATTGAAGAATTCTTATCACTTGACGGTCAACATTCATGTGGATCGATCCCAAGTGTCGATCTAGACTTTTTTTTACTCCAACGGTCATATTTTTTATGCCCTATTCGATGGTTTTTATCCGAAGGCAAGCAGCATAAAAATAATTCTTTCTCTTAGAGACATTGAGCATTAGAAACTACGATCGATCGAAACGTTTTATTACTAAAGTGCTACAAATCGGAAAAGCGACAAAAAACGGAGAGGTTTGCTAGTCAAGGTGCATGACTGAACGAATGAAAAAGTGGAGCGAGAAAGAAAAGCCGACACTGAGAATGAATGACCATCGGTTTGCTCGCTCAAAGGCTCGCGGAGCCATAAAAATCGATTTTTCGTTGACCATTCATACGCGAGTCGATAACGAACGATCGATTTGTCTCGTTGCTGTATTCCTTCGCTACGGCATGTATTTTGAAGTAACTTATATTCGGAACAACGGATTTACGAGACGTGTACGTCTAGGTATCGTCAAAAGTATACACGACGATCTGCTCACTCGATCTTCAATCGATTTTCGAATCAGATCAATCTGACAATTGCCGAAACTGCTCCATCATCACGAGAGAGATCATTCTTGTTCGAATAATCCTCGAAGTGGTCACGCGTTCGACGCAACATTTGATCATTATTATTATGAGGCATAATTAAAAAGTGTATTCAGACAGGGTGATAATAAAATTTCTCTTCGAATCGATGATTTATCGATTGACAACTGATTTCATCGGCGATAAAATGGACCAGAAAGTAAAGAGATTGCGTCGTAGTGAGTAATATACTCAACGAACTTTAACGTTTGTTTGTTCTCGTCAATTAAGAGAATTGAAGAGAGACTATTTTAATATCGATATCGTTACGGATAAACTTTACTTCGTAGAAGACACACGTGAAATAGTGCTCTCATAAGAATCTCGTATAAAATTCTATTAGATCGAAAGCGAACGATAAGGGTGAAATAGAAAGAGGAATATAGGGAGAAAAACAAGTGGAAGAAACGTTAAACATTGAATCGGAGAAAGATTAGAGCAATCGGCTACGTAAACAGTTTCCCTTCGCAGGGAGTTGAAGAGAGAAAAAGAGGTCTTCTCGAGTTCTATTGATCAGTAATAAAGATCGTAACGAGGTATGCGGCGTTCGATGATGTTTTCATCTCCGTCATGAGGTCTAGAAGAGGCCAAGAGTTCAATAGACTGACGTGGACGAAAAAGAAGACGAAAAGTATATATAAAAAATGAAAGGAAGCATCAAATTAGAAAAATAAAAAAAAAAACGAATTGTATAAAAAGGTTAAGATCTGGATGACGTGAGAGAAAAGAGGAAAAGCGATCGATGCGAGAGATGAGATCGAAAGGAGAAAAAAAAAGAGTACGTGGGCTGGGAGGGAAAAAAGAAGAAAGATAGAGACTGAGGAAAACCGCGATGAAAAAAACAAAAAGGTAAAAAGTACTACAACAAGTGGTGTACGCTTGCGTGTGCTATAAGAAAGAACACGAGGCACATTGGATCGCGGAGAAACGCGGAGTGTATACATAACTCGAATTAATGTGCCTTGAACAAGGGAGGGGCAGCAGTGTGGCGAAACGGAAAGAGAAACGGACGGAAAGAGAGAAAAAGGGAGAAAGAAAGACAGAGAAGAGAGAGAAAGAGAGAGAGAGAGAGAAGGAGAGAGATGGAAAAGAAACTTCAGAGGCCCACGGGTATAGGATGACACTCTGTGGGTCCTCTGAAGTGTACTCCAGGACGTCCGACGACGTCGTCGTCTTCACCAACGTCGTTGAATCGTGAGGCTGTGGGCCCACACTCCGCTCTCTTGAGACCGCAGCACCAAGAAACCAGCAACAGTCGCAAGTTCTTCCCGCAATGCTTTCTCTCTTTCTCTCTCTCTCTCTGTCTCTCTCTGTCTCTCTCTCTTTTTCTCTCGTTGCTTGCTTGAGAGACTCTTGGCTCGACCTTGAACGGGCCCTGTATGGTCTATGCCACTGACACGGACCAAGGACGCGAGGCGGCAGCATCGGCGGCCGAGTCTCGCTCTCCTTCTCTCCTCTTTACTCTCCTTTCACTCTTTCTCTCTTTCTCTCTCTCTCTCTCCCTCCCTCCCCCCTCCGTCTCTCACTCGTTGCTGCTTTTGCTGCCCCCTCACGGTACTCACAACGAAATAAGAGAGTGTACCAAGTAAAAGGAGCAACGCGCTACGTTGAAAAAGAGAATAAAATATTATACTAAAAAGTACGAAAGAAAAAACGTATCGTTACTTTGTATGCTTCTTCTCCGTTCGTTACCGCGAACAGAGGAGTGTCCCGAAATGCGGTCGTGGAACTCGCCCGCGCGCCAGCTCCTTTCGATTCTCCCGTCAGTTTATTTTATACCAAACCACCTGGATATATGTAACACTATTTCCCATAAACCCAACGAGCTACGAACATGGACGGCGTCGATTCGTTATAACGTCGAAATACTTTTTGACGAATATTACCATTTTTTTTTTTCAGTTTCAAAACAATTGCCACGACGTCATTTTTCCAGTAGGAACGTAAAGACATATGGCGACTTGTATTTATCAATAAAAAAATCCTCATTTTAGAGTCAAAATCGTCGTGGTTTCATTTATTTTTACTATTTTTTTATTTTTCAGCTCAGCCTCTTTTGGAAACGCTTCTGTTCGTAAATTGTTCGATATTGCGGATAAGGAATAAATGTATAATATTAAGATATGCTCACATTTTGGAGAGGGTCTTTTTTGTACACCGTGCGCGGGAGCTGCCCTCGTAAGTGTTCTCTGCAAACTGGACGCAGCCTTCCTCTCTCTCTCTCTCTCTCTCTCTCTCTCTCGCGCTCTTTCTCTCCCGTTTCCACTCTTCGTTTTCTTATGGCGGATCCAAAGAGGGGCATTGGCGCAGAAGACAGCAGGCAGAGGTCGCTGCCCTCTTGCTCACCGTATAACGAGCTCGCTCTCACTGTCTATTTCTAACCTTCTCAATATTTTTCGCGTCGAAAAAATATATTCACCGTATATAGTCCAGTGAGAAATAAATCCTAAACTCTTTCAAATGTCTCTCTAAATTTCCGTCGTCTAGGTTCACCAAAAATCAATGAGAAGAAAAGTGGAGACAAAAAAACGTCTACAGGAAAACGAAATAACATTTTTTTCTAATCTTATTCGACCACCAAATCAATAATATTAATATAAAAAAAAACGATTTCGAGATGATTGGAAAGAAGAAAAGATTTCTGCTGAATTTTTTTCGTATATCAAATTATGTACGTGTCGAAAAACCATCGTATCATCCATCGAATAGAACGAACGATTATTGGACAGGGTCCATCCTCTCGTCCCCATACTCGCATGATTTTTAAATCTTCCCAATGGAAGGGCAAGAGAGAGAGAGAGAGAGAGAGAGAGAGAGAGAGAGAGAGAAAGAGATGGAGAGAAGGATGAAGGGCCAAGAGAGAATGAAGCAAGAATGAAAAACGAGGCATCCAACGGGCCCACAGGCCCTGGACATCTACCACGGAGCCACACACCCATTCGCAATCTTAGCAATATACGTGCCAACGCCCACACGAATATTTTAAATATTTCGTTTTATTTTAAATCTCAAAGATACGTCAGTAGGCCCTCGAGACAAATCATCCAAGTTCCAAAAGAACATGAAGAAAAAAAAACACCTACAAAAAAGAAAATGGCAAACATGGTACGGAAGATGTGGATCCAGCCCCGATCATTCAGCGTCTCGAATGGAAGTGTTTCAAATTCTCACAACACATATCTCGGATGCGAATAATTTTTCATCCAAACTCAACTGGGGGCTCATCGCCCATCGCAGGAGGACAATGAGCCCGAAGTCACTGACTTAGATGGTTAATCACAAGGCATTTGTGCCCGGATCGTTCAACGTGTACGGTTCTTAAATTTCGTGAAAAGAAAAGACGAATGCCTTGGACGAAGTTCCGCGGTTGAACGAAACGGGGAAAATCGTCATCGCGTTGTGCTCGACGCAGAGAAAAAGAAAGAGAGAATTTATAGACTTGGTCCAGTTGCGAATGCAATAATCTTTGAGTTCGGTTGATAAAAGAGAGAAATTGTTAAGAAGGTTTGAACCAGAGAGGAATAAGGGAAGAAAGACCCAATATACACCGATATGCCCTTGCACGCAACACCGTAAATGTTTACGACGTATATTGCGCGAGGCGCGTGCACGCGAGCTCTTTCTCTCTCTTTTTCTCGATCTCTCTGAATGTGGATTTTAACTCTGTTCGCGCCGACAACATCCTGCTTTAACTAGATTCCCCGGTGTCTCAATTTATGCCCAAGGATGCCCTGTGATCTCCTGTACTTTCCTTATTCCCTCTCCCCCCGCCCCCTCCCCTCCCCCTGCTCCGCCGGCAGGACCTGGCTTTATTTTTATTTTCTTATTTTCATTTTTATTTTTTCTATACTTATACGCTATTCGCCGACGAGCAAAAGCCCATTCACGTATAGTTATAACACGCCGCAGTCATATATATGGGCCGTCCGCACTCGCCGCGCAATGGCGCAAAAGCGATTCACGGTGAATTTGCACGCTCGGATTAATATACTAACCAGGACTTTGCAGCTACGTTCGCTCGATGTAATGCAAGAAATACCGCGAATGAAAAACTTGAAAGAAAGAGAAGAAAATCAAAATGGTCATGCGACAAATCGTTTTTTTTTTATCTTTTTTTTAATCTATTTTTTGTACTTTTATAAGATAATGACTTGGAAAAGATCCAAGGACGGGAAGAGCTTACTAAAGGTTCTTGATGCTGTATTTCTGTACTACGAGAATTTTAATTAACCATCTTTAAACCCACCGCCTATCCGAGAACTTATGTGTTCCAACCAACAATCACATATTTTTGAATGAAATTAAATCAGACTGATTATCCAGAATTAGTTTGTTCAACGAAAGAGGATTTTGAAACTAAAAATGAAGAAACAAAAGAAAAATTCCTACTGTTCTTGATACAGACGAATCGAATGTCACAAGAACTTTGCTCATTTTATTGAATTATCGAGTAGAAAAATTACAATCGAACGAACGATCGATCGATCGAATTGAACTACAATTTAATCATCTAAGTTGCGTGTGACAAAGATTTCACTTGAAAGTTTCTAACGTAGAATGTTCGGGCAGCAATTAAGGAGACGAAGAAACGTCGTAATTGTCTTTGAAATAGATTTTTAAATTCCGAGTCGTAAGTAGTCTAGAGAAAGGCTTTATTGGGGTGGTTAGAGCTTTTATCCGAGTGCCATGGATTTCGAGCAACGTAAATATCTCTTCTTACAATGCTACACAATGTAAGGATATTTTACGTTTCATTACTCAGCGCCGTTTGTCTACGACATTACGGGCTATCGTGTCTGGAGAAACAAGTTAGAAAATAAACGATCCTAAGTTGGATCTACGAACAAAGTTCCTCGCGCAGCGCGCGTCCTCGACTTACGGTACCGATAAACAATATGACCTTCAGGAATGTTGGACAATCAAGTTTATGATCATTGGCTCGCAGTGGATTCGAGTCCTAAAGTGGCTGGACCAGTAATTACCCTGCGAACGTTTTTCCCCTTAAACTCCGATCTTTATACGAACGTTTACGTTTTTTTTTCTTCTTTTTCGTTGTCATATTGTCTCCTACTTTTATCATCGACTTACTCTGGACTCGATGTAATTATGTATAAATATGGGACTTAACTCTTCCGGAAAAATGGACGTTAATTGGATGATAACTTGGAATTTTTACTACGAAATCAATTAAATTGAGCAAATTCCAGCGAAGATCCGATTATAAAAACGACTCACATAAATTTAATTACACTTTGTTTACTGAGCTAATAAAAAAGACATCAATGCTTTTTGCGAGCATAAATCATAGAAGCAAATACTTGCTCCATTTGTTCAATGTTGCACAATGTTGCAGCACATTCTTTTTTAAAAAAATAAAATGGCATCCGGCAGATGTGAACAAAAAAAAGTTAATTCTTGGCACACCGTTGTACGGCCGATCATTCACAATAAAACCTGGTAACAATGCAGTTGGTGCCATTTCCTCGGGACCAGGCAAGCCTGGAGTTAACACCGATGAGGATGGTTTGCTTGGATCCAACGAAATTTGCGAATCCACTAAGAAATATGGGATGACAAGAGAAATTCGATGAGAAGCGACGTGCGCTTTACGCGGTCAAAAAGGGTCAGTGGGTTAGTAACGACAATGTCAAGTGAGTATTGCTACTTATTCGAGCGTCAGAGACAATCAACAAGACACAGTCTTTGAGAAAAGGACTCTGACTGCTTAGCATGTTAAATGAAAGAAAAGAAAAAATGGCAATTTCGAACGACAGGTCTATGAGAGAGAAGGCTGCGAGTACGTGAAGAAAATGGGCCTTGGTGGTGCGATGGTGTGGTCCATCGAGACTGACGACTTCAAGGGCAACTGCGGCGACAAGTATCCCCTTCTCAAGACTCTCAATCACATTCTTCGTAATGGAGAGGCAGTCAACGAGCTCCAAGCTGAATCACCCCGAGAATCCACCTATGAAGAAACACATATACCAGCCCGAGGAGCTTGGAAGTTTCTCGTATCCCAACAATGATTTAGAGTGTACGGCCGTTGGATTGATTCCTGATGCTGCTAATTGTAAGTTTTCAATTATGAATTCAGGTGCCCTGGCGATTTGTATCGAAATAAAGAGTCCGGGGAATTTGACAGGCCGTGAAAAATCATGAAATCCTGCTGCCAAGGAACTTTCGCCAAAAAACCTGGTTCAACGACCCGCAAAGGGTATGCAAATAACGCAACTTGCACCACATTTGACATAATTCCAACCAATGATTTTGTCATTTAATATATGAAAGTGTTGAGAAAAAGTGATGCCTGTCATTTGCTTTTAATCCTCATAGGAATAAGTTTGCGAAGTATGAAAATTTCTACAGTTACATCGACAAATTATTATCCACCAAGGGGAACTTCTGGCGTGAAATCCTCAAAGCTAAAAAGTTACGCGGTAAAAGAGGAAGCAATGAAACCTTGTTGCAAAAATTAACTGCCCCAGCGTTCATCCAATTTAACAGGCGATAAGATAGAATTGCGTTCATGTTGTACAGGTGAATATTGCAGAGCAGAGCAGAGCGGAGCAGAGAAAGAGAGAGATTGACTCTAATCCCGATAAGAAGGCTGTATATAATCAGGAGTATTTTACACGTCGAGTAAAAGCAAGTTCTCCGGAAGTTCTCTATCACCGGTTTCCACCGAAAGGTGTGCCGCATATATCTGTGAATAGTTACCTCGAGCAGGAGTGCACACACGTGTTTAAAGAGGCAAGTGAGGATCTGGCGAATTGTATCATTGCGCATGATCTCCGTCACGTATGTTCTATCAGAGAAGTGCAACACGTATCACCGTGGTGAGGTGGACAAGCAGGAGTAGGTACCGTTCGAACAATTCTTATGGCTTCAAGGGCGATAGGGAGTGGAATCTAGAAAATCTTTTGTGTCTGGATGTATTGAGATATCTGAGGGTTGCTTAGGTTAAAAGGAGGTCATCGGAGGCGTAGATGGATTTATGAAACAGTATTAAAAAGAAGAGCATGGAGACGACTTGTGGTGAAGTTTATCGTAAAAGTTGAAACGATGAAGAGCTCCGTTCTGATGAGCGTTGCGAGTTGGTGGGGGGGGGGGGGGGGGGTGGATTGAAAAAAATGCCTGCCACGGCACATCAGCTAGTTTGTCGAGGTTTGCATATCTTTAAATCTGATCGATTTCGAACAGGAGAATAAGATAAAGAGAGAGAGAGAGAGAAAGAGGAGCCCCCATAGAAAACCCTGGCAGCCCTGAACGGTCGAGCGATCGTGTGGATTGCTGTTGGCAGATTTTCAAAGCGAAATTATTCTCGGCGAAGGAATAGAAATGAAGAAGAGATAGGATAGTAGAAGATGTGACTGTGATGAGTTGTCAAGCAAGTCTCGTTCGCAAACAGGAATATGATTCCTCGCGATCGTGATATATACTTATTCGAAAGTCCTCAAGATACTAACACTAAACGTATATCTATATATGTATTGAAGCGAACTTTACTTTTTTATACAACGAAAACTCGCTTCATGTGAAATACGCGTCTTAGAACACGAAAACGTGTTTGCGCGCGTTCGCGGGGTTACAAAAGGGACGAGCAAACAGGGGCGACTATCAATCCCATGCGGACACAATCACAAAATGATTAATCAGCGCTAACCGCGCAATACCAAAAAGAAAGGCTCTCAAACTTACCGTTCGCTGTCCTATTTCGTCCTGCGCCTCCCTCGTCGATAGAATAACGTACAGCAAGGCGTTGACGTAAAATTCAAAATAACAATTTATTTGCTCGCTCGTTTGCACCGCCGCGTACAATTCGTGCGCTTGACTGCGCTTTTTAAAGTTACAATAATCCGTGTCTTCTTTTAACAATATAATAAATTAATCTTCTCGCTCTCGGGGATCTACTCTCTTCTACGGAGGTCTATACTATTCGCTGGTCTAAACGCTTCTCTGTTCTATCGATTTCCGCATCGATCTCGTGCTCGGGGAAATTCCCAAAATCAATGGTGGGGTCAATGGAGTGCGCGAGATCCCTGCGCCCTACGCGTATTACGCGCCTTGGCCCTTGTCGCTGTGTCGCGCTTCTCTGCGTGTAATCGCGGATCTCGGCGTCTCATGAAAATATAAATTAATTGATTAGACATTGCTAATGAAGCAAATGTCCAACCAAGACTATCGCCCTATTTTGCGCAAGCCGTAAAAGGCGCAGCAGCGTGTTGTATAAAAAGAAAACAAGTGACCGTTCGTCACAGTATTAATATTCTTGAAGCTGCAAAAGAGATAGTGTATGCACGTCTCGGGGAAGAGCTGCACCAGGAGAGTTTATGGGATACAACATATAGAAAATAGTTCGCGGATAGCCGTTAGAATATAAGTCTAGCGAGAGACTAAAGAGACCAAGAGAGTAAGAGGAGAGGCGAAAGGTAGAGACGAGTACACATACGATGGGACGATCACGCGCGTGAAACGACGACAGGTCGTTAGTCATTTCTTCTCTCTCTCTCTCTCTCTCTCTCTCTCTTTCTCGCTCCCCTCTCCCCCGTTTTTCTCTTTCGCGCTTTCTTGTCTTTTCCTCTTGACGGCTCGAGTCTCGTTGTCGCGGAGAATATACGTGCAGCCAAGTGTCAAGTAGCCCATATGTAACGACTTATATACACGTTACCAACCACCAAGAGATGGAGACACTTCGAGTCCTCAATCTTCTTACGCTTCGTGCGGCGGTTTCCCTCTAAACTAGAGAATTATTCAAATGACACTGATCTTTAGCTATGGCGGTTATAAAGTTGGATGACCTTTCATATTTATTTCTAACTAAGTAAAAATAATGGCAAACACCTTGATATTTCATTTATTTTCATTAACTACTTTCGCATTGAAATCAAATGCTTGAAATGATGGGGCCATGATTTTTCTTGGTTCTCGGCTAAATGTAATTCACACTTTGGTCGTCTCGTTCTACAACATGGTGCGTAACCCG
This sequence comes from Campoletis sonorensis, assembly GCA_013761285.1. Taxonomy (NCBI): domain Eukaryota; kingdom Metazoa; phylum Arthropoda; class Insecta; order Hymenoptera; family Ichneumonidae; genus Campoletis; species Campoletis sonorensis. The sequence continues at coordinate 728,093 of JACEOJ010000120.1, forward strand.
AAGCCGTTAACCCCGTGGGATTAATCGCCCCGGACGGAAGTCTCCGCAATTATCAGGCTAACGACCTTCACGACAGAATCAGTATAGTGGCCTGTTTTGTTCTGCTATGTTATTGACGTATACCTCGTAATAATCTATGTAACACTAAATATATACGTGTACCTTTGGTGTACGCGACACGGAACAACCGCTCAAAAATCACCAACGAGTATATATGAATGCGAGCGTGGAGTACGAGGATTTATGCATCGTTACGTTTTGACACAGCGGGATTGGAATCACGTGGAGAAATGGACAATACCATACTATTTCTTACATTACAGTGCTTCGCCTGTTATCGTATAAATTTTTTATTCGTCACCACCCACTGTGTTCATTGACCTTGGATGATGGTCAAGAGAAAGGATTTTTCTTTTTTATTTTTTTTTTTGCGAAATCGAAACAAAAGAGCGGATGCAAATTATCAGTTGAGCTCGAGCAACTCCGCGACATATTGTCATCGAGTTAAATTCATTTGAGCCAAAAGAAAAAAGAACTTTCCAGGTATTTCTTAAGACACTTGGTGCACTACGAAAAATCTGTAAATGACATTCTGACGTTTTACAAAAGTGAGTTTCGCTGGTCATTAGAAACACATTGTCTCCAAGCTTTATTATGCAGCAATTATTTTGACTGATCCTAATTTATTCCTTGAGAACTTCGGGATGTAGACTTCAGCCATTGATTGACGCGTAAATGAATAATATTCCGCGAGGCCATAACGCTGGACCGTCGAGTGCATGCATCAAAGTATAGTAGAAATAACGATTAGTCATTGAGCAGCAAATCAATGTCAAAGGAACGGAAATACATCCCCTGGAAAATGAGTTTGTTGAGGAAGGTAGTCTGGGCAGTAAGTCCGATAATTCCGAGGTCTAATTAGCTGAACAAGAAGTTCATAATTTCTTGTAATTTCTTGAAATCGGTTGGCCAGTTGCTATCTTTTCTACAATCCGTACTCGATGAGGGAGCTCATTACAAATACCCACACGGAGATGAATATATGCACATGATATTCTGTGCACACGTAGAAATCTTGTACGTAGAAGCAGGGAGGCAAAGAGGATGAGCTCACCGCCCTTGTATTCTCCTTGGAAGGATTTTACGACAAAACGAGTGTCTGCCGGTGCGCTGTGCGCTCACAAGTCTGAAGAAAGACCACGAAGAGCTGATGTAGAAAATAATATTGAAAAAAAAAGAAAAACTATGAAAAAATAAATAAAACAAAAGATAAAGCTTTCTGTTGCCTTGACGAACACACCACCACCATTCCTGGACGAATATAGTCGAGTCCACAACTCTTGGTGGTAGTAAGAGAAAGAGAGAGAGAGAGGGAGAGAGAGAAGAGATGAGAAACTTCGTGGTGAAGCTCGTGTGAGCCAATGTGATGCCCATAAGCATGTTTTATGCTCAAAAGTAGTATATACCGTAGTCTCGTATTAACGTACGCACGCAACGAATAGGGAGGAGGAACTCCGACTTTAGGGCGGAGTACCTAGCAACCCCTCCTCCCTTCTCTCCTCATGTGCGTCTCCTCGGCTTCGACTGAGAACGGATGCTCGCACGTATTTGAATCCTCATATGTGTAGATGTTCATAAATACATAAAAGAGTCCATCTACGCACATGAGGTTTTTGTTTCTGTGTTTTTTATTCTTTTTTTTTCATTTTATCCTTTTTTTCAAACCTTTACACCGACATTTGCAGGAGAAACAGTAGCGAACGCAGGAACTGAGGGCAGGCAAAAGTTTCATACCAGCAGGGAAAGATCTCTGACTGAGAAACAGAGTATAATAACAAAAGAGGTTATCCTCCTATGATTCTGCTGTGGCGAATATACCCTACAACAGCCTGTTGCTGTGCGTAAGTCCCGGGAAACTCGACTGTTCTATATGTAGGTACAATGCACTACACGTCCATATATATATTCAACGCCCTCGCACATATCCATGGGACATTCTAAGCGCGAAATTAAAACTTAAGAAAAACACTTACCCGACGATATTGTGAATGCTGCATCGTTGGGATCCAACGAAATTTCTCTTCATCGGTACTTAACAATCTCCTTCGGAATTTAACTGTCGGTTATTGGTGACACTTTGGCTTGCAACGAGTTGCTTTTGAATTGAATCTGGAAATAAAGAAACAAAAGTAACACTTTGAAACTTCTTTTTACGACGTACACGACGAGAGGAATTGCAAAAAACGAAATTGTCTTTAGACTTCATTTCATTTTTCACAAGTTTTGAGCGTTCCTTGAGTTTTTTCCGATTATTACGAAACGATTAAATAAAAAAGTATTAATTAAACATATGCAGGGTTCATTAATTTAATTGGTTCTAGTTAACTCATTTTTCTTATCGTTGAAGCTCGTTTGAAATAAAATATTGTTAATTAACAGGCTTGCAAAAGATTGGAAAAGCAATATGTATATTAAAATATTATAAAAAGATTGCTAATGAAAGCACTGAGGGTGAAGGTCATGGTGCTAATGATTTCGCATAGAATACTCCATATAATTTGTATGCGTACAGATATAGCGATCGGTGCGTGTGCGTTTATACTCGTCCATCAGGTACATACGTCCGGAGGGGAACCGGCGTTGCGCTCGGTAAGCTATGACGAAGGTTAACCTATCTTCATGCTCGGATCTAAACGTTTTACGTATATGCGGCGAGTGTTGTACGTGCCGGTCTATAGCACGCTCCCTTCGCTCTTATTCGTGAATCGCCCCGAGCAACAGCCACTTTTATATCATTTTATAACAATTATGAAGATAATGAAAGAGTACGTTGGCGAAAACGATCTTGGACGTGTCGTTGACGATCGTTCCAACGATAAAAGAGTAGTCTAGACGAAGAAGAATTACTTGTTTCGGTCTTTGCAAAAAAGTAAAAAGAAAAAAAATTTCTTACGTTACATGGCAACCGAAATACGCAATGATCAGTAATAATATGAAAAATTTCAATGTTTCAAACGTCTCAATTAATCGAGCGGATTTTCGAAAGTTTCGCATTTGAACCAAAAACCTTGGCTGGATATAGATTTTTTTCTTTTTTTATTATCTTGTAACGAAAGTCCGAAAGAATTTCATTCAAAAATCTGTGCCCAAGAGCCTCATGCATGAAGAAATTCACAGTGTGGAAGCGATCGAGCGAAAAAAAAACGAAGTCGCTTCGCTCGCGCGAATGAATGACAAGTCGGCAGCGAATTCGCAAAATACAGTTCGAGGGAAGGTTCGACTGGATAAAAATATCGAATTACAAAGAGGAACGAACACCTTGGGCCGTAAAAAAGACGTACACGAAAATGTCCAAGAGATATATATTTATTTTTGTAGCTGTTTGGAAATGTCGGGTAAAGAGACCATTCGGCGAACAACGATGATCGGTTACGGGTGATAAAATAAATGAATTGTCACCGACGTAGTGCAGCCTTCGACTCATACATCTCGCGAGTCTCCCTTCAAAGACACTTTCGAAATTTTTCAAGAGTTCAGACATCGCGTTAACCCTCATAACAAGATGGAAAAGGACACGCGAGTGAAATGAGAGACTCGAAATTGTCTCTCGCTATGGCGTCACAAGCCATTGTCATTTTTGGCTCATTCGGAGTAGATAAGGGGGGGAGATTCAAGCTGCAGATTTATTTTCGCGATAAGTGTATTTTTGCACGAATTTCATTCGGATCACCCGCAGCGCGAGGTTAATTTAGTTTATAACTCTTACGTACCATGCGGAGGCAAATGTTTACCAAGAACATCGTTATGCATATTTTATATTCGTAAAAAAAAGAGTTCATCGACTCGTACAAGTCTCGAGTTCTGATTCACGGGTTCTAGAAAGTTTTACTCTTAACCCTTTGCAGTGACAAATGTAATCAACGTTTTTTTTTTGTTCACAAATGTAAATACGAGTTTCTCCATTTTTTATGAAATTTACAACTCGCAACCGTAATACTTTACTGTATTACAACTTTTCACACATATCGAGAGCAATATTTAAGATATTCGAAACATTCACTTTTGTTTGTAACGTAAACGCTGCCAGGCTTCTTATTACAAAAGCATCGAAGGATTTCAAACCGCAGTTGAAAAATAAAATAATTTCATAACCATTGCAACCGATTTAATTTTAAACAGAACCATTTTTTTAGCACATGAATGTTTGTCAATTGACATTGATTAAATCGTGTAGGATTAATAGTTCCGCGTGTGACTTCTTTTTTTTTTTACTTCAATGCCAGAAACGATGAGCAATTGTGCAAAGAGAAATCAGGATATAAATAGGTTCCCTTTGCCAGGTCCCCTGAAAGCCTGAAAGAAAACATTCCTCAGAGGCAACACAGCTGTTCCAAGCTTATCAAATTTATGAAGTAAAAGTTCGCCCGAACTCGGTCAGAGAAATTTCTTTATTTTATTTTTTTTCGAGGATTAATCCTTAAGGATTCAACTTCTTCAAGGACTCTCGTTTTTTTTATTCTTTACAAACTGATCCTTTGAGAGTTGAATTTTTGTAAAGAGAAATTCTGGTTGCAAAAATCCGATTTTAAGAATTTCGTTATTTGGAGACTCCAATTCAACGATTTTCACAATCGTTTCAACTCGGAACTGTTTCTTCAATGCTTGACTAGTGATTCAAAAGGCACCTTATGCAACGATCGTGAAGGCAAAGAGTAAATAACGACTTTAAAACATCGTAAAAAGTAGTAATAACAACCGGACCAAAAATGGCAATTTGTCTTGTTTGTTAAAACCTGGTCATAACTTTGTCGTCGTTCGCTTAAAATCCTTCTAGTATTTTTTTTTTCTTCACGTTTTCGTACATTTATAATGTTCCCACGATATAAGAAAACTCCCGGCGTCAATTTTTCGAACGATCAGTAAAGTTGAAAATTATATCAAATCATATAATTAACCGTTCCAGTAATTGCAAATTTGCAAATGAATTCGATTGAACTTTCAAGGTTGAAATTTCGTTCATAAATGAAATTCCGATCGATTAAATGATTCTACGGAGCACTATAACGATTGAATGGTAAAAAGAGGGTAATTTGAATCGTCACGTTGTCGTTTTACATAACTGGTCAACAGGCATATCGAAGAGATTGGTTGGCTAGTCACGGGAGGGTTTCCTGTCGTTGGGGAAACAGACATTGCACTCTCGTGTGGGAGAGAACTCAACGCGCGTGCGATGGGCGAGAAATCCCGCAGAGTCTGAACCAGAAAAGGAAGCAAAGAGAGAGAGAGAGAAAGAGTAGAATAAAAAAAAAAAGCAGAGAAACGAGGATATGTAGGAGGCGATCGAGACGAGAAAAGGTGAAGGTGGAGCCTCGCAGGAGGTACGAGAAAAGAGCAAAAGAGAGAGAGAGAGAGAGAGTGAGTGAGTGAGAAAGAGAAAATAAAAGTGGCGAGTTGGAGTAAAATCGTCCGGGTACCTCGACCTCTACCTTGGTCGCCACGCTTCGGGGGATTCTCTTCAGGAAAGCCTGCTTCTCCGGTTACAGGCACACTTTGCATTCTACACTCCGGTAATAGTCATTACGAGACGAGAGTTCGCTCGCATCTCCACAGTTACGTATGAAAGTAACATAATTAAGAAAAAGAAAAAAAGCGAAACGACAATTTCGTTTCAAGGGCTTCTTGGAGGTCATTTGGAAACCCTTGAACTCGTATGTCAAATGTTTGTTCAAGTTGTTCATACAACACTGTTATGTACGTCAATTTCATCAAACGTCATTTTATTTTCGAATGTCTTCGTCAAGGTTTGCAGCCTTGGAATGCGAGGAACTACATTCCTCACGAGCATTTTTTTTTTTAAACACGGAAAAGTTTAAATGATTAATCATCAATAAATAAAATAGTATCGATGGACTGCTCGAATGAAAACATTTCGAACGATTATAAATTCACGATACGCACAAATATTTTTATTATGTTCCGGTTAGTGCAGAACCTTATCAAAGTAAACGAAAAAAAAAAAAAAAAACAGAAAAAAATGACATCTGGATAACATACGGGGTGTGTAGTGAACGCTACACCGGTAGCGTTATCGAAACACTAACAAGACAGTATGCGAATACACATGTAGAAGGACGACACTAACATGAAATATAAATGGAAGTATAAGTAAAGATTAACGTGCGTTTTACACGTATCTGGTATACTCTCATTTTGCGCGTTCCTGCGTTCCGCATGGTGGACTGCAGACAATGACGCAATCCGATCTGCCTGGCGCCATCGTACGTTGCATCGTTTTAGTTCGATGCAACGCGAGGTTTCTCGACTTGGTGCATGGATCGCAAGGAGAGAGTGTAACTGTAGTGAAATGAGGCGACATTCGTTCGATACGAAAGAGAGAAAGAGAGAGAGAGAGAGAGACAAAAAGTGAGGAAAGAATAAAAAATAAAGATTAGTGGGGAAAAGGGTGAAATAAAAATAGAGAAGAAGAAAGACAGAGACAGTGTAAGAACAGTACAGAAGAAAGAGAACAAGGAAAAAGGGCGATAGGGAAGGAGATGGGAGGACAGGAGAGAAACTCGCGAGAACTTCTCTTGAGCACTTATCCGGAGACTTGTACCGTTCTACAATTGACATTGTAGCGGGCAAAGATAGAAAAAGGAATAAAAATAAATAAACAGTGGAGATGTAGGAGGAGGAAAAGGACGAGTCAACACGAAGGGAGTCTCGATAAGGCCCACAGACGACAACGACAGCGACGAAGAACACTATTGTATAATCTTCGATACCGATAAATTTGTCTTTCCTCTCTTTTCCTCTCCTCATCTCTCTCTCTCTCTCTCTCTCTTTTTCCTTCTCGCTCGATCTTTCTGTACATGGATTACGAAGCTTGTGGACTTTACAGATCGTTCGGTCTTATTCTCGTCCACAAGATGTAGGACTTACCTAAAGAAAGATCCTTCACCCCCGCCCGAACAAGCTTCTCCTCCCATTCGATCTTTCCATCCGTCTCCTTTTCTCTTTAACTCTTTTTTTCTTTGACTAGCTCATCGCATTTCCGGGTTACGATGCCTCTCTCAATTGTCGAGAGAGAATCCGAGGGAGGAGAGAATCAAGAAAGAACAGAGAGCGAGAGAGAGAGAGAGAAAAGCATCCGCGATAAAGTTCTCGAAGAAACGACGCTCGTAAACAGCAATCGGACGATCGAGATCTGGGATCGCGATCTCTTATTCCCTTATTCTCGGTCTCTTTCTGTGAGCTTGTTGCATAACAGAGTCAAAGGATCTCACCAAGAGTGCATCACTGGATGCTTCTATGTCGCCCCATGCTCAAGAGAATCAAAGATAGAGAGAGAGGGAGACGTTGAAAGAGACAGAGAAAATGTCCGTCGCTCTGAGATCTGCTAAACGTCACATCTCCCGGATTTATCTCGTGATTCTTGCACTAACGGTGAATATAAACGTTTCGATTTGATTCTCAATCGTATATACAGGGTGTACCTGCTCATTGATATCGTGGACTTTAGTTCATGATCGAATTTCAAGTCAAAAGGTTCGTGACAATTTTTCATACGTCCGACAAGTGCTTTTCACTTTTTCAACTCGTCTTTAGCTTTTTGATTGTATTGACCATCAAATTACCCATATTTTTTCAAGTGCCCATATTTTTCCATCTTCATTTTAGCATTTATTCTAACGTAATTGATAGATGTAAGAGGAGCATTTTGACTATTGGCTCATTGAGCGACCCTGAAGCAACGAGAAACGCGTCTGAATGGAGAGAGTACGACTAAAAAAATGAGGACTGCCAGATACTATAACAACTGTGTCGACGACGCCACGTGGAATCTCTTTTGTCTAGCGAGAAAAATCAAGTTCCCAAGACACGAAGAACTACCGTGAGAAAAGAGAGCGAGAAAGAGAGAGCGAGCGAGAGCAAGGAAAAGAGAAGAAAGAGAGAGAGAGAAAGAGAGAATAAAAAACGAGAATTGCAATAGCGTGTGGCACCTTTGCAAGGCCGTTGCGCTATTTTTTGCACGAATAAGGCCTCCAACATCTTTTTCATCTACCGAGTTATCTTCTGTCGTCTACGGTACAAAGACGAGTTGACGTTCTCGTAGACGACGCGGGGCTATCGCTTCGCGAATCGTCGTTATGTAGTACCTTTTACCTCTCGTTGCTTTCAACGCTTTGTTGCACACGACCGGAAAACTACTGCCATCAGATCAATTAAAAATTATTATCTAACGGATAATTGTTCGTGAATGAATTAAACGAGCCTGGTTTTTTTATTACGTACGAATTATCAATTATATTCTATTTTAAGAATGTTGACATCACTGTTTAAAAATATTTTTTTATTTTATAAATATTTCATTATTTTATCAATTTAATTGTTAATTTAATCTTCGAAATGACTTTTTTCGTTAAAATAATAACGCATTGTACAGGTGAATGAAATATATTTAAATGGCCAAACTTTTTATACGAGTGCACGTAAAAATTGTTCTGCTCAAGGTATGCACACCCAGGACAGTAACCAATTGTCTAGCAACGCTGTTGTTTCTTGTCCTTTCTATTGTGTCAACATTTTTTATCCTTTTTTCCACACTCGGGATTGTGTTGTCATTCCCACGTGAAATCTCGAGACACGTGTAAAAAGTTTAGAAACTTCAACAAAATGAAATGTTCGCTTGTAAAACAAACAATTTGTTTTTATGGTTCCGACGTTTTTTTTTCGTATCGTTATTTGGATCGCACAAACGGCACCTTTTTATAAACGTCAGTGCAACTGTCAAGTAATTTGACAATTCTTAACAGAAATAAATTGGAAACTACAATGTTAGAGAGAACAATTAAAAAATTTTCAATCAATTTGACCAGAAAGAACTAGACTGAAGCGAAATTTCATCAAAACAAGATCGAAGAAAAAAGGACGAAGAAATAATGAAAAATTAATAAATATTCACATCGTTTATAACGTCAGAAACGTATTACGAAATATAATATCGATCGAACGAAACGAGCTTATAGACAAATTATACCTACGCATGGGGTAGAAAACGTTTTGATATCGACAGAGAGAGAAAGAGAGAGAGAGTGAGTGATAGTAATCAAACAATTGACGCAGGATTTATGTCCATTTTGCGAGGATAAAATCAGGGAACTTTATGACAAGATTCTACACCATATGAATTTTCATTCGTGTCCGCATGTCTGTATGAGTTCGTCTGGGTATTGTAAGTGTGTTTATACAAGAATAAAAATAGTTAGCAATCCGGAGAGGAATGAACTGACGCGGCGAGTGTAATCGCATTAATAATATTATCCAACGATCAAGAGAGCTCAGGAAGAAAAAAAGTAAAATAAGAGATGGAGGAAGGGGGAGAGAGAGAGAGAGAGAGAGAGAGAGAGAGAGAGAAAGAGAGCGATATGGTTAGAAGGAGGAAGAAATATCCGCGCACCCTGTAACCCAGTGAACTACAAGCTCGGGGGCTCTCGGTATTGCGAGTCCGCACGCTCTCAGACAATGAGGACAATGAATCTCGTATCTCTTTTCTCTGCAACTCTCCTCCGGTGCTTGTGTGACTTGCACACATCTCGAGCTACAAAGTATCTCTCTCTTTCTCTCTCTCTCTCTCTCTGGCTCTCTCTCCTTGTCTCTTTTTATTCTCTCTTTACCTTTCTTCTCTCTCTGTCTTTTTACAGCGACCGATAGAATAGACTAGAGTTGTTTATATATCTATAGAACATGCACTATGCAACGAAGGAGAGGCGTGCATTGTAGCAGAGAAAGCTAAGCGCACAGAACGATCTTGTGCTCTGTCCAAAAGACGTGCAACGCGGTAGCTCAGCTTTTATCTCTCTATTTCTCTTAACTCTTTCCTTTTTTTTTAATGTCTTCGTCTCTTTTTATCACTGAGCAAACGAATGAATAGTCAGATTACGCCACAATAAGCAAAAGAGCCAGTAAAAGAGACGCGGGATTGTCGTTCAAGATTTTCCAACATCTCTACAGCTCGTTTGTGACACCGCTCGTTTTGTCAGCGGATCTCTCTCTCTCTCTCTCTCTCTCCCTCTCTCACTCTCTTTATTACTGTCCTCGATACACAAGAGAGCAGAGATCGAGAAACAAACCTTCCCTTCTCTTACTTAATCCACATACGAGATTTTCTATTCGATCTAAATTGAGCTTCTAGATTATATTTTATTTTCAATGATACTTAAATTTTAGGCAGCACGTTTGGGTAAAAACTATACTTATTGATTTTTTGAAATTTAATACAAACACTAATTACCATAAATACGTGCATCAAAAATAGTCTGAAAACATTGCAGTTACGTGACCTTTCGCCCGGATAAAAATTGCCTCTTTATTCCGAGGTTAAGGGTAGAAAATATCTGTGTATTGCATGGCCGATTTAATAGTACATGAGTTAACAGCTTGCCCTAAAGACAGGCTCCGCACGAGACTCGTACAATATTTCATGGGAGTAACACGTTACGGGATTCGACAGAGAATTTAAAGTCGTTTTGCTATAGTTGCTTCTACGGGTGCTGAGATTCTACGAGTACTGTATTATCCGCACGTTGGCAAGATGTGTCTAAGATTTATCCAGAATCTTTCTCTCACCTATTCTCATTCTTGTGTGTTTCATGCCGGAGAATGAATAATTTAACACTTCTTCACGCGAGGATAGAGGATGAGGAAGAGAGGGAGTTGAAGATAGAAACTAAAAGAAAAGACATTATCAGAAGGATTTGAAAGGCTCGAGATATAATGCTGCGATATGTGTTTTCTCGAGGAAAATCGACATCGGAAATGATTGGACTGCTCGCGATATATAAACCGATGAGAGCTGAATACATCTCTCTCCAACGTTTCTTTGGCACTTCGTGATACATAAATAAACACGTATTTAGTGTAAGGAAAATAGACTTTCTATATATCGAGGTAAAATAATAGTTTGTCAAACACACTGTATCACGTTATTCAGTACGTGCTCGTGATGAGGGTTGGGAATAGCATTGGTTCAACGTGTTGAATTTCGTTCGATTCGTGATATAGAAAAAGTAACTGAGATTCGATCTCCTTTTAACGATATCGTGTGTAATATATACACAAACGAACACATACGAATCAATGTTTACGTGTGTTGTGTATACACACAACAACTACAATGTGGAAGGTCTATCTCTTTTTATTTTTTTATTTTTTTTTCCATTCTTATTTTTTTATTTTCTAGCTGTAGTATCCAACAATCTCTCGACTATATCTGAGATAAAGAAGGCGAAGAGCAGCCTCGAAGATCACGTGTGTTCCTCAGCGGGGGAGAGGATCCACACTTTATCTTCATACTTTAGTCCTATGCACAGAGTTTATTCAGTGTATTCCACTAGATCCTTCAGTTTCTATAACTATATGGAGATTCGAATGAATAATTTATCGGTCACGTTGCCCTCGTTGCTTGCTTCTGGCTAGAATATCTCTCAGATTCTCACAAATAAAACATTTAGAAATAAGTGTGTATGCATGTGTTTATATGTTTATGGATATACGGACCAAAGTATCCCAAGTGGGGGGGGGGGGGTCGGATGGTAGTGGAGCAATATCGCTAAACGATCGTTTCGTCAGTTCTACTAATGCATCTTACCACTTTTCTGTATTTACGTTCACTCAAACTCCTTATTTTTCTCAATAGAACATAAAAGCTTCGATGTTGCACTGCTAGAGATGCCTGTGAGTAGAGTCTGTCAATATTTAGGTCACTATTTCGACATAAACATATGTAAATAATTGTAATTGAAAGACGAGGCGATTTTTTTGAGTCAAGTTCGAAATATTGTTTCAGAAATTGACTATAAAAGTTGGCACGATGTAACGTTCGTGTTTATTTTTCTACTCGATCGTCCTCTGCTCTTACTGAACAGTCAAATGGCACGAAAATTGCACAAGATATTGCATTCACGAACAATGGATCTTCATCGTTGCATGTGCAAGAGTTGATAAAAAATAACGTCTCGCATGGTTTTCACTTTGAAATAGATCGCGAAGAGGTCGCTTGATAAATGGCTGCGAAAATAACAGTCGAGCAGAAGGTCTCAAAGGACATTCGATCCATTGAAAATTCATATATTTTACGCCTTTTTGTTGGTCGGTATTCGATGTATCGAAACTATTTACTTTATCGTGAATTGATCGTTCGAGCAGAAGAGTAAATTGAATTTTCAGCGCGACTACTTTATCGCGGTTACAAATCGCTCTCGTTCTTCGCAGGACATTGAACGATTTTCTGGTCCTCGAAGACGTGGGGAATAACACCTTGTCATTGCGATAAGGAATTGAAAAAATTTGGCAAGTGATATTTCGATGAAGAAAAATAGGGGATAATAAGAAATGATAGAAAAATGTAACAAGAATCAGGAAGTTTTGTATATCTGTGTGAATGGACTTGAGGAGATAATCTAGCACGAACAAGGGGAAAAGAGAAGCGCCGCGAGAGCGCAACGAGACTTATCGCGTTTGATCTTCACGCGGATGGCGCCTACCAGGGGGACGAAGGGTGCAAAGGGAGAGATCCTCTCTTTCTCTCATGATCGCAGCACGAAAAAATCGCTAATTGCCCCCCACTCTTTCATCCGGAGAATATATATTGCTTGGCTGACCATAACGAGCGGAATACACGCATACATAATCCGTAAATATATATGTAAACATAAATTTATGTGTATATTAGCAACACCGCATATTGTATTTGAATAATGCACAATGTTCCGGGTGAGAAACAAAAATTTAAACATGAACAATGACAATTGAGAGTCTAAAATATCGAACCCGAATTTGGATTTTACAAAAACTTTAAAGTTTCGATCCTGAAGAATTAGATTCAAGATAAAAAAACAATTTGAACACCGAAGCGTAATAAAATTCGAGGGCCATTAACCTCCGAGTAAAATGTTACGCGTATCTATGTCAATACGAAGAATTATAGCAGGAAGTCAAGCCCTATGCATACTGCATATATAATAATCCACTTCCTTATCGAGTATAGCCTTTTTGTCATGGGAAAGCTTTACGTGACATCGGAATGAAAAGATCCACAATTATTGACACTTTGAAACACGGGAATGAACGAAATGAACAAAATGAATGAAGCTCCTAGTCTCGGCAAAATGTGTTTCTCCATAATTTTTCCAAATTTTGCGGACACATTTTGGGGAGCAGTAAAAAAATTCACATTACGCGGACTGATTTTTTTCTATCAAATTTTTTTTTTTTTAATAATCAGTGCAAACTTTTGAACACGACAGTGACGAGATCTTAAATTTCTTTAAAAATCTCCGTCCCTGTTGATTTAAATCTCGTGGGTGAGTATTGCAAATAGTGGATACGAGAAACGAGAAATTCGTCTCGGTTTTAACAGAATGAGACGAACGCGTGGCGACAGAGGACAAGCTCGACGAGGATTAAATATTGCACCTATATATGTACGGAGCACGATCTACAGGTTACAAGGCATTCATATATACATATAAATATAAATAGCAATTTAATGGAAGGGATTCCGTTTCCTGTCGACAAGGAGGGAACATATCTCGCATACGAAGTCTCGCGCGCGAGCCTGAGGCTACCGTTAGCCACCAGGAGTTCTAGCGGCGAGTCAGCAACGACTAGCAGCACAACAACGACAATCTATAGCATCCGTACCTAACACTATACATAATTTTATACATAGAATACGCAGTATATGCTGACAATATGGCTTGGAAAGGACTATGACGTTGAGGGGATATTATTGTTTAGAATTCTGTATTTAAAGAACAAAGGCTTCAGGATAGAATAAATTTAAAAGTGCTCGAGTTTTTTTTTTCTGAATTTTTGTAGTCGTATTGATTGATCCTTTGAATGGACGTATATGGAATTTTCTTTGAGAAGAAAAAAAAATATATAAACAACTTTCGAAAGGTTTTTTTAAATTTATTTTCGATGCCTTTTGAATTGGCGATCACGATATTTTAATAAATATAGCAACTGCAATTATTATGTGATTTTTTCTTGTCTTGATTCTCATGTGAAGAAAAGATACGATAAGTTTATTGTACGAAAGCCCACATTATCAATTAATTCGATTCAATTGAACGTAAGGAAGCAAATAAAAAACGTGACAGAGTTGCTCAACCAAACATTATCCCTCACTATGGTTTGTTATGTCTATATACATGTATACATCGTGTAGACAATGTGAGTAAAACTGATATTATAATGAGCTCTATCCCATTATATCGCTCCACTGCATAGCGGAATTCTGCGTGTTGCTATTAATAATCAACGATCATGAATCGTGTATTTATAATCACGAGATAATCTTTAACGCTTTCGAAGGACTCGTCATCGGAGCCCGAAAGGCACAGGACAACCTTTGACACACCTTCTTCTTTATTCTCCCATGTGATTGATCGATTAACCGAACCCTGGGTTCAACCTTTTTATTCTGCCAGAGAGACCAAGAAAATGATAAAAATTGATGGCTCCGATGTTTCTTTCTAATTTCCTACAGAAACATTTCCGATAAAAATCAAATTTCTATAAAACACTATGATTTAAAAATGATAAAAATCATAAACAAGAGTTTGGAAACTCTAGCAATCTTTTTGCACGGGTAAAAAAGTTGCTTGGAAAAAAAGAAGGATATTGAAACTAAATATTTACCAATACGCTCGATTACGTGGTCAATGGCTGTGTAGAGGTTTATCAGAGATCTAAGTCGAGACGTTATTGCATCTGTACTTTTTATGTATATGTTGTTGTTGTTTTTTTTTTGTTTTTTTTTTTCATGTCTGATGTCGTATAATAAGAGCGAAGTGAGTGGTTGCACGTGCTGCGAGCACGTCTCTCAACGTTATTCTCAACTCGGGATACGTTTTATTTTTATTTTTTTATTTTTTTCATTCTCCCCCATGCGCAAATATATTTGTAGAAAAACACACGGAGCGATCACCGGCATCGGCAAGATGCAAAATTTCATCTACGTCTCTCTTTCTCTCTCCTTCGCAAGATCTTTTGCTTCGAATTTTTTCATCGTTCAATCGATCTGTCGTATTCCTCTATAGATGCAAAAAGCGTTGAGGCTCCACTTGTGCATGACTCTCGAAGAGCTCATTGACATTTAAACTTTCGAAATTGCACGCTATGGGATAACTCACGTATTTCTGGCCTCGTCTATTAAAGCACGCGAAGAGCATACGAATAAAACGTGAATTTACAAAAGTTCGATGGGGGAGTTTATTCTCTCCCTCAAACTCGTTACGAAGAACCAGAGATCGTTATATATATTCAAATGTATTTATATATACACATATATATTTGATCTTTTATAAACCTTTATGAATGTATCGCTCGCTGTACATCAAAGTACAGAAAAGCGTAAATGCGACGACTTCACAGGCGCAAATACCATCGGGAAGATAGGTACGCTAACATTTAAATGCCAATTGCTCAGGATGAAAAACCATATAAAGTGTATGCATACGTAAATTTTTATATGATACCTAAACTCACGAATCTCTCGAGGCAGATTTACGAATTCATTAACGTGTCTTGGTAGTCTCGCCACAGTCACTATCAAAAGTTAAGTCTCCGCGATTCATTTTTGAAAAACTTGGATCCACTTTACGAACAATAAATCTTAATAATGTCAGTGTTTATACTTTATAACCAGGTCCAAACGTACGAAATTTTGGAAATAATGTGTAAATCAAGTTCAAAGATTGAAAAGGAACCACCGACGATGAATCCTATTGAAATGTTGAACGTATTTTTTTAAATGGTATCGTGAATGTGGCCTAAAAGTTTCAAAAAATATGCTGGAGGAAAAATCTTTGGCGAGACTACTACCTTAAAATGTACGAGGGCTCGAGTGTTTGCATGTACAGCGTACAAATATACGATGAAACAGTTGCGTAAATCCAACGGGACATTCGCGAACATATCCACGTTGGCATATACGTTAATTCGTATTAAATCCGCATCAATTCTCTGATACACCAAATGTATGAGAATTTTAAGAACGTACGAGAGTGAGTTATCGATTACAAAATCTTATAACTTACGCCCGTTTGATTGTAAGACTTAATAAAACGTATAATCAATGAATAAAACTTTATGAGGTGTTAGAAGTTAGAAGGTGACAAGACACACCAAGTTATGCGAACGAGCGTTCATTTTATGCAGTGACTCGTTGTGAGAAATCACGTGTTATGAAATAACCCTAACTTCTCGCCAGATCAAAAGTCATGTCGACACATCGTTATAGGCGTGTATTGAATTGAAATTTATTTATTTTATTCATCATTGAAAGATTATGTGTGTTTTTAGGAGTTTGTTGATTTTCGATCATTTCGTAGATAAATAATAACAAGTCGACTGCAAGTTGAAACGATATTTTTTGTGGCATTCGAATTATAAAGAAGAATCGGATGTACAATTAAATTTATAATCAAAATTTGATATTTTAACAACGGAAATGATGATTTTTTCCTTGTTTTCGTCAACAATGAATGAATGAAGGCAAATTTATTTGATTTTGGAGAACCACAGACACGATTATCGGGACTGGGATGAAGAGAGAAGAGAAACTAAAATTGGGTGTACACGAATGGTAAACAAACGAGTACAAACAGTTGGGAGTGTTTGGGAATAGTGCAGGAAAGACAAAACCGCGAGAACCACAATTTGACGAGGGATCATTGTGTACAACAGAGTAAGAGAGTCAGAAATTCGTGTTGCCACCCACGTGAATCAGAGGAGGATCAGAGGGAATACACGAAAAGCGAGAAAATCGAGACCAAGTTTGCTCGAGTGGAGAGAGAGTCGATAAAGAGCAGCGAAGCGCGAAGCACGCGACCGCAATAAAGTCAACGAGGGTATAGAGCAATAATCTTCCCGAGAGAAGAGAACGCGATTGAGAATGAGAGAGACGGAATACAATGTAAAAGGTGAAGTGAATTTATGCATTGAAAAACTTTATCGCAGATCAACTGAAAGTATTTCCCTAGCATACTCTTCCTCGCTAAAGACGTTTAAACGCACAAAACAAAGAATAATCAAAAAAAAAGAACATAACCAAAGAGAATACAATTTTGTTTGACAATTGATGGTTGTAATGAAGCTAAAAAAATAATAAAAACGTCAAGACACTACGAAAAAAAAAAAAATCATTTAAATAGAATATTTACGTCAATATTTTTTTTGAAAAATCCATTCAAAAGTGTTGCTCACTTCTGTAAAAGATATAGACGTAGATGGACAGAGTGATGGAGAGGTGAGTAGAGTTACGTATTAGGCTAACAAGACTTACTTCCGTCTGGAGAGTAAAGGGCCTCTCGAATAACCTACAGCTCCTGAGACAACAACGTTAGAAACGAGCAAGATCGAGAACCTCGCGCAGGGAGAGGCATGCATTGTTCCACGTAGGTAGACGGTAATGTACTCTCTTTAGTAGTAAAAGCAACATATAGCGATGCCAGTAGTAACAGCAGAAGCTTGACTGGGTGGCAAGCTGTTACGATCAACTGGCTGCCTACTCATGTACCATTTATATACCTTTACATTGCGTCTGATCTACACAACAAACAAACACATTGCATAATTCTAAGCCTCATGCCCAAGATTTACACGATCTACGGATCATCCAATCATCAACAAAAAAGTCTTTATCCAATTTCCTGTCAGATGTACCATTTCGAAGATACAACTCGCCGCATAACTCAAAACCCAACCCGCGGAGAGTCGTAAAGAAAAAGAATGAAGTGGGGTTGCAGCCAATGAGCTTAAGTGTGCGAGCCACGCCTCTAACTCCCACTAGTTTTGTACTCAGCTCCTAATCGACCGTAACTAATTTAGTGATATCTCGTGAATGGTGCGATGGAGAAGAAAATGTCTAAGGAATTTTTTCTTCAATATTTTGGAACCCAGGAGCTACCGCATTTAATCAGCAACTTTTAAGATTCTCAAGTATAAATCGGACGATGCATTGATATCGATTTCAGGATTAAAAATTACTTTATATAACTGCGTGGCACCAGAACGTGGGAAAATCCGGCGTCAGGTCAGGAAGTTGAGGTAAAAAAAATTCAGAAGATGGATAATGAAAATTGAAATTCTTACAACGAAGCAGGCACAAACGTTTATACATTTTTTTCTATATAATCATGATGTACTTGCAATGAAAGTGCATAGTTCCACATTTATATTTTGCTACCTATTTATCTATCTATTCAAACGAACGTTGTATATAATATAGCAACGATAGATTCTATGTAATCTGGCTCGGGGCAGTGTAGATTCAAAGGAGAAAGAGAAACATTGGTTGGGAGGTAAAGTGAAGAGAGACAGGAAGGATCACAATGGGATCTTGGGTCTCTTATTTCTCGCCCGCTCTTTTTAACCTCCTCCTCCTCCTCCTCCTCCTCCTCAGCCATCTCTCTTCCTATCAACCTCATATATTTTCTTCCTGCGAATCCACACGACCTTATTGTCCTTCCTCTTATATCGCCCACACTATGTCTTCCCTCGTTCCTTGCTCTCGTCGTTCTGATCCTCGCCGATTACGACATTCTGCGAGATCCCTGGGTCAGAGGGAACAACCAACAGGATTTGAATCCCAGCCACAATCACTGACATCAACATCCAATATGGATTTATTTCATTTAGCACGAATTCAGTGTTGTGGCGTTTTACACTAAACAATCAAGATTAAGAGAAAACAAAAAGTATATTGTTAGCCTAAAAAAGTATAAAAGTTATTCCAAATAAATCAGCAGGACTGACGTTTCTCAATAAAATAACGAAACAGCATGTGAAGTTCCTTACTTAGTCACAAGATGCATTCCTGTGCATATAACTATTTGCAGCCTAGGGATAAAATGCATCCAACGATTGTAGCGTAGATGGTGCATCAGCAAAGAAATAAAAATAATAATCTTGCACAATCGAAAAAGGTTTCTAGAATGCTTAGCCGCGAAGAAGAAGCTTCGCATTAGTTACAGCTACGTCCAAATGATTTATCCTCAGATTATTCCATATCCGCAAAATACCCAGATTCTTTAATTCTTCATCTGCAGCATCAATAAAATTTTACCACCACGAGGAAACTCGTCGTTCAATCCTTTAATTTAGCAGTAGTTGATTCATTTCCGGTACATTCCAACAATAACGCTTGTAAGGCGTAAATGTGAACCTGTACATTTTGGAGCCTGCGACATGTTTATCATCACATAACGTCGTCCGTAACTGTGATATTTTTATTTACCCAACAATTGTTTCTTTCCTGCCAAATAACCTATATATTATTATTACAAGGTGGTACTTATATCCATTTTCGAAATGTAAAAGAATCCATTTGAAGACTAATGTGCGTTGGGGTCGAGGCTACAAGATGGAGCCTCCGGCAATTCTGTCCGTTATCGTAGCCATTCGACACAAATCCCAAGACGAAGAGTTACGAGGAGAGAAAAATGTATTTGTGCATGTACAACGAGAATTGGCTCGGTGTGTATTAACATTAGGCGGTACACGTATATGCCGTTTTTCTCATCCTCATCATTTCTGACACGTCTCGTGACGAGATGCAACGCCCAAGGCTCATTTGTGTTCTACCTTTAGGCGCGCATATGTATACATAAATTCATATATATTTATACATATATAATATATATGTGCAGTAGATGAAAGATATTTGACCCACGAATGGGGACCACAAAGACGAGATGTTCGAAGGAAGTCTCCCTCGTGTCGTCTGTCTGATCATTCTGTCTTGTCTCGTTAAACCTCGTACACCCGCGGTGTGCACTCTCTCTACTTCTTGAGCACATACACGTGTATATCAATATAAACGGTGTCTCAAAAGTCATCGTCCAAATTGAAATGATCATCGAATTATGAAATGCTGAAGAAAAATCTATTAAGTCCTTGTCGAGAGTTCGTTAAACTCGAGTTGAATTCAGCCACGACAGAAAATGAAAAGTGATCCTTTTTCAATTCTCTACTCGATCGGGTTCAAATGACAAAATGGTTCTATCGTTTGGATCAATTAAAATAACATCAACGCCGATTCATAGAGCAGGATGTCAAGGATCTCTTTTTTGCTAAGATTTCGTGATCTTTTGAGGCTGTAAAACCTGTAGCAGGAGTTTTGGCACACCCTATGAATAAATATACAAACGTAAATGACATTCGTATTCTCCTGACACGGAAGAAAATGCCCACAGTTAAAACAGAGAACAGATTCGAATTTCCCACGGGAGGAATTCCAATTGAACCTCTGTCTGTTTATCTCTTTTCTCTCTTTATACAATATAGAAAAAGAATTCAACGTCAGACGAAAGAATCGCGGCTTTCTCGAGATTTGCCGACTGGCCAGCGTCGCGCTAAGAATTCCCGCATCATCGATCAGTAAGGAGCGAGTGGTCTTTCGAATGTATGTGCACAGAGAGGTGTCGGAGACCTTTCCCCGAGAACCGGGAAACTAACCGCAGAAGCACGTAGTCCTATCGGCTACGTTGGATGTCCAACTTGCATGGATAAAATGGCTAACTTTTATTATCCAAAGGTCTTATAGATGTGCATTGATAATTAAGGATTATTCGCTTCGCCGTTTGTTCCGCTTGGACGACGCCGAACAGCCAAATCTCAGGAGTATCGAGAACTCTTTTTCTTCTTTTATTCTTCATTAAAACGTACTTTTTAATAAGGGGTTTACCGATAAAAGAGCAGAAACCTAAAAACAAATGGTGTGGAACCTTTTTTGATGATAGAGTATCGGAATCAATAATTACGGGTCTCATAATCGTCGAGGAATGTTCGTAAGTTTGACGGAGTTATTTCTTCATGAATAAGTATAAATTTCGTCCCGTAATTCCTGCAAAATTGATATTTTCCGATTGTCGAGACGTGTGTTTGTTGGGTCTCGGGATAGGGTACGAGGATTGCCACCGAGGCGGAAGCGCGGCATCGCGGCTTTTCTCATTCGCGAGTGAAAGAGTGTGTCGCGCGCCACACTCGGGCGTCAGTTACGTCTTCTCTTCTGGATAAATTAATCGCCGCGCTAAGCCGAGAGGACGACTCGCTGCTGACGCGAGACACAGAAAATCGCGAGATATATGTTCGGTAAACTGTGTAAACGTGTTGGTCGTACGATTCTCATTGCTAGATGTAAAATGAGAAGAAGGAGAAAGAAAGAGAAGTTTACACTTGTACAAACTGCTGTATTCGACTTCAGTGGCGATAAAAAACAACTTGATCGAAAGAAACGAATCCATAAATCTTGAAACGTCAAAGACATGATAATTGATTGTTAGTTTTGAAGGTTAAAAATAAAATGTGTTTTTATTTCCTTGTGAATAGTAACCAATGAAGGATTGATATGATTATGAAAATGATTATTGATCACGAACGTCATTGAGATTTGATAAAGTCAAATAAATTTTATAAAAAGCAACCACGTAGCTTTGAACGATGCCGGATCGATATTTTAGACCAAGTTACGTGATAATAATGATGTGACGTGAAAAAATGTAGTTTTCAAGATATCATGGCCATCAGGTTCATAAAAGTAGTTATGAAAGGTTCCTATAAACGGTCTATTGAGGTGGTTGAGATTTGAAAAAAAAAAGGAAAAATGGTATTTAAATATCTTGTTGCTGTGAGTGTGGAAGGATATTAATGAAGGTATAGAAGAAATGATAACAGGCGCGAGTATCATTTTTGACAAGATATCAGAACTGCTGGAATGAGGCATGATATATAACTTGAAATATGATAAATCTCACCTTCTCAATAGCGCACCTAATGACTGAGTAATTTGTTTTTGTTACGTGGATATGCATAGGATTATTACTTGAGGTAAACTGACGAAGGCAGGCTGCGCATTAACGATGGAAGAAAAGCCACGAGCAATTAAGCATCGTCAAAGAATCTATTCCTGAGGTTACCGCTTAGATGATCCACGCAAAGAGCTGAAACGAGAAAAGGGAGAGAAGGAGAGAGAGAGAGAGAAGGATTTTTCTTCTGCTCATATTTCAAGGAGGAAAGATTTAGAGCCCTTCGGACTTGCCAGAAGCTACTTGACGTTACAGAGAACCAACGAGGGAAATTGTTCCAATGAGGCTGTATTCTCTCTCTCTCTCTTTCTCTCTTTAAAGTTTCCAAGAGTTTGCGATCACCAGGCTCGAAAGGTCGCGAAGACTTGTAAATCCTGCAAGAGTCCCGCAAGTCGCCGGTGGTTCACCGTTGACCGTTGCCTCATCTTCGTTCGCGCGAGCAAAACATCTTTTTTCGTATCTTCATACACTTTTCCTTCTCTCATCTTCCGCGCTCTTTCTCTTTTACTCTTGTGTCTCGCTGAGACCAACGAGAATTCGAATAAATCGCTAATCGCGGGTATTTATCCTTCCGCGAGAGGCAACGCACGCGGAGTCCTTTCTCGGCAGATTTCGTACCAAGAGAGTCAAGTGCAGCTGTGTATATGAGCGTGTGTCTCGTGTCCACGAGAGCCTCGCGTCTTCATCTTCAACGCAGTGTTTTATCATCATCTTGTGATTTTTCATTTCATTCCTTTTCTTTTTTCCATTCTTTTTCATTTTTTTTTTATATTTTGTTTCTCAACGTCGTCGTCCAGTACGAAGAACGAACTCTATCTGTATAAGCTGTCGAGTTCGAAGGAGAGAGAGAAGAGAAAAGGGTGAAGGTATATAAATAAAAAGACTTTTGAGTCAGAGAGAAACACGAAGATGGTTAAGCCAAACGAAGAGCCGGTTTTGTTGGTTGATTTTTCGATGCAACCATCGTGCATTATAAGAGGCAACTCTGTTTCGGAGTTCATAGCCCTCGATAAGAAAGCCCTTCGATAAATCTCAACAGCTCGACGTATTTATAATCCGAGTGGTCTTTTTTACTCCACGCACCTTGCCGCCCTTTCGCGGCTAACATTTCGGCGACCCAACAGACCCATACATTGTTTGCTCCCTGTCGTTAGTTTTATTAT
Source organism: Campoletis sonorensis (assembly GCA_013761285.1). Lineage (NCBI taxonomy): Eukaryota > Metazoa > Arthropoda > Insecta > Hymenoptera > Ichneumonidae > Campoletis > Campoletis sonorensis. The sequence goes on from JACEOJ010000120.1 coordinate 751,131, forward strand.
GCATTAGTTACGCACATATATAGGGTGTCGCAGAACGCGGATGGACAATTCACAAAATTTCATTAAAGTTCCGCTTGCGACGAATCGCCTTTGGACCTGGAGTTTGCTTCGAATCGCTCGGAAACAGTTCGTTAAAAATAGTCCGTTGTCTGAAAAAAAAGCTACGTTTTGAGAAGAACGTGCATCAAATTTTGAGCGTTTCCGCGCAACCGGTCGAATCCTTTTTCATTGAAAACCCTTCAACGACTCAAAGAATTTGAATTTCACGTCAAAAATGAAACAGAATGTTTATGAGAATCTTGTGATTCTTCACACTGAGACGCGGTTTCTTAAAAGGTAATTAAGCGGGTGTGAGTTTAATTATGACAGGACACCCTGTACATAAGGATACGTGGATAAGTTATTCGTGGCTGAAAATTCTCGAGGCGATGTTCCTCAATTTAGCCAACATCTCTACCGACCCGGCGTAGCCGTGCCACGATCGCATATTTATTTGCACCCGGGTCTTCGCATTAATTCTCTAACGATCTGTCGAAAGATAACTTGCCACTAAATTACGATTTTATCGTCCTCTGTATAAAAAAAAATACAAAAAAATGTCTTTTTATAGAATAAAATAAATGTGAATATTTGCAAATTTATAAGGCGTTGAAGAATTCAGCCTCGTTTCTATGAAACATTATTCGAGGAGGGACCCAATTTAATGCACGCACGCAACTTCTTCTTTGCGTTGCACAAATATTTCACCCGTTAACCTGTTGACATCGAAACCAACCAACACACACGAGCTGCTACCTATTTATCAATAATAAATTTTAAATGATGGCATGAAATTCGTACGGCTTCTAAGAAAATATGCTGAATACAGATAATATATATTTTAAGACGATCGTTTACCGTTTATCTGACCGGGCGTTCTATCTCGCGCGGTAGCACGATACAAACTACACTTTTAAGCTGTGTATACGACTCAACTCCTCTATGTTCCCAGGCTACACACCAGGTCGCGACTTTGTACCATCAGACACGACACACTTGAAGTTTATAGCGTCTGCGATTAAACACTCTTTTCTAGTCCCTGAAACTTCCACGGCACATTCGATCAAAAAGATTGTTTCTGCACACGATAAGAGAAAAAGTTTTGTCGAGTTGACAAACATCTTTTCTACAGAATTTTTTCAAATTTTCACGACACATTGCGGGCATTATGATGAAACTACGAGCCGCAAAGTTTCAAAAGGATTTACCGTCTCGTATTCGAGATCTCCGCGATCAAAGATTCCACAGTTTTGCAGGCGTTCTTATGAAAAACTTGGATAGTAGAAAAATTCACATTTTACTGAAGAACTCTAAAACTTTGTGACAGATTTTCTTCACCTTTTTCTCAATTATAGAAGAACATATGACGAAGTTTGTCCGAAAAAATCAAAAAGTTATATCCAATTTTGAAGAAATTAACATCAGGAGAGTTGACTTTTCAACTTTATATAGCGAGACTTTGTCTCGACTGAATAATTTCGTAAAATACGTCGATTTTAATATTCAGTTGAACGAAATATTCCCTCGATTAAATTCAATGTGTATCTCTTTTTGTTTTGAACAATAGATTGTGAAGAAGCAAAAAAAAAAAAAAAAATTGATTACGCGCTCCATTTGCTCGATGCAGATGCGAATCTCAAAGAAAATTCATGTCACAGCGACTTTTCATGCGTATATAGCACGATTGATCAATGTCTTATTTGCTCCCTCCTCGCCTATCATCGATAATCGTCGATAATATTTTAGCGTTATTCAATGTCGTGGATTTCTTCTCGATGGTCCAAGTTTTATCGGCGTTTATTATATATTATACATATTATAATAATCTTCATGAAGATTATATCGATGTGGTGTTCTCACCACAATGTCCAGACAACAGACCAGAAAGATGGTTGGATCTTACTTTTCTCTCTGTCTTTTTCTCTCCTTTTCTCTTTCTCTCCTTCTGTCTCTCTCTCTCTCTCTCTCTCTCTCTCTCTCTCTCTCTCTCTCTCTCTCTCTCTCTCTCTCT
>JACEOJ010000120.1:753190-768053 GCA_013761285.1 Campoletis sonorensis
TCTCTCTCTCTCTCTCTCTCTCTCTCTCTCTCTCTCTCTCTCTCTCTTTGTCTCTTTCTTTCTCTCGTCTACGGAATGGGAATTTGCTGGGCAAGCTTGTTCTCTATTACCGGTCTCTCTGTACCTGCCCACCAGACAAATCCCGGCTATTACTCGAGCGACGTTATGTTAGATACCGAACGTCGAGAGAGCTCCACGGCATTTCAGCATGCCAAGCTCTCACTGCTGTGGCCTGTGGATAACCCAACTCGTGGTATACATACAAACACACACACACACATACACAAGTTTTTACATATAAATACATTTATATATTCTTATATACACACACATACAGGGTGTCTTCCCACAGGTTGTCAATACCATAAATTCAATTTAAGTATCGAATCCCGAGTCGAAAAGTCCATGCTGTACTTTTATAAGATCCCTAATGACTCGTTAATAACAAAAGTTCGAACATTCGGTAGCGCAATTATGAAATTTACACAAATGAGTTACTTAGCGACTAATTTCGATAACGCTTTTCATTGACAACTCGTTGAAATACTTTCGAACTCGATTCACCAACTTGAATAATTAATCCTCAACGATTCTCTGGGTGCAGGAGTTCCTGCGATTCTTCAAAACTGATTACTTGGATCTTAAATAAAAGAATTTCACGATGACACTCAAAATTTTGATTTTTCACCTCGATCTGTCACGTCTGAGTTTCAAGAAAAGTATGAAATCGCGTGTTTCATGTGCGGAAATACCAGCGAAATATGAAGACCGATTTGGTGCACTGGTCAAGTGTCAACTTCGAACAGTAGAAAATCGATCCAAAGAAAGGTATTCGAGTTTTCGATTTAGAATTCAGTGCTTAAACTTGAGTTTACGATATTGATCGTTTGTGATGCGACACCCTATACATAGAACGTTACGAGTCCCGCGAGACCTGTGTCTTCGGCGAAGAATATAATGGTGGACCGAGGATTGACCCTTGCGGTACTCCCACCACATTCAACGTCCCTACACGATGCAACGCCTGGTGCATTCTTCTCTCTCACTCTCACGTGGTCACCAGAGAAACGAGATCTAGCGATGTATATATGGCGGTGAGGAAACCTGCGAGCACTGCGCGGCTGGGGTCATATTCTCATCGTCGATGTGTGCCGCCTCATCTTCTCTCTTTCTCTCTTCTTTTTCTTACTCTTCGCTCTGTCTTCAGCGACAAAAAAAGAGAGAGAGAGAAAGATAAAAGCCATTGCGACGAACAATCATTAATTTTTGACCTTCAAGCCTTGTCATCAAGTTACGTTCTGAGCAACAAACCGATCAACAAAACTCTGACGTCATGAAAATGTGATAAAAACTTGATCTCGATCCTCTGATAAGCGTGTCCTAAGGATTTCAACCAAACTGTTACTTTACTCGCCGCCGTTGACACTCGAGGAAATTGCTTTCATTTTACCGGACAATCACTGCCTAATAAATAACGGATTATAAATTTCATTTCTATAGAGTCACGTCGTGTGCTTTTTTGTCACGCTTTTGCTATTGTGTTCAAATCTAAGAATTAACGAGACACTAAGTGTAGGAGGATCTCTCCTGCTGTTCAATTTTTTGTGTCGTTACAGTCTCCTTGATAAAAAAAAAAACGATTTGACGAAGACGATTTTTTATCCAAAAATATTGTGAAATCCGATTAAATCGAGTTAATTAGGGTCCAATTTTGACCTCATTTCTTTTGGTTTTCTAAAGATAATAAGGCTTCACTTTAATCGATAAATAAATGTTGATTTTTCGACTACAAGGATATCCGGATATTTCTCATGGGCGATCGAGCATCCTCTGGACTGTTGGCCATACATCGCCAGTCTTGGTATCTACTGCAGCTGTCTCGAGAGACAAGAGGGGATCAACGCACCTTGTCTCGACCATAGGGTGCAGCTATAGACATACTTTACTGCTGTTTGCATGGGTGGCATGTCCAAACGAAAAATAAAATAAAATCTGTGGATAGAGGAAAAGAGTACGAAAGAGTAAAAGAGGGAAAAACAGAGAGAGAGAGAGTGAAAGAAAGAGAGATGTAAGGAGGATGTTAACCAGACGGATGTACCGTTCGAGTGAGATTTTGCATCGAGAGCTTTGTCCCGAGCTTAATCCCGTAACCAAAAGAAGGAGATAGCTTTATTTTTCTCTCTCACTTATTCGCTTTCGAGTAAAACCCGCGACTTTATATGTTATCGTTCATTCTCCCCGTGTAGAAAGCGCGTGCAATGTCCGGACTCACTTGTTCATTTTGTCTCTCTCTCTCTCTCTCTCTCTCTCTCTTTCTCCTCTTGCTCCAGAGTAAAGAAAAGGTACGAGGGGGCGCTCACGAGACTTTATGTAATCCCGTTAGCAGCCCAACGACGACGACAACTACGACATAGCGGATGGAAGAGCCCAGCCGATAAGTGTATTCTCGCGAGGGAAGTAAACTCGTGCGGGTTTACCTTATCGCGACAACGTTATTTTCATTTTATTTTTTCCTTTTTCTCTTTTCTCCCCATTCCTCAAACTCTTGCGATCCAGCTAAGGGGTTAAATAATTATTTACTGACATGCGAATCTTAAACTTTTTTACGTGCAGTGCTTTGGGACCAAGTGGAACGAGGGTTGGGGCTTGAGGGGGGGATTATTTAACCTTTGTTATTTTTTTTTTCGTTTCAAAAAAATAAAACGACTATCTAATAATTATAATTTTTTTTTGTTATTCGGTTTTTCGATCCTTTGAGCAATTATCCAAATAAACTACGCATTAAGGAATTGAAAACTGTTGAATCAATAACCAAAGTTCAATGAGGAAGCAGCGAGTGATTAAGTCCATGAAACATTTTCTCCTTCTCATCGACCAAACGATTCGTCACTGAACCGAAAGTGACAAATAGTAAAAAGATCGAGTAGTCAAATTGGTTAGGAATGATTGAAAGTCATAAAACTCGGCATTGTCTATTTGCCTGCTGACCTCACTCGACGAAGAATGAAAGAAAAAGTCAAGGCAAACGCCATCAACTTACCGATAATGTCACTTGGGCGCTTGTGTAAGCTCGAATCTCGATTATTTCTGTAACACCAAATGTAAAAAGTGTGTTAAGACTATGCACAAATTATAAACAAAATAAATGTATGGCGCCTAAACTTAAACATGTTTCATTATTTTTATTCGTATGACAAAGACAAAAGTTGACGATTGACAATAAATTTGTGGAAATTCATTGCCTACGTATTTCCATAATAATGATATTTCTAAAGGCATACGAATCACTAAATTTGAAAAAAATTCAATGAAAAAATAATATTATCGAAAAAAAAGAATTGAAGAAGACGGTATAACGATTGGGCGAAAAGTGACAGCACTTCCGGTTGTGAAATATCGTTTTATTTAATGTAATACATCATAAATATTGTTTTATTTGTATTTGTAAAATTTATTATCGTTGCGTGTACAGAGTACGAAGGCTAATGCGTTCGATTAAGTATCGGAACGCGAGTAAAATCGAGAGTGAATAAAAGGAGAAGGCAAAGGCGGAAGAGGCTCGCGGTGCGAGGGCAAAATTATAATGGTTTATAAACGAACGAGAACGTTGAGTTTTGCTCGTTTCATACCCTGTCTCGGTACAATATTTATTATATGTTCATGTTACACTATGTAGGCTGCGAGAACGCACGAGAGCATAGGCGGAATCTGGACCAGGGCTCTTTTCTGCTATCTCGGTCGCGTGACATCGAGACCCTCGAGCTACGTCTATACACTCCATACTCTTTGTGTGTGAATATGATATAGGAAATTTTAGGCTAAATCGATCAAGTTATTTCAATAAAACTCCATTCTTCAAACTCAATTTTTGTCGAACCATTTTTTTTCATTAGTTTCGGGCTGTAAAAAGTTTAGAATTTTTCAAAAAATCTTTCTTCTTTCCCTTGTAATTGCGAAAAAAAATACTGTTCCCCATTAAAACGGGGCACGTGTGAAACTATGCAAAATAAAATTAATTCCAAGTACCCAAAAATAAAAAATAAAACAATGTGTTGCTTTTTGAATCGTTGAGGATGTAAAAAATCATTAATGCATCATTCAAAAGACGTCCCGAAAATCTGATGGCTCCGGAAAATGAAATAAAAACAAGTGTCAAAGTTTTGTCGATGCTGCCTGGAATACTCCATGTATGAAAGGAACTGTTGCACATATTATGTGTTATATGTACAATGGAGGTGGAGTACAAAGTTTCGAGTTGGTACATAGAGGGAGGTTGAAGTATAATGGCAGTGAAACAGACGCGAATATTCTCGCCCGGCACGCTCTCGCTTACCTAATCGAGTGTCTCGCGTCGTTGCCTTCTCTTGGCATTGTCAAGTATCTCGCTCTACCAGCGGAGACTGCAAGACTCCTCGAAGAAGGTTGTCTATCTTGTCATCTTTCTTTCTCTATCTCTTTCTTCTCCCTTTAACTCTTTTGTTGACTCACTGAATCCTAAGCCGAACTGTGGGCAAAGCCACCAACCATAATACAAAGCCCTCTCTCGATACTTTGGGCTCAACGACGCGTGAACGTTCCTCAGTGAGTGCGAGTACGTTGCATTTGCCTCGCCCTGGACTATCGAGATCGGCCGAAGAACGAGAGAATAAGAAAGAGCAGTGGAAAATGAGGGAGAACGAAAAAGAATGAGGCAAAGAAACAGAGAGAAAGGGAGGGAGGGATTAAAAAAGAAAGAAAAGGAGGAAGAATGAACGAAATAACGAGATAAAATGAGACTATATACGAAAACAAGTTCGAAGGCATCAAAAAACTTTTAATCGATTGAGATTTTCCAAAACATAAACATATTGATCGATAAAATACTGGAATTATTTATTTTTCAATCTTGTAATAAACGAAATGATAATTCATGATTTAAAAAACACAATTTCTTTGATAATTACGTGTACGAAAAAAAAAGAGTTTTAACGATCCATTTAGAAATTTGACAAATATCACATTCGTGTACGATGATTGATTGTGATGAAATAATTAATAGATAAGTCAAAACATGTTCTCACGATATTATCATTTTTTTCGAAAATGTTTCGGCCCTACGAATAAAAAGCTCAAAGATCTTGATACACCCATTTATTACTTTCGACGTTGCCCCCAAGCTATTGTTGTTGTTGCAAGAATACGAGAAATTAAATAATTATAGTACGCGGAAGGCGTGAGCTTGGTGTGCACGTGTCAATCTTACACACGACGAGAGCAAGAAAAGTTTAATCGATTTACATAAGTTTATGTAAGATGAAAATAAAGAATGTCCAATCGATGATTTCGTAAGATAGAGGTGAAGGGAATTTAGCGAGTGTCCTAGTTGTTTCATTATAGTTTCAAAGAGCCAAAAAACTGACACAATGTGACACGTTAGTTACGCACATACTACAGGGCGACAGAAAGTTTGGAAACAGACTATTTATTTAGTAAATATCGTTTTTTGTCACACTTTCATGACAACAGAGTTTTTTTTTTCAATGATTATTTGTTTTTTTATTGAATTTAATAATCGATTTTATAAAATCCACTCTAAAGTGTAATAAAAAATGGAAACTTTTCCAAACGTACTGATACGAATCAACAGAAATTTGGACAACGATTTTTTTTTCTCGCATTGTACAAACCCCTTAATTATCCTCCAGAGCAGTGGTAAGCAACAGAATTGACGAGATCTCGAATGTAAAATGAAATTTTAACGATACATTCAACGACTTAAAGGCGAGAGTAAAAAAGACCTATGAACTTCCATCAATCAAATATCATTTAGCCATTTTGAACTCGATTACAAGAGACTTTCGAAGCCCCAAAAATTTTCTCGCTCTCAAGATCTTATCGATGGTCTGTTCCAATTTTTTGTACCGCTGCCACGATCTGTGCTAACAACTGTATTACGACGAAAGATTAGTTGAGCGATTATTATTCCTTGATGTATATCTTAAAAGTCGCTTAAACTGAAAAAAATAAGGTTCGATCAAACGAAAACTTGCTGTTGTAATAAAAATAAATAGTATCTTATTAAATGACGAATCGAAAGAAATCTCTAAAGAAAAGTGAAAATAACGCTTTCGTTTTAGTGAAAAAATGTATTTTAACGAATTCTCTTTTTTTTCGTTAATTGGAACCAACGAAATCAAGAGTCTCGTACGAAAGTAATAAAAAAAAGTCACTTTCTCTCAACTCAATTAACACTTCGTTGCAACTAATCATCGTTCGTCTCTTATTTTGTATTCGTAACACATTTCCAATATGTTTTTAAATGACATTTTTCTTAAATAATATTAAAAAACAAGATATATAACTCTCATTATTATTTAATTGGTATTAATGGTTTATTACTTTTACGATATGTTAATCTTATCCGATAGAATCTAATCAAATTGCTGTCCCTCTCTTTAATTCTTCACTCTCCTTCGATTTAGCACTAGATCTGACCACAATCTCTCCGCCTGTTGCATTGTCTTTGAGCTCGAAACGCAGTAACGCGTGAACGAGTAACCTTTGACCGATGAAATATCCGCTATTGGGTTCGGAGAGACTTGACATCCCCGCGGGTGTTGGATTAGCCAACACTGTGAATGCATAGGCGTTCATGTAATAAGCAATTCTCTAAGGATATCAACACCACAAGTTGTGGTTTGCGTATGTTGATAATTCTGCATCAATTATCTGCATCTACCAAGAGAATATTTGTTCCAGCTCGATTCTTCAAACAATGCGCGAATGTGCAACCAAGAAAAAAAGCAATAACACGAGAGAAATTGAACTCGCGATGAAACGACGTGTTATCGACCAACATATTTTGCTTGTCTTGAAATGTGGATCGAGAATACGTGAACCTTATATTTTCAATGCAATCGGAGAAAGTTTGATGCAATATAATGCTTCACGATTGAAGTGTCACGCCTTTGGCAGAAATATAGTTTTGCTTGAGCACGTAATACGTTTACTTTGCACACATTTACCACCAGGTGAATTTGTACTAAGTCAACAAAAAAGCTCGTCGCTTTATCTATTTATGCGTTGACGTTATTTTCTGGGCTTTCCTCTGCGGCTTTTCATGATATTCGATCTTATTTATTCCCTGACTTTTATTTTTGAATTTTTTACTATTCGATTGCTTCGGAAATTCTATTCAAATTTTTCGAAAATATTTCTTTGTTTGATACAGAAAGAAATTGTCACAGCGTTAAGTCTATTTTCATGGCCTCCAGGCCTCTCCTTGAATATTTTTTCTACTGTCAAACTAAGGTCCAGGATATCCATTATTTTTGGGGACACCCGATACATACGATGTCCTAATAAATACTATAGAGGTATTGCAACGTCAAAATAGTACGTTAATCGAGAGGGAACGAGATTGAATAGCCGCGAGAGCGGGAGAGCTGACGTGCTCTTTCAAACTTCTTAACTAGCCGGTAATTACCGGCTGCGGCAAGGTTTTACCTTTTACCACAGTGACGAAGAGCAACGAAAGAAAATAGGAATCAAAGAGAAGAAGAAAAAAAAACATAGTGATCCCAGTAGCAATCCAATAAAAACGACAATGAGGGGACGAAGGAAGACCTTGCCCCGCATCTTTCCTCCGAGGAATCTTTTTGCGCCTCGGCGCACTTTCTTTCGACCGAAACGAAATGGAGGAGAAGAAAATTAGCCTCCAAAAGGTACTTCGGAGCAGGAAGGTCGGTATGGGAGCAAAAAAATATTGTCGTCATAAGACGTGGAATAATAATGTCACAACTGCTGCTTTCCAAGGCTCCAATTCTGTGTCTAATGGTGGATTCGATCTGCACCAAAAAAATTGATCAAAATAATGTCATGAAGAAATCCTCGTGAGCCGCAATGGCGCGATGAATTACTTTCAACTATTCAAACAATTGCCAGCTGCGAAATTAATTGGAAATTCTTTGTAAGATGTAAATTGTGAGCTTTTCTTTGAGAAAGAAAACGAAAATACAAGTTGAATTTTTCATTTTTCACGGGATTGAAACGAGGGAGGAAGTGAAGGTCACTCATTATTTTTTCAAGGACGTTCTCAAGGGAATTCCAAGTACATCCTGAAAGGACGTGGACAGTGGTGTCCCCGAGAAATTCTGAGGAATGTGTTTGAAAACGTTGTGCAGGATATCCTGAGGGGAATCGTAAAGAGAGTCCTTGGAATGATGTGTTGAAGATATTCTGTCAGGTGTCATAAAGGTCATTAGTTATTTCATTGCGGTAAATATATCGTATGCATTGATAATAATAATCTACAGACCAAGTGTACAATTACCATTTAGCAGGCAATTAATTGGCAATTAATTAAACGCAGCAAGATGCAAAAACGACGAATAATCAAGAAAATTACGGTCACAAGGACTTTTGTACATTCCTTGACGGCGACACTAAAACTTTAACGACACATTATCGCTCTGTCATGCAAAATAATCGTTAAAACAAAACGAAACGAGACAAAAACACCCTCAACTAAATTTTCGCGGAGTAATCGTCTTCGGAATTTAAAAAAATGTAAAAACTGCCAAGAAAAATGTGTGCGCTGGCCGCTTTTTATTTAGTAATCAAATGACACATGAATGCGTTATCGAGATAAAGGGAAAGGGAGAGAAGAAAGAAAGATGCTGAAGGGCCCGCGACCCGCGGCAGTGTTCGAAGGGAAGAGAGGGTTCGAATGACGTTTTATTTCTCTCCATAAGTTAGCCTCGGGCAAGAAATTATGATGTTTTCAGCGGTTCAATAAAGATTGGCCAACCTCCCCCTCAGTTCTTCTCGGTCGAGTATAGTTGGTAGTATCGCCACGGGAAATCGAGCCACTCTGAATTATCTCACAGGGTTTATGAGCCGTGCGCGTGAGCCCCGTAGAGCAGCGGTTATAGAAAGAAAAAGAGAAAGAGAGAGAGAGAAAGAGAGAGAAAAAGAAGATATAGGAAAAGACAGAGGGAGTTGTAAGCTGCATCCTACCCTCTTGAGGACTCGGTAGATTTGAGCAATGAGAAAACAAGAGATAGAGAGCAGCGAGAGTAGGTACTGATACCGATATGAAAGTTAGCGAGCGATATCTTTCGAACTCTCGCGCGGTGGGTGATTATACATTCTCTCTCGCTCGCCTTCATTCGCCATCTCTTTAGCCTCTTTCTCTCCTATCTCTCTTAGTCAACCGCATCTCTTCAACTTTTTGTTTCTTCAGTAAAAAGGGTATATGACAGGCAGACTTTAATTTACTTGAACGGTCTCTCGAGGCTCTCTACCTGACTCGCGCATAAATTCTGACAAGAGTATGGTATTATATTTGTATTATACTGTGCTATAGGGATATATAGACACAGCCATATGCCCACGAGAGCATGTGAGTTTAAATGTTGGTATACGTTATCCTCGACGTAATAAATAATGAATAATAAACGTATGGGTGATATATATGGCAGGGTCACTACACGAAATGATAATAAAAATTTAAAAAAAGAAAACAAAAAAACTCATGTATACGTACAGCTTCTCATCCAATGTGAACTATTGTAGTTACCCTCGTACGAGAAAGAAAGAGAGACAAAGAGAGAGAGAGGGAGGAATTGAGTGGATCGTCGTCGAGGGACGATGCAGGAGGGCACACGCGAGAGATAAAATAAATTGACAGAACGCTGACAGGCCAAAGAGCAAGAGGAACAGGGTAAGGAGCAACAAATAAACAAAAAAATATCCATACTGTATAAATATATATTGTGCGCTGTATAAATATACATTCAAGCACGTTATGGACTGATGTATATTTTTTTCACGTATTTTAAAGTGCCTCGAGGAACGAAGGGGACCTCCTTACCTCCATAATTTCTCCTTAACGATTATCGATCCGAAGAATACGAGGCAACGATCGAGCGATGCTAAGGATCGACCAAAATAAAGATTTCGTCCAGGCATGTACGAAGTTATATCTCTCACTACGGAGGAATATTTCTATATATTGATTTTGTACATGTACTAAATGCTACTGTGCGAACGGACCATCCTTCCAGATTCCCCCTTAACATTCTTCGGCAATAAACGAAATTAACTTTTCGCGAATGGTGTGCGATACGTAAAAAAGTGGTCACATTCGTTGAGAGAGGGAGAGAGAGAGAGAAAATTAAAGAGGAAAGTACAACGCCACCCTTTGCTTTTTTATTTCTCACTCCTTGACTCTTTCTCTTCACGTCCATCTTCGCTTTCGCGAGAAAGGAAGTCAAAGGGATGTTGAGAAGACACTTTCAACCTTTCCTGATCGCAGGATCTACTGCTAATGGCCACGGTACTGTCGAACTGTCGTCCAGGAGTTTATATTGCGTATGAGAATTGGCGAAAGGAAATTTTAACTGTTCAACCCTCGTACTTAATACGAAGGATGCAATTTTTTTAAATCAATGACTTTTAATATGCCGTAATGAAAAATGTAAATAAAGTGCTCGATTGTAATTGAAAGAAAGGTATTAAAACGATTGATCGTTCCATGGCCTGCTGCACAGTCCATATAATTTATTTACTCGCAAGAAATCATACTTTCTTTGCACGAAATGCATGGTTCAATACAATCGAATCTGCCTTTGACCTTTGATAATAATTGTACTACGATGGGACGAACTGTTCGAAAGAAGGGTCGAGTTGACACTCCCCGAGTTGTAATAAAAATAAAAATGAAAGTTGTCTGACTTCTTCAGACGATCAATATCCAAGCGGTGCAGCACACGTGCTCTATTCTTTCCGCGAGGAGAAAAAAAAACAGGCTTTCGAATTATTTCGTAATTTGAATAAATAATGTACACGATTCTATCTACGAACGAGTGACACAACATTTTCTATTATGAAAGCTCCTGGTCCAATGGATCGATTTTTATTTGTCATATCTTTCGAGCTGTTAATTTAAAAAAAAGAATATATTTATACATATTTGGGACAATTTCGTATCGTTTATTGAAAATGAGTAAAAAAAGTCGAAAAATCTTGATGCAAAATCGCGAGAAAAAAAACTCCCGTAAGCAGACGAATAAGCTCATGAAATAATTCAAAACAAAAGTGTCTGTCAGTCTCACGAGAGTGTTATTATGACGAAGGGGAAAGAAAATGGTAGAATGAAGTCCCTGAGAAATTGAATGAGTTATGCGAGCTGAAGAGTTATTGAGGCTTTAATTAAATAACGTGTTGTGTAGATGAAAATAGCAGTCTTCTCTGTGGGATGCAGGAGAGAAAGAAAAGAAGAGAGAGAGAGAGAGATAAAGACACTGAGGACTAATCACAGTCTAGGTTGCGCGCACACCCGTGCCAATGATGACAACGACGACGCAGTAGAGCAGGGTGCGGCCCAGGGTGCGCCGATCACCCTAATGAACTCACTCTCTCACTCTCTGCTATTTCCTTTTTTTTTTTTGTCTCTTTCTCTTTCCTTTCCTCTCGTTCTCTATATGGCCTTAAAAGTTTTATCTCTACTTTTACGTTTCTTTCCCTCGAGGGAAAGTGTGCATACAGGGTTGGGCAAAAACGTGCTGTGCACGCAAGATCCTATATCTTTCATTTTCACTAGAGCAATTACGTTTATGATTTTTTGAAAATTAAAAAAAAAAAAAAAAAAAAAAAAAACTTCATAAATACTATGAGAAACATAAATGTTTGGGAGGAACTTAAAATTTAGCGTCTAATGACGAGAACAAATACCAATTTTTACCGTCCAATTCCTCAAGAAAAATAACGCGAATCAATTCAAACCATTGGACATACAAAATACATAATAATAGTCATAATTTATTGTTCATTTCAGTCATATTTACCACAGAAATTTTTCTCACGATTTCCATAAGCAATTGGCCAATTTTTCAATATAAATCAAAGATCACGACCTTTATTAATGAAATATATGATAATTCAATTAATTGCATTTTTATTCAGAGACTTTCGTTACTTTCCCTTTTCCCAAACATCCATTTTATGACATTTTCGTTTAATCTTAAAATGAATTTAAATAAATAGAAAAAATATAATGAGGTCTCTAGAAAAATTCGATTAATTAACTTTGTGTAATTTTCATACCATTCATTTACATATAAACCGTACCGTACCATGGAATTATTAAAATGTTAATTAGGAAGAGAGTTTCGAAAACGTACAAAGTTTTTTTCCTCCAAATTTCTATTTATCTGAAAATCAATGAAATGCAAAGTTTTTACACTAAACTCGCTGTAAATTGATCATAAAAATAAAGTAGTTGAGCCAAGTGTCGTAATAATTATAAACAGAACGGAATTGACGAAGTTTTATCGTTATCCAGAGTCTCGAGCATGCAATTTTCATTGGAGTACATAGTTTATTCAAATTCTGTAGGCAATAGAAATAAAGTTGGATACTATTTCGATGTATATATAAACATATAAACGAATGGGCGTTGAAAGATAAATGTGAAAAGTTTGAAGCACGCGAGAGAGTGAATGACACGGAAATGTAGAGAGAGCGATTTATTATCATTCCAATCAGCCCAAAAGAGAGTGTATTTCTCATCAGTAAATACATGTACATGTATCTGTGAACGTGTATAAATTGCAGCCGTACATTCAAAAAGTTTTGTGAGCAGCTGTTCAAATGATACGCCCATACAATCTCGTCCCCTAATGCCAAACTACATTACACAAAGATAATACAAATCTGTACAGTGAATATGTTTACAATGAGATTATATAAGGGGCGTTTCATTGCTAGAGCTTTTGGGTTTCACGATTTAAAAAAAAAAAATGAATTTTCTCACTCAGTGACCAAATTTAAGTCTAAAAATGAAATTTTAATCTACAAGTGACAAAAAAAACATTAAATTCCTTCAAAATTCAATCGAAAAAAACGAGAGTAAAATGCAGTAACAAATTTTCTTAGTTTTTTGCTATGGAAAGTTAGAGAAAAATGATGATTTTATTTAACGTTTGTACAGATTTTCATTTAGTTTTGAAAGAAAATGGAAAAAAATGTTGGCTGAGCAGGTTATAGGGAAATTTATATGGAATGACCGATATACTTGTAGTATTGCACGATCGGTGAAACTGCAACTAGGATAAAGGCCGTATGTATCACGTACGTAAGGCGGCAACTAAAGTAATCTCTCTTAGTGTGCTTCGTACGTACAACGAAAGAGAGTGAGAGAGAGAAAGAGAGAGAGAGAGAGAGAGAGTGAGGGGAGGGGGGAGAAAGAGAAAGAAGAAGAGAGTTAAAGAAAGAAAGAGAGAGCGGGGGTAGTACCGTAAATTGTGGCACGAGTGGGTTGGCACCGAAGGATACTTATACGGCCCGGTCACGAACCCCACAAGCAGCAGGACTCTCTTCTCCTCTTTCTTTCTCTCTTATTCTGCTATTATATTTTGCTCTGTTGGAGAGTATTGCAGGATGCACTAGGCGGATCGTAGCAATCGTGCCAATGTCCTCCTTCGTCCTGACAATCTCCTATAAATATACAGGGGAGTATGGGGCAAAGTGGCCTAAAGGAATTTAGCGAATATCATCGGTGATCACAGGGCCATTCACTCATTTTAAAGTCCCAAAATTGATTCCACCGCCTTGTGTCCCGAATTTTGGAAAAAATTCGGTGCGGTGACGATCCATTATTTTCAATTCTTGCTATGAAAATTCGAGATCCCTTGGAAAGACTAATAAGTCGTGTCGAGTACCTTTTTTTCAAATGTTTAGCCAACGTTGGCGTATCACGGTATGATTAACGTGTTTCATGTAGTTTTTTGTTTTTATTTTTTTACTTTTTTTTTTTATCGTAACCTAAGCACATTAAGGTAAAAGGCCCTGTCGACCCTATTAGTCACGATCTATTTCGCAACTGTCATATTTTCTAATTCTAGGTCAGGAGGGATGTGGCAGCCACGTTTTCATCATATGCCATATAATTAAAAGAATAGATAGTTTTAAGATCGCTCCTCACACTTCTCGGCAGACACTCCGAGATGGATAGTAATAATAACAATAATAATAATCTTAATAATCATAATATCTATTCCAATTAAGTAAGCCTGGAATCAAGGCTCGATACAGCATAATTATACGTTCAGTTAATGTACCACTTTATTAAATAAAATCAATTGACACCCTTCCAGAATCATCAAAACGCTTACCTCGAATTTCTAAGTAGATACGAAAAAAATGAGGAAATTATTTACATGTTTGACCATATTAAACAATTGCTTTAACAGTAAGCGTTCTATTCTTGATTATAAAAATAGCTACGAGAAAAAATAATTAATTCCGGCAAGACTCTGAGAAAATTCAGGGAATTTTCATTTTTTATTCATTCTGTATACATTTACAAACTGCACTAGCATTGAGAATGCTATTTATTTTATCCACAGACTCATCAATCGAATGCTTCTGTTTTTAGAATTTCGATATGTCTCAATTAACGTTAATTAAAATATAAAACAAAAAATTAGGTACTTTAACTGAAAGGATAAATGTAAAATAAAATGACGAGAGCTTAATGTCGAAGCTCGTGTCTTTGACATGGCTCGCCTCATAAATATCATGTTTGTATACATATATGTGCAAAAATGTTTATATATAGACGTATAGAACACGTGGTCGAAGCTGTGCGTTAATTAGCGACGTGCTCGCGTTCAGGATAGATAAGAAAGTCTTAACGTACCGAAGAGAGAGAGAAAGAGAGAGAGAGAGAGGTGATGAGGGAATGTCGAGTCATCGTCAAAGTCTCTCCAGGACATCGAGGTTCTAGCCTCGTCATCGGGGCACCCTTAGAAAGGGAGGTGAAGTTACGAGGAAGAGAGAGAGAGAGAGAGAGAGAGAGAGAGAGAGAGAGAGAGAGAGA
>JACEOJ010000120.1:768063-779327 GCA_013761285.1 Campoletis sonorensis
AGAGAGAGAGAGAGAGAGAGAGAGAGAGAGAGAGAGAGAGAGAGAGACACCTGTAACGGTTATTTCCGGTTCTAAATGTCCGCTATAGGAGGTTCTTATCGTTCAATAAAATATGAGACATGCGATCGTCAATAGAAGGAGCATCAAATATCCTGATTGGATACGTTGTTGGCATTGATTATAAGTTTATAAAAATCTATAAAATAAAACCTTGAGAACAACTAGGAACGTACGTAGTACGTGGATATTTGAATATATATGAGAATTCGAATTAAAACATAAATACGAATAATAATGAAACCTCGATTTTACACGCTCTATTTACATGGATATTTAGCAATAAACAGACCGGCTTCGTGAGATCACATCCATGTGCATAAGACCATAGAAATTTAGCAGCACACGAGAATAAATTACATCGTGTATACCAAATTCCGGAAGTATAGAATTCATAAGATTGCAAAGAAGTGAAATTTAAGCCATAACTAAATAGTTAACCGTTCAACAGGATTTAAAGGACTAAATAAAAACACGAACATCAGGTTCACACCGCGTGGCCGCGGTATATGCGCTTGTGGACTGTCTTTATATAGAGATATGTTGCTTTTCTAAGACACGGTCATATATGGACGTACGTTGCAAAGTGTTTGTGTGCAACGTGTTCGCTCCGAGCGATTTCTTCGACACGCTAGAATATATAAACGCGTACGTATATTATCATCATCGCCGTGAAGAGGCCAAAGTCACGTACTCAAAAGGGTTGTAGGGAGGAGAAGAAGGAGGAGGAGGAGGAGGAAGAAGAAGAAGAAACAGAGGAGGGAGGGGGCAGAACAATTAACTGAAAGAGGCCTGTGGCCCCGAAGCGTTTTCTTCATTTTTGTTTAGTGCTACGAAGGGGCGAGAAAACGGCCTCGAGACCAGCAATTAGTAATTCCTTTTTTGTTTTTGTTGTTGTTTTTTTATTTTATTTTTTCTTCTTTTTTTTCAACATTTACAGAGTATACGCGTGAACAATGCGAGAAATCTTGACTTCAGCCGGAAAATCGTCAGTCGCCACGCTTATGTTTTACATCCGAAGATGTGTGTGCAGCGAGTCTCTCTCTCTCTCTCTCTCTCTCTCTCTGTATGTGATGTTTATACACAACCAAGTATAGGTACTCAAGGTGGAGGTCATTGACGGTAGAGGGACATTTTGCTATGTATATTTATACATGTGTAAGTGTACTTGTGTTCTGTACACGATGGGATTGCATGATGAGAGAGTTCATCGTGCGAATTTCTGCCAAGTCACTGGTCACCGTGCAGAGCGCCCGGACGTTTCGCGACTTCGTACGACCTTGTTGTCCTTTCTGCTCAATGCTCTCAAGTACCTCTATATATATCTGTATATACATTATATGTACGCTAAGGACATGTACGTCCGTGTACACTTGTGTACTCACAATGCCAAGTACAACTTGTTACTTTACCGCTTCGTTCGTGACGTTACTTCACGAAAGTGCGTTAACCGTTTCATGTATCGCGTCAATGTAGACGAATATATTTGTACACTTTGAAATCGAAACATTTGAGGAATTTGAGTTCTTGTTAAGTTGACAAAAGAAAAACAACCAAAATCGCTGACATCGAATTCCGTATGTACAGAAATTTAGAAGTTTCATGTGAAATGTGTCTGCGCATCTTTATGGCTCAAGAATTCAATGAAAAGTGATGATTTTTATTCAAAAGATCACAACGATGACACAATGATTTGGGTCTCATTGATTTTTGGTTCGACTGGTTTGAATTATATTTCTTTACACAGAATACCAAACGAAACGGAAGTCAACGAGGTGTCGAATGTAATGGATGAATGAATCATGGAGACGACGATGTGAAAAACATTTCAGAGTCAATTAGTCTGATGAGAGCTGTAAATGGAAATGAAAATGGCGCGAGAGAGAAGCTGAAATTCCTTTGGAATTAAACGCCAGGCTACTTTGCCGGGCTTTATGGAGAAAGACCCGAAAGTATTTCAAGCGCGGTAGCAGCAGCCAGCGTCGAGTTTTCAATCCGTCATTCATAAAATTACACGCACACACACACTGATCGCTGTATTTACATAAACACATGGAAAGCCTGGACAAATATGAGACCGTTACACGAGGTGAAAGCATTGGGTTTAATCAACAAATAAATCCTCATGTTCCAGTGACCTGAAAATATATTATCATCGTACTCATCCACAACCGAGGCTTATAAATATTCGCAAAAAGTAAAAAATAAACTCCGGTGAATTTCCATAATTGGATAAATTAACGTGCCACCTGGAGTATAAAATAATATGCAAAAATATCCAGCCAACGAATCGCAATGGCCAATCCTTCAGGACTATTGAACTTTCGGTTATTTGCATGCACTTTTGAATAATATTCAAGTGCAGCATGCACGAGGAAGAGAGTTTAACACAATTGGAAAAGAGGTGACTGTGATGATTTGGTTTAATAGAGCCGCGAATGAGTGGAGAATCCTCGTAAAAGAGGGGCAGCACTCGGTGCGGTTGCTCCTCGTTTTACAACACATCTCGTGCGTAATAACTCGCGCAAGAGATAGGCGCAACCGAGCGACTAATTTTCTAACAAACCTAACGGTTTCGTTCTCGCCACTGGCAGCCCACGTTCCACTGACCTCAAACCCGCGCGTATATATTCGTATGTGTATGTATTTAAATACATGATTTTATAAACATATACAAGTATTTATACGAATACGAAGCTGCATAAAAGAAAATACAATAAAAAAAGAAAAAAAAACGAAACATATAACAGAAGAAAGCATCACGATGACTAGGCAGTTTGATTTCGTTGGGAACAGACACATTAGTACGAAACAACGTCGAAGAGTCTGGGATGCACTGCACATTTTGTACGAAAAATATGTATTTCAAGAAGATAAATGCACGTGGTAGAAAACAACTCAACGAAACATTGATGGATTTCTCTCTCTATATATATAAGGACAAGGAAGTTATCCTAGGTTTTTGCTCTCTTTCGAATAACGTTATATACGAAGATAGAAATAAAAGGAGGAGGGAAGGGGAGGGGGAGGGGGGGGGGAGAGAAAATTACAGCGAGAGTCTGATTAGTCGAGTAGCTCCCCGGTTCTGATGTTCCTTCATCCTCTTTTTTTTTCTTCCCATTTTAACTTTTATCCTTTTATTTCTATTTTTCTTAGACATTTATTTTTCTTCTTAGCTCAACTCTTTTTTTCTCTTGTGCTAGTAGCAGAGAGCTCTTGATTCAAGGGCTTCAAGAGCACACACAGATTGGCCTCTTCCTGTTTGCTCCTCTTCTTTCCGTACAGGCGCTCTCGCGGAGCTGCGTAACCACTGCGCTGCGATGTTGTACACAGGCTGCACGTGGATGGATGTATCCACTTGCTGCGGCTTTAGTCGCGGAACTCGCGTGGATATGTATAATATAAAGCGCAAGGAGGAGTGAGAGAGGAAAAGAGAGCAGAGTTAAGCGGACCCGCACGTTCGCCTGAGAATTTAAAGGCGAGGTTAAGTAATTATCCGAGACCGAAGGGTAAACGAAGAAGCGAAGAAGAAGGATGAGTGTACGAACCGGTATGATTATTACCAAGTGCGAGTCAGTCAGGGACGAGAGAGGATCTCATTTTTTTATATTTTTTTTTCCTCTTCCAAGTACGTCACATTGTACGTGCTGCGAGCATGTGTTTGTCTACACACACACATTTTCTTTCGTATTTAAACATGTTTGAGACTTTTCTACGTGTATTTATTGTTCGATACAGTTTGCCCGAGCAGAAAGAATACCTGCGAGAAAGGTAAATAAAAAAATGGGCAGAGTCAGTATATAAAATACTGTGTATACCGATGCCAGGGAGCATCAGCTTCCTCCTACTCGCCACCTCATCCCTCGCAAAGACGTATTAAGATCTCCGGCTACGATAGACCACGCGCTTGCTGCATTCATTCCTCCAGTCATAAAGATAACGTGCTCGCAGCCTATTCGTTCCACATTCAACATATATATGTGTATATGTGTACATAGTACAGGATCGGTACATAGTAGCTTCCGTTTGCTTCCATTTTTTATTACTCTTCTTCTTCTACTCATTCTTGGCTTTGTATAATGATAATTCAAATGATTTGATTCCTGGAACGTTGAAATTACAAATGTTTTCTATATCCGGCCAAAGGCGACATTCAGAAAAACTTACTGGGTTAAGGGAACCTTCTACTTTGCTAAGCTGGAAAATTGCATTCACTTTAAAACACTTTTACTTCTTCGTATCGGCGGAATTTTTATCTTGGGAAAGGATTGAGGAATAAATTTGAAATTCGACATCATTCGACTACGACGATCGAATTATCGATTTTGTCGTCGAAAAGTATAAAATAATGAAGACAACGAATGACAATGAAAACGATAGAATGAGCGAATTTTCACTACGAATCGCAGCAACTGACGTTCAGCATTGAATATGGAAGTTTGTGTTACGTACAGAGAAAGCGGCGAGTGTATCGATAGACCGTAGTATTTATTTTGAATGAAAAACGTTTATTTTTGCGATTACATACGTCGGTACTGTCTCGTTGAACCCACGAATAAAATACCAATGGTAGATTAAACGCTAACGTGTTATGGTTGTTATGAGAATTTGTACCGGATGCAATGGCGTTAACCGGTTTTTCTTCCCTCCCTCTCTACGGCTATTTCTTTATTTATTTATTTTTTTTCAAGAAAACTATTAGATTAGAGCGAATCGAAGTTCAACGACGACGAGGACGACGACGACAACGCACCACAGAGATTTCCCTACCAACAATTTCAACGTTTTATTGAATTTGCAAATTGAATTACGATTATTGGCTCTTATCGTCCCCTTTTGGTGTGGCCCTGAGAAACAACGTCCTGTTTCATTGTATCCTCTTTCATTTATGTTCACGTATAAACATATATAACGTCCAAGATTCGCATTGAGCAGAGGAGGCGTCAATTACGAGGATATCAGAGAAAAATCTATATAAAGAGACCCCCCCAACCAACGGGCATCATACGCCGAAATAAATTAATCCGGCAATTAAGTGTCGTCGCTGAAATACCGAGGATGCATTGCACGCGTGTTGTACGCTTCTACGTGCCTTTACAATGAAGCTGACTCGCGGCTTTGGGAGCCGAGGACAAAAACCGGTCGATCAGCAAGTCATCTTTTTGGATTCATCCACCAATCGATGTATCTTTGACTCAGAGCAATAACCAACGACAAGGCACTGGAACTTTTGTTCTTATTTTGATCGTACATTTGACTCAAAACTAAAGTTTAGCCGCATTGTTAACGAAGTAATGAACATCTTGCGGATGAATATTTTCTTGAATTGGCACTGGAATGTCAGTGACGATGTCTACGGTAGAGATTTTTATTTAGTAATTGACGAATAGAAAGGAAGCATACGTCAAGCGAGGGATTTAATCCAGATGTTCATAAGCATAAAGACGAATGAATGCGACCTGGTTAACCTGCCGTTGAGTTTGGAATAATGCTGCTTAACGGATTGAAAAGCGGTCGGAATCGTAAAACGGATGAAATTCAGGGTTAAATCCACAAGAGACTGTTCTCATGTGTTTCGAATCGTAAAAGGTGGATGTTTACGATAGGCGTATTCTTGGGTGTATAGAGTGTGGACCGGCGTCGGCCGAAAATGTAGGCTTTGCGGTCAGGTTCGATTAACCAGCTATTTTGACCTTCCCACATGTTGAACGGAATGCCGGGTAACGCATCATCACAACACGCCAACTCTTCCCTTTCTCTATGTTTCTATGTGTCTCGACACAGGCCGGATTATCATCGCTGGTTGGACAAATGAACTCATCCGTATGATGAGAATAAAAGTACTTGAGGAAAGAAAGATCGTTAATCGATTAAGTCCTCACGGAGAAAATAATAAGCGCTATTCCGCAGCCGGTAAAATCCAAGTTTCTTATGTGTCAGAGGTTTAATAATAGATATGAGTGTAAATAGTATGTTGTTGTGCGTTGAATAGTCCGCAAATACACAGAGAGTGAGAGAAAAATAATATGAACTAATGGCTGGTGAATCTAGGACTCCGGTTATCCTTGGGCCTCGTAACGCCGCCGGAACGTCGTGCCAGGTCAATCATCAAAGACAATTAATCACCGGTTACCATATATTATATTTATTTAACATCTTTTCCACACTCATCCCGTCGTCTTCAGCCAGAAATATAAGCGCAGCAGGTCTTTTTCAACTATATCCGTCAATTAGAAACCGATTCGGTCTCGTCATATTTTCTCAACATTCAACATAAGCTAAAAATATTGTGCCGGACGTGTATGTATGTGTGTCGGCAGACTCCCCCGAATATTCTTATTCACGCGAGGGTCGGGACGGTGACTCTGACTTTTTGGGCGTAATCAAGTCACCATTGTTCTTGGATGTTCGGTCCAGTCTTTTTTTTTTTCTTTTTCTTCTTTCTTTTATACAATAGTTCGTATCATGTACTAACCACAGAACCAAGTGAGTTGATCGAAGTTTTAAAGCGAACCGCCTGCTGGATAACTGGTCATTAGGCTTTTGCCTGAACGCGCGCGCAACGAGGTTCATGAACGCAAACACACGTATACACTCGGGGGCCTGTGTATAGCGGGACCGAGATCCTTCGACTTGAAGCTATATTGGAACCGGGTTTAAAGTTGTCCCGACGAGAAAGGCAAGACAAGAAAAGAGAGAGAGAGGGAGAGAGAGGGAGAGAGAGAGAGACTCTCTTATAGGCACATGATGCTCATCCACACATCCGGAACAAGACTTCAAACTCCTCACCTCTCTTCTCTTCTCCCTTTCATATTATCTTGCTCTTCTGAATTATCCATTTTGTCTCTTATTGCGAACCCGTCGCTTTTTCATGTATACACTACTATGTAACAACCTTCTTCATCTCCATTATCGTCAATGAAACTCTTTGCCAAACTGTTTCAGTGTGAAATCTTTCATTCGTTGTTGTTGTTTTTTTTTTCGTCTTCTAGTCACTCCGCATCATTAGTAGGTTGTATGTTTTTTTTTTTTTTTTTTTTTTTTTTCTTAATCCTCACGTAAGTCTGCCGAGCCAGATAGCCGGTCATTACGCCTTGACCAGATAGTTGCCAAAGTAGCGGTACTCACATCCTGGCAATGCCAAACAGAGAGAGAGAGAGAGAGAGGGAGAGAGAAACACAGGGTCCTTTTGATTCGTTTCATAACTCATGAGAGATCGATGGAATCAACAACACTACGTGATCGACATCGTTAACACATCCATTTGATTGATAAGAAACCGCTAATCTGATTCATTGAAAATGACAATTGTTATAATAGTCTTGTATTCTTATATTTCTTCTGCTTGATTTCAACGTGTTTTTTTTTTTTGTAGTAGTTCGACATATTGTTGTTATCGTTATGAAATGTATTTTAAATGATTTTTGAGCAGCTTTCTTTCATAATTAGCTCGAAATAATATTCCAAGGTTTCCACAACTTGGAACAACGATTTTTCCGTAGTTTTCACTCCGTCATTAGCACAATTTTTTTTTTTCCACTTCACACCAGAATTTCTAATGACAGTATTTCTCCCGAGACCTGCTTACACTGATGGTTTCCCACAAAACCACAATTCCTCAATCACTCGCTCTTTCATAAATCCCCGCAATTACTAATGACCCAAATGTCCGTGGCTTATTTCCACATATGAGAAATTCAAAAGTGACTTTCTCAGAATGTTGTGTTCCTCGTTTTTTTCTATCTTTTTTTTTTTCCTTCAGCATCTGATATCCTCAATTTGCGTCAGCCAATTCCGAGGTTCCGTTCATCGTACGAAATGGCATCATGCCTACGCGTTGACGAAACAAATCACTAATTGTAAATTGAACCATCGTATTAAATCTAATCGTGGATATAGTTGCGCCATTGATTGAAATGGAATAAAATTATCCCGGCGACCTTGTCGCTAAAGTGGTATTCATATAGGAGACGTTCACCGATGTTATTTCCAAGTGTCTTTGTCTCCTTTCGAACTTTTAATAATTCACCGCACGACGGTTGCAAACGTAACCAAGAATTAAGGCCGCATTCAGTCCGATTCACAGAGGAGTTTGAATGCAATTGCAATGATGAGGTAAAGAATGTTTCTACTTTCCCATGTCGCGAGTCGTTTCAAGTGGAACCTTTGAGCCCGTATTTATGCTTAATTATTAAAGTTGAAACGAGTCCCGGGGGTCGACGTTGTGTTTTCTAACTTTACCGAAGTATAAGCGAGAAACGGGGCAATAGAGACGTGAACTTTCATGGAGAGCTCAATGCCACGCGAGCAATTGGCGTTCCCCACGTCCTGTAATTTCAGTCTGAGACCCCAGCAGACCATCATCTTACTCTCTCTCTCTCTCTCTCTCTCTCTCTTTCTCTCTCTCTCTCTCTCTCTCTCTCTCTCTCTCTCTCTCTCTCTTTCTCTCTCTCTAACTTTTTCTTTTTCTCTATCTTTCTCTATCACACTTTTCGCTATTATATCGCGATGACGCCAGAAAAGCAACACAGAGCGCGTGGATCTACCATCGCGACAATTCTGCTCGTTCGCGAGTCTCGTCCTTCGAGCTCGCGTTACACTTACGCTGTGTAACATAAATATAGATACCCATAAACCAGCATGAAACAGATGATAGACGAACAAACAGTACTGTACTTAGTCGCGCGATTTATATCCCTTAAGGTGATATGCGATATCGCGGTTTCTTTTCGTTTCTGGTGAAAATCTCTGGAAATTTGAGCGTAGTGTTCGATAGGGTTAAACGTTGAAGTCGCTTGATCCACAGGATCATCGTGGCTGTATGCTGTACCGAAAGAGAACTCTCGTCGACAATAAGTGGCCGCGTAACGCTATTGCGTGCCTCAAACCAGAAGAAAAGAGAGTGACGTGGAGGAATGATGAGAAGTGAGAGTAAACGTGAGAGTGAGAAAGATGAGAGGAAAAGCTGCTTGGAGTATAATTTACACGAGAGGAAATTACGCGTCCATTTTATTAAGTCGTTAAATCGCGTATATGATGGACACACGGCGCGTACAGCTGGATGAGTTCAATGGTCAAATGTGCGTTGCGGTTTTACAGATGCATCATTTTTCCACACTGTCATCTCCTTTCGTCATGTATTCGATCACCATTATTTATTTATGAATCAAGGCTTTTTGCGTGCACATTCATGAGTGCACTTTTGCCAAAAATCTCGAGGGCGATGAAACGGCTTGAGTAGACATTTTTGACCCGATGATTAGCCTCGAAAGGTTCAACGATGGGGCAACGAAAAATGTAAGCACATGACACGAAAATGGATGTTTAATCGCGCGTCTGGGAGAAATTAAAAGCCTTATCATCGGAATAACATCTGCCTATCGAGCCCCAGCCATGCACATTGTCGTCCAACAGGTAATTTGAATGGCTTTTGAAAAGTCATGATCCCACGATGATTATGAGAATATTAATGGACTAAAACAAGCAACGCGCGCGGCGTATCTTCAAAGTATTTGATTATTGAGTGGCCACATAGAATTCTGTGGGAAGGATGAGAAGAGAGTACCAGCAGGGGGATCAATAAAAATTGTTCTCATCAGGACATGTCCAAAAGAACAGTTGATGGTGGCTTTCGAAGCAGTGAAGCTTATCGATGTGCGAGTCGCGTACCCATGGACAGGGTGATAATGCAAGTATTGGTAGCCTTTGGGTAACCGTTAAACACACAATATTTCCTGACACTAGAAGATAAGAATTTTCCAATTGGCCGCATCTGATGGCGATCCCTGCGCTTTAAAGCAAAAAGTTCGCGCTGAGGTTGCCTGTGAAATCTTACGAGGGGATAACCCCCGATTAACGGCTTGACCCGAAGTCTTTAAATCCACACACCCACCCAGTCAACATTAAATCTCTTGTATCCTTAGCCAGATATACTGTTTTTTGCACATCAAGTCAAGTGATACATCAATTAATGATGATTCTGTGTTGGAGAATTGCTCGCCGGAGGCAATATTTTCCTCTCAATCACACACAAAACGACGAACGGTTTCTTAGCGTTCAAAGAACACATTCCAATAGCATCTAATATATACAACCGAAGAGATTACTCACGTGTGTAACGATGCGCCGGCCTTAGGTTTACACATATTTGACCTTCGTACACGGGACTCCACTATGCATTGAGCATAGAGGCGAGTCACGGCGAAGGAGGATGGAAAACTGACGAATGTAGACGTGTGAGAAGACTTACCTGCAGCAAAAAGGAGAGAAAACAATTAGCATGATGCAGAGGGCTTTATCGTGTAGGCTGTGTGTTGGGTTGCATTTCACGCGGAGCTCTCGTATTCGCGATCCAACACAAGCATCGCGTGCATACATTTTGATATTAATAGTACATCTGCGTATTTGTACACGCACATAACTAGGGAATTCTCATCGGGAGTTGAAGAATCTCGTATCGTAGTAACGGGAAAAACGAGTTTTTACGTCAATTATTGTTTTTTTTTATTTTTTTTATTATTTTTTTTCAATTTTTATTATATATACACAAACCGTATGACCAAAGGAGAAAACCTCGCGAATAATTTCCACGCGTTTACAAGATAATTCGTCGAAGGCACGTCATCGATTTTTTCCTGTTTTTGTCTCTGTCCTTCGAGTCATGCTCGATTGAATGTTTCTTTGAAAATAATCCACTCGTATCGATAAAACTCTTGTTAAATCCGACAAAAGATATATCCGTTGATTAGGATTTATGAGTGACGCGTGACTCCCGGTGCCCTCCTTGCTCCAACTATTTTCCTTTTCTATAATTTTATATTTCTTTTTTCCCTTCAATCTCGCTAACTCGCGACTTTTATTCGCAAAAGAGTTAACGCTGAACTTGTACATTCTCATTCCCACGAGTCGCAGTGTTCTTTCTCTTTCTCTTTCTCTGTGTGTCTCTCTCTCTCTCTCTCTCTCTCGCAAGAATCAACTCAATATCGAGTCTAGTTGACGCAACTTTAGTGCAGAAAACGTGCGGTCACACATCTCCGTCTGATCGATATATATAGACAGTTAACGTATACCAAAGGCAGGATGCAGGCTGTCGAGAAACTGCACTCGAGAAAACAGAGTGAGGGAGGAGCAGGGAGGGAGGGAGGTGGAGGAGGAGGGCAAAGCTTGCTGCTTCGGGCGAAAGTCAAGACCACTGTGCTTGGTCGCAG